>CM016566.1:23249466-23846433 GCA_003412495.2 Echium plantagineum | reverse complement strand
CATACCGATGTTCAATACCATACTTATCACAGAATTCTTTTAACGGGCTGCCCTCAAACTGTGGTCCGTTGTCTGACACAAGAATTCTTGGGATTCCATACCGGGTTAAGATATTCCGCCACAGGAACTTGACAACGTCGGCACTCTTAGTCTGTTTGAGTGGTGCTGCCTCGACCCATTTTGTGAAGTAGTCCACTGCTACTATGGCGTACTCCACCCCTCCTGGCGCTTTTGGTAATTTCCCAACAAGGTCAATACCCCACATCGCAAATGGTATGGGACTCAGGATCGGGGTCATCTCCGTGGCCGGGGTCTGCTGAACGGGCTTTAAGCGTTGGCACGCGTCACATCGCTTGACGAAGTCAATTGCATCCTGATGCATTGTTGGCCAAAAATATCCTGCCCTAGTAACCTTAATGGCTAGAGCCTTGGCTCCTATGTGGCTGCCACACCATCCATTATGAACCTCCTGTAAGACCAATACGGCCTTGTCCAGTGCTACACACAATAACAAAGGGCCATCCCATGACTTCTTATACAATTCTCCTTCGAACATACAAAACCTGTGACTTCGTTTTACGACCTTGGCTGCCTCGGACTTATCCTCTGGTATGACACCATTCTGTATGTACTGAGCCATAGGAGTACGCCAATCTGCCGTATCATTTAGCACAACCCGTATGCTCTGTACTTCAAATGCTGGTATGTCCCTGACTTCAACATATACATCCTTCGGCAGATTTTCATAATGGGTCGTGGCCAACCTTGACAGATAGTCAGCTTCGCTGTTCTCTTCTCGTGGCACGTGCTGGAACGAGATACTCTCAAATGAAGCTGCCAACTGCATGGCCTTTGCGTGATACCGAGCCATATTATCATTCTTGACTGCGCACTCTCCTTGCAATTGTTGTACTATCAGTTTAGAATCTCCTTTGACTAGAACGCGTTTAACGCCCATGCTCTTAATAAGCTCCAACCCCGCAATCATTGCCTCGTACTCGGCCTCGTTATTAGTTGTGGTGAAGGTAAGTCTTAGTGCGTACCCCACCATTAGGCCCTCTGGTCCTTGGATAGAAATTCCAACCCCCGATCCATCCACATTGCACGCCCCATCCACATTCATGACCCACTCCGTGACATCGGTATGTTGGGCATTTGTGTGTTCCCCCTCTTGTGGGAATGTACACTCTGTTACAAAATCTGCTAATGCTTGTGCTTTAATACTTGTCCGAGGTACATAACTTATATCGAACTCGCTTAGCTCAATAGCCCACGTGGTGAGTCTGCCTGATAAAGTAGGGCTAGATATGATGCGTTTCAAGGGTTGATCCGTAACGACCTCAACTGAATGAGATTCAAAGTACATTTTCAGCTTACGGGCCGCGAGGATGAGAGCATATACGAACTTATCAATTGTAGGATAATTAAGCTCGGCCCCGCGCAAGACATGACTAACATAATAGATAGGTCGTTGGACCTTGTCATCTTCCTTTATCAAGACTCCACTCACTGCTTCCTCGGACACCGCTAGGTATAGTTGCAAAATATCTCCTGGAATGGGATGTGTCAACAACTGAGGACTCTCTAGGTATTCCTTTAAGTCTGAGAAAGCCTTCTGACAGTCCTCATCCCAACTAAATTTTGGCATTGTTGAGGCCTGTCTCAACTTCTTGAAGAATGGGAGATTACGTTCCGCGGAACGCGATATGAACCTTCCCAATGCTGCCAAGCACCCATTCAGCTTCATCAATTCTTTGTAAGTTTTTGGGGGTCGCATCTCTGTGATAGCTTTGATTTTGTCTGGGTTTGGCTCTATACCTCGCTTACTTATCATATACCCTAGGAACTTGCCCGACGTGACGCCAAATGAACACTTGTCTGGGTTTATTTTCAATTGGTATTTGCGTAGTCGGAGAAAAGTTTCCTGTAGGTTCGTCAGATGATCCTGCGAGAACTTTGACTTTACCAACATATCGTCCACATATACCTCCATGTTGCGGCCTATCTGTTCAGCAAATATTGAATTTACCATCCTTTGGTACGTGGCCCCCGCATTCTTCAGACCGAATGGCATGACCTTCCAGCAATATAGACCATATTCTGTTATGAATGCTGTTTTTTCTTCGTCCTCCGGGTTCATGCATATCTGATGATATCCTCTTGACGCGTCCATAAAGTCAAATACTTCGTGGCCCGCGCTACCATCTACCAGTCTGACCAAACATGGTAAAGGATAGAAGTCCTTTGGACACGCTTTATTTAAACTTGTGAAGTCCGTGCACATCCTCCATGTGCCATTAGGTTTCTTTACCAAGACGACGTTGGCTATCCATTGTGGGAACTGTAATTCCCTAATTGCCCCTGCCTTCATCAGGGCCTCCACTTCATCACGGATAGCCTTATTCTTGTCATCATTGAAAGATCGCTTCTTCTGTTTGACCGGTGTGATTAGTGGGTCGACGTGCAAACTATGGACCGCCACCTGAGGATTTATTCCCGGCATATCGTCCGGTCCCCATGCAAAAACGTCCATGTACTGACGTACTAACTGTATTAACTCCTGTCGATGGTGGGAACTTAAGTTGGTTCCAACTTTGAATGTCTTCTGCGGCTCCGCGAGGTCGAATGGTATCATTTCCATCACCTCGTGGGGAGCTGGACGGTCTTTCTCCTCCTTTTCATGGGGTGAGTTGTCCTCTATCTCTCGTTCCCCCTCAGTACCGACCTTAGCTACATCCAATCGTTGTCGCTTCTCTCCCTTCTTGACTGGTGTTACCGAAGTCTGATAACACACCCTGGCCTTCTTCTGATCCCCTTTCATCTCCCCTACACCATACGGGGTATGAAACTTCATTTTTAAGTGAACTGGGGAGACTACAGCCTGTAACGCTCCCAACGTTGGTCGTCCCAAGATGCCGTTGTATGCTTTATCGTCAACCTCGACCACCGTAAAGCGTGTTAACACCGTTATGACGTTGGGGGGTAGTCCGAATGTAACATCCAGTGCCACTGCCCCTAATGGCTGTATAGAGTGACCTGTGAACCCTGTGAGGGATGTATTAACGGGCTGTAACATGCTACGGGGTAAATTTAGCTTATCAAACGTAGCCAAATACATTATGTCACACGAACTGCCTGTATCCACGAGCATCCGGCCCACCGTTAGGTTTCTTATTACTGGTTCAATAACCAGAGGATCTTCGTGAGGTATCTCAATGCCACACATTTCTGCATCGCTAAATGTAATCGGATCCCTCACCTTACTTGGTGCATGATTAAACCAGTAGACCTCACGTCGGGCATAATTCTTGCGAGCATTACTCGTATCTCCACCACCCGCGAACCCGCCACATATAGTATCAATTCTTCCTGTGACCGGGGGCGGAGTTATGAGTCTGCCCTTCTTATTCTGGTCTTTTCCCTCGGCCGGGGACCGATCCCGCCGTCGATTGTCGTATTTTGCATCTGTGAATTCCTTTAAGTAGCCCCTCTGAATGAGCTTTTCTATCTCTCTTTCCAAAGTTCGACACTCGCTGGTGTCGTGGCCGCACTCTCTATGATACTCACAATATTTGCTGTTATCACGACGACCCGGGGCCCCCGACATACGTGGTGGCTTTGGGAGAAGGCCTTTATTTTCAACCTGTGCATATACCTCAGCCAAAGATACATTTAACGGAGTGAGCCTATACTCGGGTCTTGAGTTTTGCTTTGTAGCCTTAGCTACTGGTTTACTCGTGGTACGATCAGACGACCACTGACCCGTTGTTGCCCCCAACCTAGACCCTTCGGTCACTTTTGATCGCTGTAGGCGTTCCCATACCTTTGGTTTTGTTGAATAATCTTTTTTTAATAAAGACTCCCTTAGGTCCTTGCTCGGGCTATCTTTAGCTTTCAGTTCCTCAACATCAATGAACTTTCTCACCCGAGCTGTGAGCTCATCCTTCCCCAATGGTTTTTCCAACAGCAAATTTTTCTTAAGCTTGCCATATGCGAGACCACTGAAGAAGGCCATATAAGCCACCCGAGAATCAACTGTTGGTATGGTTAGCAATTTGTCACTATACCTTTTGAAATAAGCACGTAGAGTCTCCCCCGGCTTCTGCTGAACTCCCAACAGGATCCTCTCATCTGGGGCTTCATTGATTTCGGACCCAAATTTAGACAAGAATGCCAAAGCCACCTGGTCATACGTATCAATAGACCGTTGGGGTAATTGCATGAACCAATCTAAAGCCTTCCCTGTAAGACTATTTGCGAAGGCCTTAGCATACATATCTGTATCTGGGGTTGTTATCACCATTTGTGTTAAAAACCCCTGTAGATGCTTTTGTGGATCCCCTGTGCCCGCATATTGATTTAGCCGTGGTAAAATGTATCCTGAGGGTACATCCTTAGCCTCCAACCTTGTGGAAAATGGCATTCTTGTTAAGGGCACTAAGGGCGACACACCCGACGGTCGTTGTATCGTTTCTAAGATTTGTTTTTTAAATTTCTCGAGCTCCTCTTGCATTTGCTTAGCATAACTCTGTTCTTGAGTTGCAGGCACCACTACGGGCGCTGCGGGCTCCTTGAGCCTCTCAGACAATTTGGCCGACCCCCGAGGAGTTGCAGGCACCCCTTTCGGTTGTGCTGCGGACTGTTGAAGTCTCTCCTCGGGAACCTCATAATTTGGGTCATACTCCCCCTCATAGTCCCCCTCCTCATCTCCTTGGTAATAATTTCCATCTCGAGACGTGTGAGCATCTTGATATGCGGGGAATTGGGCCATATGTTTTGCTATGCTTTCTTGAACCCGCCTTGCAATTTCTGCTTCGATATCCGCTGGAAAAATGCGAGGGTGGGACCCTGAACCCGCTACCTCCTTTCCTTTAGGAGAAGGGTTCGCCAGAGGAACTGCTATTGGATTCGCGTGGTTATCGTTATTTGCCATATTTTTCCGTTGCGAACCCACAGACGGCGCCACTGATGATTCCCAAATTCCCACTGATAAGTCCGTTTCCTTATGCGGTCTCGGAACTGGTGAATCAACGTCTTGATCAATACTAGGAGAAATATGAACTAGCCTCGTAGAGATAGTTCTCCTCGGGAATCCGCTGACGTCCCTTCCCGATCCCTTAGAAGCCAGTTCACCTCGTCAATGTATTCTACGACCTGAAAGTGTGGTCGGGGTACGACCACAAACACTCCGATGCTTAAGTCAGTATTTTGTCTTAAGGGAGAGTCAAATATCAAGTCTATAGCATTTAGTACTTGGATCAGAATTACCTCAAATGGCTGATGGTACAGTACTATTTATAGAGTACTGGAGAGAGAAAGGGTGTACCTTTACTCTCTGAGATGATGACACTTGGCCTGATCTTAACGGTGGAGTACACCAGGAGAGAGAACTCGAGGCCTTTAATTGGGCCAGCTCGTGTGGGCTTAGCTGGAAGGAATCTGGTTGTACTTGGTGAGTACAATTATGGATCTTATAAATATTGGGCCTCATCAGGTCGTGTTCCGGCAAGATATCTTTGTAAAATAGATTTCCCTCCTCGATAATATAAGATTTACTTTTAGTATTATATCGTTTGGCAAAAAAAACCAATAGCACTAAATTGAAATCAATATTGAAATTAACTATTAATGGTGTATCTAGAACCTTTTTAGGTTGAAGAAAGTGTGTAATCTCACCCTTTATTACTACCTCCAGTTCGTTTTAATAGGCTTTCTCACTGTTGGAGACCCAATTATGAAGAAAAAATCTTAAAAAATGCTTAAGTTTTGCAATTTAGCATACAGAAAATATGTTCTGCATTTTAAATGAAGTTTTCCTATTTTTTCTCATGAACTTATCAATCAATCAATAATATACTTTTAAATAATTATATTTCTATATTTTCAATATATCTTTTAGGCAAATGGCTAACATGATTATATTTGACTACTTTTTGTTTTTAACATCTATACAAATGAATAAAATCATAAGTAAAAATGAATGAAACATAGTATTTGTGATTTTCAATTTTTCATATTAAATCTACATATTAAATGAGTCAAACTTATGGCTCAATTGCACTCACATAAGCTGAAAAGGGGCTCAATCTATTTTATGATTTCTAATTTTTATGCTTTCTCTGTTTTTTATATGACGAATATTTTTATATAAATTAAAAAAATTTAAAAGTAGTCAAGAAATACATTAAAAATATAATATGTCAACTGATTGTCACTATATTATTAGTTAGCTGATAATTTCGATAAAAAAAAGTAAGCAAAAAGTAGAGAAAAATTGCAGAAATGGTCCCCGAAAGTGGCACCAGATTGCACTTTGGCCCCCAACAGTGGCCCAGGTGCAGCATAGTCCCCGAAAGTTGCAATTTGGTCCCCAAATCAATTTTTCCTTTAAAAGTGGAACAGAAACATAATTTTGAATACTTTAACTTAGATTAACTTACTTTTTGGGTCAAATTAAAAATTCAAACCCAATTCCCCCGAAATCACTTATACAATTAAACATATAATTTTTAAGCACTTAAACTTACTTTTTGGTTATTTTATTTTTCAATTTAAACTTTCGATTACTCTTTCGATTTTTTTTTTATTTCTTTTTAGATTCTTTTCTCGATTTATTTTCTGATTTTTTTCTCGTTTTCTTTTTTCTATTTTTTCTATTTCTTTTCGATTTTTTTCTCGTTTCTTTTCGATTTTTTCTCGTTTTCTTTTTCGATTTTTTTCTATTTTTTTTTCAATTTTTCCCGATTTAGTGTTTTAATTTTTTCTCGTTTTATTTTTCTATTTTTTTATTTCTCTATTTTCTCGATTTACTTTTCTATTTTTTCCGTTTCTTTTGATTTTTACAAATCGTGAAAAAAATTAAAAAAGAAAACGAGAAAAAATCGAAAAAGTAAACGAGGAAAAAACCAGCAAAAAAAATTGAGAAAAGAAAACGAGAAAAAATTGAAAACGAAAATTGAAAAAGAAAATCGAAAAAAAATTGAAAAATCAATCGGGAAATAAATTTAAAATATTGTAAAAGAAAGCGAAAAATAAATCGGGGAAAAAATCGAAAAAGTCGAAAAAGATAATCGAAAAAGTCGAAAAAGATAATCGAAAAAGAAATCAAAAGTTTAAGTTGAAAAAATGTAACAAAAAAGTAAGCTTTAAGTGTTTAAAAATTATATGTTAGACTGATTTTGGGGGAAGAGGGTTGGGATTTTTAATTTGACCCAAAAGTAAGTTAATCTAAGTTCAACTGTTAAAGTATTAAACATTATGTTTTTGCCCCAATTTTAACTGAAAAATTGATGTAGGGACGAAACTGCAACTTCCGGAGACTATGCTGCACCTGTGCCACTACTGGGGCCAAAATGCAATCTGATACCACTTTCGGGACAATTTCGACAATTCTCTCGCAAAAAGTACATTTAAATTATAAGAAACACATTAAAATTATAAAATATATAAAAACACCAAAAATTTAAAAAACCAAATAAATAATAAACAAAGGGAGTACTATTTATGCTATAAGAGTAATAAATTTTTTAAAAAAGGTGTTACTGTTTCGACATTGTGTACTCATTATTTTTAGACTAATCATTACAATATTTTGCCTTCAATCAGATTTTGGTCATGTTGGCGTGCCCGCCCCAGCTTTTTGTCTTTCCTCTAAGTTCGGTGGAATATAAAATCATTTATTTGGATTATTTTTTAATCAATTTCCCAATATATGGTTTACTACTATATACTATTGTTTGTTTAGGTTGCTTGCATGATTTATGGGAAAGAATTAAGAATGAGATAAATTGGTCACTACGACATATTTGGCTTTTACAAAGCCACTAAAATAGTGCTTTTGAGAAGTGTTATTCTAGTCAAACGATACATTTATCATTGATAAATGGATTCAATAATTACGTATATTGATAATATATTTATAATATATTGTTTATATTTTAAAATGTCCTTGCCAAACACTTATATTTTAAAATATATTTTACTTGATCTTTTGCTCTATTTTTTGTTAAGTGCTTGTTGGATGAATTATTTCAAATTTGAAACTGATGGCTGGTTATTTCAATTTTTGCTTTTGATCTTTTTACCCAAAATTAAATGAAATTACTAAATAACCTTACTAACAAGTCACGTGCCTATCACATGATATTATTATCGACACATTGATATAATATATTAGGAACCGATATGAACCAAAATGAACCGAAACCGAACCGAAACCGACCTGGAACCAATATGAACCGAACCGTTCAGAACCAAACCAATTTCGGTTCTGTCTGGCGTAGAACCGATGATGTCGGTTCGGTTCTTTTTTTGTCCAAAACCGAACCGAACCGAACCGTGCACACCCCTATAATATATGATGAACATATGTGATAGTAGTAGTTATTTGTCCTTTATAATGTTGGGAATAAATTTTGAAATTAGTAAATTAATGATTGTCACAAAATAGTGTTCACATAGAGCAATATTTTAACGATGATACCCTCATTATACTAGTCATATTACACCCTTTTCTGAGTCATCACAAAATATAAATTGAAAGATATATCTTAGAGGATATTGGATATTGGATAAGGAAAGGGTTTGCCTTTTGACCGCTTCTACCCACACCATCCTAAGAGGCTAGGCTGCCAATAATTTATCAATTAACACTCAAACTCTTTATCAACTGAGTTATGTCCTAAAGGTTTCAAATAGACCAATCTTAAAATACTTTGAGACTCTCAAATTAAGGTCCATGATAATTCCCGTGCCCTGGGATTGATGTGGAAGGTTAGTACGGAATATGCCTCAGTGGTCAGGGGTACCTTGACTTCCCTGTACACTACTTCAATTGAAGAATCAACTCTAGAGGAAATCAAAATTACACCAAACGAAAAGGCAAGACTACTACAATACCAAAGCTCTTTACCAACCGAGCCATACCTAAACACTTCGGATAAACAAATCTTGTTTCGATTGAGGGAAGATGGTTTTGTTTCCTTTGATAATTACCCATTTCCATTAATTATGATAATAGTTTGTTTCCTTACCAGAGCAAGCAAAATTACTTTACAATATTGACATTTTAAAATATCACAACAACATAAGACTATTCAGATTATTCTTTCTTCAGATTATTATATATTTTCAATAATTTTTATATTCCACACCCGATATATTTCAAATAATAATTTACTTTTTCTTGTTCATCTACATCAATAATATATATACCATCCTATTTATATTCATTCTCTCTCCAAAACATATTATTAATATAGTTGAATTCTATCTCTATACTAAAAGAAGTTTATATGAGATAGTAAGCATTGAGAATTTTCAAAAAATAAAATATTCATGATCTTTTAAATAATGGATAATAAGAAAAATATTTTTGTAACCATATAAATCAAACCTAGTTTTATAAAATAAAAAAGTTAATGGCAGGGATAATCACCCATGTTTGTTAAATGTTTCCAGTCGATCACCTATGATTTAAACTGTTCTAGTCGATCACCTATGTCTTAAAACGTCCAGTCGATCCCCAATCTGTAACTCTACCGTTAAATTTTGCATGTGACTAACACGTGACTTGCATTAAGGGTATTTCGATCAATTACTAAATTTATTTTAAGGATACAAAATGGAATAATCATTCTCTAATTTCCCAACAAGAAAGTTTCAGCAAATTGTGAGGGGGGAGGGGGTTAGGATGATTGACTAAAATACCCTTCTTTAATTGTCATGTGACAACCACGTGACCAACATAACTGAAGTTAGATGGAAATTTTAACGGAGTGACCAAGTGGAATACAATTTAAAACATGGGTGATCGACTAGAACGTTTTAAATAATAGGTGATCAACTGAAAACATTTGACAAACATAGGTGATCATCCCTGTCATTAACCCAAATAAAAAATATCAAGTACAATTTTTATTTTTTTAAATTCTTTAAATTACTACTAAAAAGGGACCCAATAAAAAAAGAACAATTTGAACTTCAAATTAATTCAACAAACTTCGTCTGATGATTCGGGAATGGACTGGAGCACGCATCAAAACTCTCAAGCAAAGCTCTCCTTGCTCTATAACATGATTACTTGTTGCTCTGAACAATTTTGAGCATATTTCATTACCAATTACTACATACTGTTGGTAACCTAATAAGGAGGTATGTTAAAAATGTCAAATTGGCACATTAATGGATCTCATATATCTCTATTATTTTGGAGTGTATGAATGAGTTAAATTACGAGATATATTTTAACTGGTAAAAGAATTAGAACTCTCCTAATAATCACTTTAACACAACCACCTTAATGTAAGGTTCGTTAATCATATACTTAACACTCTATCAATTGAACTATATTAAAAATATTCATAGTAACTTTAACAATCATAACATCTTAATCTAGATGGGAGCCACAAATAGTAGTAATTGTTCCTCATCACAGCAGTCTTTAAATTCTTCCAATCTTTTGATTTAAAATTCTATCAAGGAATCAACTAGACCAAATTTGTGAAGTATGTCTATCAATAATAATATAGGAAAATAGATCATTGCTCTCGTAGTACAAGTCAACTGGTAAACAGTTTGAGGTGAGTAGCATCACTCTTTGTTTCTTATGTAATGCTTAGGTTCGAGTTTTTTATGAGCAAAATTTGTTGTAAAAGTGGTTAATGGGCAATATCAAATACCCTGACCATCTGACGTATATCTCGATTTACATCCTCCTAACCCCTTAAATCAAGAGACGACGACACCATTAAAGTTGCATTTTGTTTTTGAACATGGGACAATTTACACTTAATCCACTTTATTTAATCATACGTCCGTTCTAAAAACCACTATACACACATTCAAATAATAGTTCTCTACACTAAAAACAATATTTTATCTCTGGTTAAAATTTCCTCAGTACTACACTTACAAGTTCAATGGAAGAACACAATATTTTATTTTAAAAACACTATTTGGGCATGTATAGAACGGGCAATACAATACACATCAGAATAGTGTTTTGTTAAGTACGAAATGACTATTTCATCCCCAACTTAACTATCTTTCCTATTATATTTCTAAATACAAGACACAATAGTCATTTCACACCAAAATATAACTATTCTCGTGTGTATAACAAATCGAATATCGAACTTAGATATGGGATCTCTAAGCGTGATGGTAGCTACAAAAGGTAATAGTGGAACATATCATCATAACAAGTGTCATGATGTATTATCCATTATATTAACTTTCATAATAACCTAAACTTGAGACACCCTTACCCTACATCAGTATAATCACCCAATATCGGTGGGTGGGAATGGAAATCATATATAGAAATTGATTAGTGATGACCACTGTCTCTTTTACATTCTCATCATGCTCAATCCAGCTTTAATAAAATTTTGTTTTCTACATCTGAATATTAAAAAAAAGAGATCATTTTCCTTTTCCACTATTTGTGGACATATAATGTTTTTTTGGTAGAAGCCTTTAGTAAGAGAAGGTTCTATTTATAAACAGATTTCATCGTTCCTTCATCTCCTATCCTTGATGATTCTAAATTTGATAGGTAATCTTATATTCAATTTGATGGTATTTGAAAGTAATGTTATTATTATTGAATGCTTGATGCTATTATAATCACTATGCACCTATTTATATACAATATAGAAGACTAGGTTTACAATAAGGAATCTATGAATATACTAATAGTATTCCACCTGTAGTGAAATTACTATGGTTTTTCTATTGTATTAAAGGATACCATCGATCGTGACATATCCAAACGGTATCATGGTATAATTTGCTATAGATTCTCAAACGAAATCTATATTGCTACTCGAGAGAATGATGAAATTCTCAATTCGTGCTAGACTAGCTCTATATTATATAAATAGATTCACAAAGTGGTAAACTATAGGACTTCTTCCTGACTCATGTTTAATATATTTTCATTCCCTCACTTATTTTTAAAAAATGATTCTAATTGATTAGTCAACTATTTCGATCTCTCATTGTAATGACAAATTAGTTCTTTGACAACTGATTTTCTTAAATGAGTATTTTGCCCCTCCTTAAAACTTCCTTATTAACTACTACACTTATAAATAGGACGGGCATAATTATACTTATACTCCTTTTTGATTTTTTGTTTTAAAAAAATAAATGTGAAATGACTATGTTGCCCTTAAAAAGTCAACGGAAAACATAAATAGTATTGACCGAAAAAGTTGATGGAATAACAATTTGAAACAGTTTTTAGAAGATAAGGGAATGGTGATTGGTGAATTGACAGTGTTATAACGGCGGAAGCGAATTAACAATCGGATGTCAATCTTAGACAAAGAATCACGTAAAGTGCACGAAAGTAAAGAACACTAGAATTTAACGTGGTCTCCCTAACAATGTGTTAGGACTACTCCAGGAGCTCCAAGCCACAAACAATTCACTATAATGGGAAGATCAGGTTACAGAGTTGATCAATCATATCTCAGATGAATAGAATTACCAGCCTACACTATTCCTAGAATAGGATTATAAGACTCACTAATCCAAAACTCTTAACCTATGTAATTAACTACATTCTGTCTCTCTCTATGGCATCTAGACCTCAGAGAATAGAAAACAGGAAATCTATTCGCTGAGTCTTCTTTTCAGCTCATAGGTTGTATGAGCAAGTCCCCTATTTATAGGTAAACAGGAAAACCTAACTAAACTAGGAGAGAAAGCCCAAAACTCATCAGAAACCCTATTTGTGCCAGCATGCCCAAAGAAAGCCCAGATTCTGATTCAGGGCATATTCCAACAATCTGCACCTTGACTTGAATCTTCTTCAAATCTCAGCTACACAAGAACTTCCCAATGCACCAGATGTACTACTAGTACCAGATGTGCTCAGATAGTGAACGTGCGTGCCAAATGTATACGCCCATACTAGATGCACCACGAACTACAGATGTGATTTTGCTTTAGATGTTCCAAATTGCGCCAGATGTACCAGTTGTACCAAATGCGCTAAAAGAACTCAAATGTATCAGATGCGCCAAATGTACCAAGTGTACCAAATACGCCAGATGTACTCAGATGTGATAGATGAGTCCAAAAGACACCCAAAAGAGATAGTCGATGTCCAACACCTCCATCTCATATGTTGCCCTATCACCGGGCAATTTCAGATGTGCTGATCACAACACCAGATGAATAGTAACCTGAAAAACTATTCTATATCTATGACAGAAGTGCCTCAAACCGACACCAAAAGAACGGACGACGCCCAACATCTCCATCTATACTGCCCTGTCACTGGGCTACTCCAGCAGTAACTCTCTCAGGACATTCTAGAGTTACCTTGTGATGTTCCATTGAAGCCCTTGAAGAATCTGAAGTAATTGCCTCTGAAAGTGAACGAGAAGTGCCATCCTCCGACTCACTACTGACTCCAGACTCTCTCTGCTCCACCTGCTTCCCAACACCACAACAATATGACTCAGAAGACGTCATACCCACAACGTTCCATGTCTCACACCTTTCAGAATCACATTCGAACCCTTGTAGACAGTCAAGCCTCCACTTTCTTCGTGAAATTAAACCCCTTCTTGTCCAAACGACTCAGAGATAACAAATTCATCGTCAAGTGAGATACATGTCCTACAACGTTCAATGTACAGACTGCTCCGGAATCAAGGACCGACACATCTGTGTAAAAATGTGTCATCCACTGCAACAAGGCTATGTCCTCTTCTGAATGTGTACCGCCGTTGGCAATCGCGACAATACCATCCGAGACTCCTTTCTGTTGCTGCCTCCTCTTGGGACATACCAGACCCCAACTCCATATGCATGTTGTAGCACTCACCCAGTGAGAATTACCTACTATGGAAGGCATAATAACATGATCCGGAGACCTAGAGATTGAAACTAATTCCTCCCATTACGCTTCTCTAAAATCGTGACTTCACCACTCATCTTCTTCGCAGATCTAGCCATAGGCTTTGATACCAATTTGTTATAACGGCGGAAGCGAATTAACAATCGGATGCGAATCTTAGACAAAGAATCACGTAAAGTGCACGAAATTAAAGAACACCAGAATTTAACGTGGTCTCCCTAACAACGTGTTAGGACTACTCCACGGGCTCCAAGCCACAAACAATTCACTATAATGGGAAGATCAGGTTACAGAGTTGATCAATCAGATTTCAGATGAATAGAATTATGAGCCTACACTATTCCTAGAATAGGATTATAAGACTCACTAATCCAGAACTCTTAACCTATGTAATTAGCTACATTCTGTCTCTCTCTCTCTCTCTCTCTCTCTCTCTCTCTCTATGGCATCTAGACCTCAGAGAATAGAAAACAGGAAATCTATTCTCTGAGTCTTCTTTTCAGCTCATAGGTTGTATGAGCAAGTCCCTATTTATAGGTAAACAGGAAAACCTAACTAAACTAGGAGAGAGAAAGCCCAAAACTCATTAAAACCCTATTTTTGCCAGCATGCCCATAGAAAGCCCAGATTCTGGCTTAAGGCATATTCCAACAGACTGAAACATGAGTAATGGTTAATATGTTTTGTCCTTTTTTTATACCAATGTTTGGTGCTCTCTATAAGAGCTAGATTGAATGTCTACTTCGAACCTTCTTTCAATCTCTTGCTATTGGTGACTCGCCAGTCTCCTAATTCCACTGCTTAATTGAATGGCTGCCTTGGTATTCTTTACTTTGCTGTTGATAGTAAAGGAAAGAGGCAGGCCTAAAGGGCTGGAATTTTTTCCAAGAAAGTTTGGATCCCTCCGCTCCTTGCCCGTTCGTTTCACTTACTTCCGCTCCTCTCATCGAGAAAGCAATTGGCCCCAGCTTGACTCGAGACTAAGACTACTTACAACTCGCACCAGTAGCGGCACTGACCTTCCTGTGCACCTTCTTTCTTTATCTTATGAAAGGGCAAGAACAGGACTAGGACGGGCCGTGTCTTTCCCTGTCCCGCCACGAGAAAGACGCACGGAAGAGGTATGCCCGAAGGAGTTTTCCATATTTTTATATAAGCTAAGAAAATAGAGATATAGAGCTTGACTAAGGACAGCTTACCAATATTCAAAAAGGTCAACTGGATAAATTCACTTATTTCACACAATTCTTCTGGTCATGCCTTTTCCTCTTTACTTTCTATATTCTCATATGCAATGATGGACAAGCAAAAATAGGAGAAGGAAAGCCTGAAAATAAGAACCATGCTATAGTCTTCACACGTGGAGAATTCCCTTCCCCCGTGCTTTTTTTTGAACTCCTTCACTTATACCTCAGAAAGTCAGCGAAGCCCACGGAGCGGTTTCATATGTGTTACCAGGGAAACTTGCACGTGTGGTTCTGGCCGGGGACTTCTTCCGTCGTGTCTGAGCCAAGGGGATCAGGGTATGGGGCGATATGTCTCCTGCATGATCCTCCCTCGGTACAGCGAGGTAGGAACCAAGCCTTCGCTCGACCAGCGGGGAGACCCGCACGTACGGTTTTTAGGGGGATCTGGTCGAAAGACCAGCCGGCGCCCACCCGCATTCACTTTAAGGCTAAACGTAAGACTAAGTCATCTAATATATGAAAAGAAAGAGGTAGAGGTATCTTTTTTTCTATGAAAGCAAGAGATGGAAAATGTTGTTCTAAATTCTGCCTTATTCCATGAGGTCTTTCATCGAGCGACACCCCAGGAGGTTTTCTTTCCGGAGGACCCTAAATGACCGCTCAGAAGGCCTACCTATTTTTTTCCCACTTGCTCGTCCCTCCCAGCTGAAGCAAGCTAGCCCCCTTGTTGGTTGGGGGAAGAGGGAATTTCCATCGCCGGGTACCTACAATAGCTTTCTATTTGTGAAAGCCAAGCTATCATGGGCTTCATCAAACAGCGCTTTTTAGCTTTCTTCAGGATTTGGCCCGAACTGTTGGGCAGATTCCCACGCGTTACTCACCCGTTCGCCACTTTGTTCTCAACTCTTCTCACCTCCTGGGCGAGACATATTATCTAGATGGATAAACTAGCTAGACATGTTACATGTAAAAGAGAATAAAACTTCAATTGAGCTTGCGAAGTGTTTGTTATAGTTCGAGATGAACTTGGACCATAGTTTCTGGTTTGACGAATTCAAGTTGAAGGTTTGATTATGTTACAACTTACATGATGGGGCGACCTAAAAAGCTATGGGCCGATGAAGTGTACAGACGGCCCAGAATTTAAGGTTATAGAGATGTTGAGTGTGGAACGGCCCATGAGTAAGAGGGCCGTACGGTAAAACCTTACCAGCTGGGACGGACGTCAGCATTACATACGTGTCGTGTATCTAAAGGGTGAAGTACTTATTCTTCTCTCTCTCTCTCTCTCTCTCTATTTGCCTATAAATTAATTCATTGCCACTCATTGTGGAGGGGATTGATTTCTAGACCTGATAGTTCTTATATTGCTCTGATTTGAGACTCCCCTTCCACTGATCGTACATCGGCAGCGAACAAAGAACGACGCACCAAGACAACGAAGTTCAAACCTAAGAGGACCATTTCTACCAGACGAACTCAAATACCTCTTAGCCCAATCCAAAGAGATAGTTCCGGCCCAGAGTATGTGGATCGTCCAACGATCTTCTCAACACGTCAAGGATCAGGAACATCATTGGCGCCGTCTGTGGGAATTGATAAAAATTCTTTAAAAGATATATCACCCATGGATCCAGCTCTACTAATAGTTGAGGAGCATCCTCCGGCTGAACAAACCATTATAAAGGAATTTCTTCCGCATATCGAAGCAGAAGTCCAAAGTAGGGTGACGGAGCTACTGGCAGCCCGAGAGCAAGAAGCCCGTAGGAGCCAAATAAAAGCCAACAGGGATGAACATACATCTAGATATGTCCCCCGTAAGGCGGGCAAAGAACCAGTGGACGAGCGGCCAGTAGATCACCCTGAACAGCAGGCTATGCATGAGAATGAGCAGGATGATTAAGAGTATGATGAGGAGTAATTCAATGAAGAAGAAGACGAAACATATGACCCAATATATGAGAGACCGTACAGGCCCGCACCACCTCGGGAAGAGGTGCCTGCAACTCATAAACTAAAGGAGAGGTCTAACAGACCCGCATCATCTCTGGTTGAGGTGCTTGCAACTCCACAAGTTGTGAACAAAAAGTCGTCCAAAAGGTCTAACCGACCTGCACCACCTAAGAATACAGGCCCTGCAACTCCGTTGGCAGGGACCACGACGATGGAGGAACAAGTGTCTAGAATGTTCCAGGATAGGTTTGACAAGATGGAAAAGATAATCGCTTCGTTAGCACCTAAGGACGGACTAGCACACCTTATTCCAAACACGAGGATGCCATTCACAACAAGGCTCCAGCAAATCCCGTTACCGAATGGGTTCCGGCTGCCACAGTTCAGTCAATATAACGGCACCGGTGATCCACAGAAACATTTGCAAGGGTACTTATGTCAGATTATGATGACCTCCAACGAGCCTGACATATATGCCAAAGCATTCCCCAACAGCTTAACGGGAAAAGCCTTAGATTGGTACATGGAGCTACCAGAGAGTTCCATTGATAGTTACCAAGCAACAGCCACGACTTTCCTCTCCAGGTTCAGTTCGTCCATCACAAGGGTAGAGGACGAACGTATACTAATGGATTTAGAGCGTGGGTCAAAAGAAATCTTAAAGGAATACCATAACCGGTATAATGACAAACTCTTAACGATACCAACGGTTGACCACAAGGTAGCGTATATGGCATTCTTTAAGGGACTAAATATGGGAGATCTAAAAAAAGCTTTAATATTTGACGTTCCTTTGGGAAAAGACGAACTTACTGCGACGGTCAAGAAGTACATTGACCTCGAAGATATGGAGATGAACTCCAAGAAGAGAGACCTGCGGGACTCCGTCTTAAGGAAAGACAGGCCGAAGTCTCCTCAGCGGCCAAGGGTATGGGAAAGGTTACAGTGGCCAAGGGGCGCGGATTTCCCTAGCAGTACGTCGTCCTATGGCAAACGACCGTATTCACCCCAAAACCAGAAAATGCCCCCAAAATATGACCAGGGACACAAGATCAACCTCATCAAACTAAAGCAGTTGAATGTGTCCATTGCCGAAGTATATGCCCAGATAGAGGATAAAGGCTTACTGCCGAAACCGGCTAGGATGCATACAGCCCCGTCCAAGCGTGAGCGATCTAGATATTGTGAATATCACAGGGAGCATGGTCATAACACCAACGAGTGTCATACCTTGGAAAAAGAAATAGAGAACCTGATACAAAGAGGTTACCTTCGGGAGTTCATGGATACAAAGGTTACCAGTAGGGGTAAGAATAATTCAAGACCGAACGCCTATAATCCAGATCGGGTTAAGAGGGAGAGGGGGAGCCCACCAGCGACAACACAGCACATTGCCACGATATCAGGAGGGCAGGGAGGAGGAGGAGACTCTCGCAACGCACGACAAGACTATGCAAGGAGAGACGTCTACTCATTCCATTCTCTTACCCCCCCTCCCAGGCAGGACATAGTTTTCGATGCATCGGACGCCGAGGGCATTGAAATACCTCATGAAGATCCCATACTCATCAAGCCAATACTTGGTATTGCAACGGTGGATCGCATGCTGGTAGACACGGGGAGCTCTTGTGATATACTATACTTGTCCACCTTTGATCAACTTAACCTCCCACGCAGCAAGATCCAACCGGTGAACACATCATTGACTGGGTTCACAGGCCATTCTATACAACCTCTGGGAATGGTGGCTTTAGATCTAACAGTGGGAACGAAGCCACATACCAGGACAGTGTTGACCAAGTTCACCGTGGTTGACATGCAAGATTTATCATATAATGGGATCATCGGTCGACCGACACTTACAACCCTAAAGGCTATCATCTCGCCGGTACATTTAAAAATAAAATTTCCAAAGAAGAATGGCGTGGGTGAAATGTGTGGAAACCAGAAAAGAGCACGGATGTGATACCTGAAATCGGTGCCTCCTGCAACCAAAGGAGAAAAAAGACCAAGGGAGGAAACTATGGCGGTAAAGAAAGTTATGGATCATGACAGAGTAGAAAGGGATAACAGTCCCAAAGAAAGGGAGACCGTCAAGAAATACGTGCCACACGAAGAGATCGAGAGCGTCCTCTTTCAGCAGCAGGTCTCAGATAGGACTTTCAGAATCGGCACGAAATTGGAAGACCAGCATCGTTCGGCCCTTATAGCACTTATCAGACAATTTGAAGATGTGTTCGCATGGGGGCCGGAGGATATGCCGGGTATCGATCCTCAACTGGCAGTCCATAAATTATATGTCGACCCCCTCTTTACACCAATCAAACAGAAGAAGCGGAATTTCAACGAGGAAGAGAATCATGCGATCCATTTGGAAGTTGATACATTGATGAGGGCCGGTGCAATCAGGGAATTAAAGTTCCCCCATTGGATAACCAATGTGGTATTAGTTAAGAAGCCGAACAACACATGGAGAATGTGCACGGACTTCACAAGTCTAAACAAAGCATGCCCTAAGGATTACTACCTATTACCATGTTTGGTTAGGCTGGTGGACGGCAGTGCGGGCCATGAAGTATTTGACATCATGGATGCTTCCAGGGGTTACCACCAGATTAAGATGCACAACGATGATGAGGAAAAAACGGCGTTTATCACCGAGTATGGCCTTTATTGTTGGACCATCATACCTTTTGGCCTTAAAAACGCTGGTGCCACTTACCAGCGATGGTCAACTCCATATTCGCATATCAGATAGGGCGGGATATGGAAATATACGTGGACGACATGTTGGTTAAGAGCAGATTGAGAAAGGACCACATCGGCAACCTCACAGAGACGCTCCAGATATTGCGTCTACATCGACTCCGTCTAAATCCGGATGAGTGTTCTTTTGGAGTGACTTCAGGAAAGTTTTTGGGATACATGATCAGCAAAAAGGGTATAGAAGCTAACCCGGACAAGATAAAGGCATTAATTGACATGCAACCTCCTAGGAGCTACAAGGATATAATGAAGTTAAATGGTTGTTTAGCAGCACTCAGTAGGTTCATATCGAAGTCTGGGGAAAAGAACCTGCCCTTCTTCAAGAATTTGAGGAAAATGGGAAAACAAACGTTCAAGTGGGACGATGATTGTCAAAAGGCCTTCGACGATTTGAAGACGTATCTGGGAAATCCACCGTTGTTTTCCCATCCCATAGACGGAGAGACATTACAACTGTATTTGGCAGTGTCCGAAGGAGCGGTGAGTGGAGTCTTGACTAGGGAAGAGGGAAACCTACAGAAGCCTATATACTATGTTAGCCACGTTTTGAGAGGGGCAGAGCTCAATTACCCTGTCATAGACAAATTTGCATTGGCCGTAGTAATGTCAGCAAGGAGACTGATGATATACTTCAAATCACACCCAATAGAGGTACTGAAGGATCAGCCCCTAAAGAAGACAATATTGAGTCCGGCGTTGTCAGGACGGCTAACGGCATGGGCCATAGAGCTTAGTGAGTTTGAGATAACCTTCATCCCTCGGAGAAGCTTAAAGGCTCAAGCACTAGCAGACTTCCTCAACGAGTGCACCCTATCCCAGCCGGAACAAGTTACAGCTCCGTCGGTCACTGACAGAGACGTCCCATGGACGCTCAACGTGGATGGTGCCAGGAACAGCAAGGGGTCCGAGGCCGGAATTGTCATTGACGGGCATGACGGTGTTCATCTAGAGTATGCACTACGGTCAACCTTTATAACTACGAATAATGAGGCTGAGTACGAGGCTATCATAGTAGGGTTGGAGTTATCACAAGCTCTGGGGATCAAGGAAGTCGTGGTGAAGGCTGATTCAAAATTAGTCATAGACCAGATGATTGGAGAAAGCAGCGTCAAAAATGAAAAACTGCAGAGGTATAACATGAAACCCAAACAAAGAGCAGCGGTTTTTAAAACGGTGGTATTTAGACATGTACCACGAACGGACAACCAGGAAGCAGACTACTTGTCCCAACTAGCCACTACCCATTTCGACGAGTTGCCAAAGGGTACGTATGTGGAAGTACGACACAAACCAGCCTATGAAGAAGAGGAAGTCCGGTCGGTGTTAGACGAAGTGCCAGATTGGCGCACACCGATAGCCAGGTATCTTACCAATTGAGACTACCAGCAGACAAAACAGAGTCCAGGCAGGTTCAAAGCCGGAGCTTCAGGTACCACATAATGGACGGTGAACTCTACAAGAAGTCTTTGGATGGCCCGATGTTGTTATGTGTTTCAGAAGGGAACATTCCAAAGGTGTTAGCAGAGAGAGGCCCATGAAGGATGGTGTGGAAGCCACATAGGGGGCAGGGCCTTGGCACTTAAGACCACACACACAGGATACTTCTGGCCAACCTTAAACAAAGACGCCATAGAGTGTGTTAGAAAGTGTGACGCTTGCCAGCGTTTACACGCTATACCCCAAACCCCGGCTACAGAGATGACACCGATGTTAAACCCAGTACCATTCGCAATGTGGGGTGTGGATCTGGTTGGAAAACTCCCCAAGGCTAAAGGATCAGTGGAGTATGTCATTGTAGCAGTGGACTATTTTAGCAAGTGGGTCGAAGCTGCACCGTTGAAGAAAATCACGGGGGAGGCCGTTGTTAAATTCATCTGGAAGCACATCATCACAAGATTTGTAATCCCTAGAGTTTTGGTTTCGGATAACGGTACCTAGTTTGAGGGGAAGGTACTGGGGGCATTCTGTGAAAAATAGTTCATTGGCACTCATTGTGGAGGGGATTGATTTCTAGACCTGATAGTGCTTATATTGCTCTAATTTGAGACTCCCCTTCTACCTTACTGACTTAGGCATTGGAGTGTTTGTGGTCTACCAAGACCACACTTTCAAGTACGAGGGATTCCACTGATCGTACATCGGCAGCGAACAAAGAACGACGCACCAAGACAACGAAGTTCAGACCTAAGAGGACTATTTCTACCAGACGAACTCAAATACCTCTTAGCCCAATCATAAAAATGGAATAATGGAACGTAGAAAAAAATTTGATCAATGCCATCTGTCATACTATATATTTTTATATGAAGGTATTTAGTTTTTTATTGTAAGTTTACCGCATTTATGATTATCTTATCCCTTATTAAATGAAAAAATACTAACTCACCCCATAGAAATCAAAAACCTCTATTTTCTACATTTCACATTCATGTGCTCACTTTGTTCTCATTCTACTCTCATGTTATAGCGGCGGAAGCGAATTAACAATCGGATGCAAATCTTAGACAAAGAATCACGTAAAGTGCACGAAAGTAAAGAACACCAGAATTTAACGTGGTCTCCCTAACAACGTGTTAGGACTACGCCACGGGCTCCAAGCCACAAACAATTCACTATAATGGGAAGATCAGGTTACAGAGTTGATCAATTAGATTTCAGATGAATAGAACCGCTAGTCTACACTATTCCTAGAATAGGATTATAAGACTCTCTAATCCAGAACTCTTAACCTATGTAGCTACATCTTGTCTCTCTCTGGCTTCTAGACCTCAGAGAATAGAAAACAGGAAATCTATTCTGTGAGTCTTCTTTTCGGCTCATTCAAGTCTAAGAGCCTTTAGTAGATCTTCTATTATTCACAACTAATTGAACTATAGTAATTATAAATAGAGAATAGGGAGAGTACAAATTTGAGGGTGAGTGAAAAATTTATAGGGAGCCAAGCTATTTTAGGGGAGCTGAAAAAGTGTCAGTTTTAGTAAGCTGAACCCCTATTATAACTTATAGGGGAGCTGATGCACATGCTGTAAGGGGCAAGTTCCCTATTTATAGGTAATCAGGAAAACCTAACTAGACTAGTAGAGAAAGCCCAAAGCCCATCAGGAACTGCCAAAACCCTCGCGTCTTCAGATCCGATCGGGATTTGGAAAGTTCTGACCAAGTCCCGATGAAACGCAGATTCAAGGCATATTCCAACAATCTCCACCTTGACTTGAATCCTTTTCAGATATCATTGAATCATTTTCAGATATCAGCTACACAGAAACTCATCCCAATGCACCAGATGTACTACTAGTACCAGATGTGCTTAGATAGTGAATTCAGATGTTACCCAGCAACTCAGATGCGAATAAACGACGCCAAATCTCCATCCCATAACTGTGATAGAAGTGCCTTAAACCGACACCAAAGGACTAGACGATGCCCAGCATCTCAATCCCATATTGCCCTACCTCTGGGCTATTTCAGATGTGTTGATCCAAACTCCAGATGAATAATAACCTGAAAAACTATTATATATCTGTGACAGAAGTGCCTCAAACCGACACCAAAAGCATGGACGATGCCCAACATCTCCACCATACTGCCCTGTCACCGGGCTATCTTTCTGCGATTACTCTTGGTAGCGAGTAATATTCATACACCGTTAAACCTCCCCACTACTGTCGATGCTACCATGAAACATGGCGCCACTGAAGTTTATGCCACCTAAAAGTTAACGAAAACTACCATTCTCCGAACCACTACTGACTCTAGAATCTCTTTGCTCCACCTGTTTCCCAACACCACAGCAATGTGACCCAAAGAACGTCCTACCTTGAAAGACATACAAGGTTCCACGAACTACACCTCTTAGAATCACATTCGAACCTTTGTAGACAGTCAAGCCTCCACCTTCTTCGCTGAAAATGAACCCATTCTTGTCCAAACGACTCAGAGATAACAAATTCATCGTCAAGTGAGATACATGTCCTACAACGTTCAATGTACAGACTGCTCCGGATCAAGGACCGACACATCGGTGTAAAAATGTGTCATCCACTGCAACAAGGCTATGTCCTCTTCTGAATGTGTAAAGCAATTGGCAATCGCGACAATACCATCCGAGACTCCTTTTTGTTGCTGCCTCCTCTTGGGTCATACCAGACCCAACTACATATGTTGTAGCACTCACCCGTCGCACTCAGACCCATCATCGGCCTACTGAAGAACTTCTTTTCCGATGTATCACAATCTTCACTAGTATCAACCAGTGCATCATGAACATCCAAACAAAAGACTCTGTAAGAATTACCTACCATGGAGGGCATAACTAACTTGATCCGGAACTTAGAGACTCAAACTAATTCCTCCCATTACGCTTATCTAAAATCGTGACTTCACCACTCATCTTCTTCGCAGATCTAGCCCCAGGCTCTGATACCACTTTCTTCAGAAATCCGGATCACCAACCTTAGCTCTTATACCAATTTGTTATAGCGGCGGAAGCGAATTAACAATCGGATGCGAATATTAGACAAAGAATCACGTAAAGTGCACGAAAGTAAAGAACACCAGAATTTAACGTGTTCTCCCTAACAACGTGTTAGTTCTACTCCACGGGCTCCAAGCCACAAACAATTCACTATAATGGGAAGATCAGGCTACAGAGTTGATCAATTAGATATCAGATGAATGAAACCGCTAGTCTCCACTATTCCTAGAATAGGATTATAAGACTCTCTATTCCAGAACTATTAACATATGTAGCTACATTTTGTCTCTCTCTGGCTTCTAGACCTCAGAGAATATAAAATAGGAAATCTATTCTCTGAGTCTTCTTTTCGGCTCATTCAAGTCTAAGGGGCAAGTCTTCTATTTATAGGTAATCAGGAAAACCTAAGTAGACTAGTAGAGAAAGCCCAAAGCCCATCAGGAACTGCCAAAACCCTCGCGTCTTCAGATCCGATCGGGATTTGGAAAGTTCTGACCAAGTCCCGATGAAACGCAGATTCAAGGCATATTCCAACATCTCACTTTCTATAAAACTCTCTCAATTTTATAAAAAAAAAAACCAATTTGAGCTTCACCATCTTCATCTTCATCATCATATTCATCACCTTCATCTCCATCAACATCTTCAGCTCTATTTCCTTCAACTTTTAGTCCAAAGTAAAAACATTATACCTCTCAATCTTCTCTTATTTTAGATATGATTTCCAATTCCATGGAGGGGAAAAGGTTTTTTATTTATTTAATATTTTGTTATATTTTTGCGGTCCTTGTACGATAAACTATATTAGACGTCAATATAATACAATAAAACATAATGAACTACACTAGAGTACAATAAAACCTAATAAACTACAATACAACACAATAAACTATAATAGAGCACAATAAAAAATATGAACTACAATAGGACACAATATAACTTGTTATAACTCTATTTCGTGTATTGCTTTCAGATGTTCTTGTCTTGGTCAATTTTAAGGGTCAATGGAAGAAGAACGACGAAGGTAGATGGAGGTTCACAACACTGGAGATAATATATTAAACTTCCACTCGGCACAACCTACTCGGAGCTTGTTGAGTTGATCTTTGTCTCAACCGGGAACAATAAACTCGAGAATGATGTTTCTTTGGCTACATAATATTGTTATCCCTCTAAACAAATTATGCCACCTTAAAATATAATTTAATATGTTATATTGTGACATATAGTGTTGTAATATATTTCATCGAGTGAGAAGGTGGTATATTGTGTAATATAATGTTATAATATGTTATATTGTATTATACTTTAACATATTGTTTTATATTGTATTATCATTTATTATATTATGTTATAATATGTGATATTGGTGTTTTATTGTTATCTAATATACTATATTTTGTTATAGGTTGTTATAATATGTTATACTTGTTAAGTAATACGTGATCCTTAGAGGGGGGGGTGAATAAGGATTACTACACGTATTGATACTTTTTCGATTTATATAAAAAATACGACAAAAGTAGATACTTCACTATATTAATATAATTAAGATATAATTAAAGCGGAATATAATATAGCGATAAAACTTGAACGATACTGAAATAATATAGATGCAAGAATGTAAATAGTTAAGGGATAGAAATGCTCAGAGATTTTAGCGAGCTTCGGTTCCCCTACTGCTCGACCGTCGGCTTTCCAACCTCCGGATTTCGGTAATGATCACTAGTAAAAAATGGAATGCTTCCAATGTTTGATACAAGCAATCAACGACTTCTAGCTACCCTTAACTAGACACCCAAAGCACCTTCAGGATTTCAGATCTCCTAATACCCTTATTAGGAACCCAAGAACACACTCTCAGGATTTCGATTGTACTAATGATAATAAAAGATTACAATGAATCAAGTAATGAACACTAAGTCGTCTCACTTAGATCTAGGCAATAGCGTGCTAAAGTTTTGCTCAATAGATCTCAAGATATTTAGAATTGAGAAAGGTGAGGAATGATTTTCAAATGAACAAGTGTGGCTTTTTATAGTTGATACATAACCCTAGTGTTATATCAACTTAAAAACGATTTTTCAAAATCTTTTAGGATTTATTTGAAATAACCCGTCCCGTGGACGTGCTACATAATATTATTTTATTTCCCGAGAGAGTGACGTGTCATAATTCGTAAAGTGCGTAGAGATTTTAGTCCAAAAATAAACCGAGTAGTAGCCGGAAAATTATTTGGGGCGTGTGAATACATGTGCATAGCATGATATTTCAAACTTTTCATAATTTCATTTCCACCCCAAGAGTTTACAAAATTCAAATTTCAATCAAACTTGGGGACTACTCATGATGCATTATTTAATTATTATTCTATTCCACTTTATATCTCCACCACACAAAAAATGAATAAAATAATGAATGGCATGCAACTTTGAGTGGCCATGATCAATTCTACAAAAACATCATGATTACACTTTTTGCTTAACCAATAAAGATAAGTAGACTACTAATAACTACTTCACCATTTTCTATCATCTTTTCAATCTCATAAACTACACAAAACAAAAGAAAACCATCTCCTCCCACCCCAAAAAAAAAAAAAACCAAGAAACATACCAAGGAGGAGGAACCTCCATTTTTCTCTATTCTTGTTGGTTCTTAGCTAAAATCGATCATCATTTCATCCCTAACACCATTTCATCTCTCAAGGTATAAATTTTAAACTTTTCTCATATGAAAATGTTGGTCAAAATCCGAGTTGACTTTTTAGAGAAAATGTTGACTTTTACAAATAATGTTGATTATGGGTTTTTATGTCAAGATTTGAACATGCATTTATAATAGATGTTATAAGATGTTATATAAACATGTTTTATGAGATTATTTTGTTATGAATGATGATTTTTGAGATGGTTGACTTTTGGTCAACTTTATAAAGTTTGCATCTTTGACTAGATAAAGTTAGTATATGCCTATGGATGATGATTAAACTATGTTTGATGATGGTTTGGATTGATTTTATCTTTGACTCGGATTTGAATATCGCCTTCATTCGTTTTAGTCAACGGATAATTAATGCTCTTTGACTCGGATTTGAATATCGCCTTCATTCGTTTTAGTCAACGTATAATTAATGCTGGAACTAGGCAACAAACGATGTTAGATCAATTGTAATTTGTTATCGTCAAAACATAAGAGTATGTCGATTTTTCAATCAACAAACTCCCCCTTTTTGATGATAACAAATTACCTAAGGAGATAAATAAAATAGAGTTCTCCTTAGTAAAACATATATGATTAATGAAGCACAATAACATAATGATGATAAAATAATAAGAACATTCTCCCCCTTTGTTATCAACAAAAAGGGAGACCTCCTGTGCAGGTAGTCATCAACATCCTGAGTTTTAGTTTCACTTTGCTCCCCCTCAACATGTTGCTCCCCCTGACTCATTGCTTTCTCATTATTTGATATCTCCACAATTGTTGAAATGTTATCCATAGGCATACCTGTCATGTGCCTCGAGCAACCACTATCGACCGTCCAAACATTTCTTTCCTTAACGGTCGAGTGGTGTACCTGCAATTGCAAATTAAGTTTTCTCTATAGGTACCCAAATGTTTTTGGGTCCTTGGGGGTTAGTATTTTCAGCTGGTTTACGAACAGCCCATCTAGGTCGTTGCCACCAAGGTATGAGTGTTCCCAACTCAGCTAAATAATGAACAGGACATGAAGTGGAAAAATGATTACCCTTCTCACAATAAGTACAACTAAAACGAGCTTTTGGAATCGAATTAGTATTGATTTCATTTTGATCAGATGTAACTCCTTTTAATACTTTTCTTTGGGTAGGGCACTCACGTTTCATATGTCCATAATCACCACAATAAAAGCATGTACTACATTTAGGCGTGTGTGGTGAGCAATAGTGATATTTATGTGATTGAAGTTCATGTATATGCATATCATCATTTAAACCACATACAACAAAATCACACATAACATGCTTGCGCAAAACATCAACATGATTTGTAAGATAAATATCATTTATAACAACATCATGTGAATGTACATTATCAATGGTGCAAGACATTTTATTATCACAATTAACCTTAACATGATTTTCTATATAATAATCAATGGCAACATGATCATGTAAGGTCAAATCAAAGTGTGAGCAATTTAAAGCATGTTTTTCATACATAGAGCATTTTTCATTAAAATCATCACATGAAAACATTTTATCATGCTCACTTTGCAAACAAGTGTCACACTCAAAGTCCTTACCGTCTTTTGCAATTTGAACATTGGATACAAAGGAAGGACGTGTGAGTTTAAATAATTTTTCATAAAAATTTAGCTCATGTGACAACTCGTCAAGTATTTCTAAAGAGGAAATATTACTCATGCGAAGAACATTCAATTCAATAAGCGATTTATCATTCAAGTTCTTATAATGAGCAAGAGAAGAAAGTATACCATCAAAGTCGATTATTGGCACTACATCTTCTTCCTCTTTAGTGTTAAGAGTAGTGGTCGAGGTTGATTCACCATACTCTTGTTGCAAGAAGTCCGATAAATCTTTTGCTTGATTGCACTTGGGGACTTTTGCTCTAATGTCATCGTCAAGAGCGCTCAGGATCCATTCTTTGGCCTTTTCATCCCATAGAGCTCCCTTGACATGTTTTACTTTGGCTAATCCTCTTTTCACAAGGACCCACAAACCATAGTCTTGTGCTTGCAAAAATATTTCCATTCTACGCTTCCATTCACAAAAAGCAAATGTACAAAACATAGGAGCAACAGTATAATCATAGCCCAAAGCAAACATATCACACATAGTTGTCATATTAAAAGATCGACTCTACGAGGTGTTAGACTCAAATGTAGATACCCGCTCTGATACCAATTGTCAAGTAATACGTGATCCTTAGAGGGGGGGGGGGGGTGAATAAGGATTACTACACGTATTGATACTTTTTCGATTTATATAAAAAATACGACAAAAGTAGATACTTCACTATATTAATATAATTAAGATATAATTAAAGCGGAATATAATATAGCGATAAAACTTGAACGATACTGAAATAATATAGATGCAAGAATGTAAATAGTTAAGGGATAGAAATGCTCAGAGATTTTAGCGAGCTTCGGTTCCCCTACTGCTCGACCGTCGGCTTTCCAACCTCCGGATTTCGGTAATGATCACTAGTAAAAAATGGAATGCTTCCAATGTTTGATACAAGCAATCAACGACTTCTAGCTACCCTTAACTAGACACCCAAAGCACCTTCAGGATTTCAGATCTCCTAATACCCTTATTAGGAACCCAAGAACACACTCTCAGGATTTCGATTGTACTAATGATAATAAAAGATTACAATGAATCAAGTAATGAACACTAAGTCGTCTCACTTAGATCTAGGCAATAGCGTGCTAAAGTTTTGCTCAATAGATCTCAAGATATTTAGAATTGAGAAAGGTGAGGAATGATTTTCAAATGAACAAGTGTGGCTTTTTATAGTTGATACATAACCCTAGTGTTATATCAACTTAAAAACGATTTTTCAAAATCTTTTAGGATTTATTTGAAATAACCCGTCCCGTGGACGTGCTACATAATATTATTTTATTTCCCGAGAGAGTGACGTGTCATAATTCGTAAAGTGCATAGAGATTTTAGTCCAAAAATAAACCGAGTAGTAGCCGGGAAATTATTTGGGGCGTGTGAATACATGTGCATAGCATGATATTTCAAACTTTTCATAATTTCATTTCCACCCCAAGAGTTTACAAAATTCAAATTTCAATCAAACTTGGGGACTACTCATGATGCATTATTTAATTATTATTCTATTCCACTTTATATCTCCACCACACAAAAAATGAATAAAATAATGAATGGCATGCAACTTTGAGTGGCCATGATCAATTCTACAAAAACATCATGATTACACTTTTTGCTTAACCAATAAAGATAAGTAGACTACTAATAACTACTTCACCATTTTCTATCATCTTTTCAATCTCATAAACTACACAAAACAAAAGAAAACCATCTCCTCCCACCCCAAAAAAAAAAAAAAACCAAGAAACATACCAAGGAGGAGGAACCTCCATTTTTCTCTATTCTTGTTGGTTCTTAGCTAAAATCGATCATCATTTCATCCCTAACACCATTTCATCTCTCAAGGTATAAATTTTAAACTTTTCTCATATGAAAATGTTGGTCAAAATCCGAGTTGACTTTTTAGAGAAAATGTTGACTTTTACAAATAATGTTGATTATGGGTTTTTATGTCAAGATTTGAACATGCATTTATAATAGATGTTATAAGATGTTATATAAACATGTTTTATGAGATTATTTTGTTATGAATGATGATTTTTGAGATGGTTGACTTTTGGTCAACTTTATAAAGTTTGCATCTTTGACTAGATAAAGTTAGTATATGCCTATGGATGATGATTAAACAATGTTTGATGATGGTTTGGATTATCGATTTTATCTATGATTGATTGTAACGATAAAGACGTGATATATACTAAACGTGCCCAGAAAATTATGAAATTTTATATAGCTGTAGAACTTCGGATTTTGAACACACTGCAACAAGAATTGATGGATTTGGTTCTGTTTTGAATTTATTATGATTTTCGCAAGATATATAGTTGAAGAGTGTTTTTAAATATAAAAGAAATATCAAACGATTGAGAAAATTAAAAATATTTTAAGGCGAGTTTACCTACTGCATTAGAAGTAGTTACACAAAATATTGAGGTGTTTTGGGTTTGTTTACTATTTTTAATGATTTAATTAGTAAAACGAGATTTTGAATAAAAATGATGTATTGTTTGAACTCCAAATCAAAGGTGCAATATTTCCAGTAATATTAAGAGTCTAACAAAGCTCTGTTTTAAAGATGGTGATTTTTAAAGATGGTTTGCTATTTATTTCAATTTTTGGATGTTAAATGACGTAGAAAGGTATTTAAATATAAAAACTAAATGGTTTTGGATGTTATAAATTAAAGGGATGATTTTTGTGAGTTTCATATGTTAAGACAAGTATAAGTTTCTGGTTTCATGAGTTTTAGAAGTGTTTTGGTAATTATTTTGAATTTTGGAATAAAAAGAGGTTATAAATGGTTTTAAATGAGAAAAAAATAGAAAATGGGTGAGAAATATATTTTGGGCAGCAAGTTTGACTTTCCTACTGAGACTTTAAGTTACAAAAATTATTTGGATGATTGTAATGGTGTTTAAGTATTTGCTTGAGATTATTGTTAATTAAAGGACCATAAATAGTTTTAAATTGGTAAAAAGAGAAATATTAGTCGAAAATCATCCATGGGCAGTATACTTATGAGTTTTGGATATATTTGAGATTTAAAATAATTATATGAGAATTTACAAAATGATTCGAACAAGTGTTGGGCACATTCGAGGCCGAAGGGTATTTCAGTCATTTTACAAGTTAAGGGCATTTTTGTCATTTTACAAGTCAACACGATATCTATCCTTAAACATAATTTAATGCATTGGGGCATATTTTTGGATACATGAGAGTGAGCCTAATGTGAGGAACCAACTTGAGAGTTTTAACGTTCGAAAACCGAGTCAAGGGCAAAAATGGTCATTTCACCCGTGATATATTATTAACACGCGTTACACTATCTAGGAGTTCAGGAAGGCCACGCAAGGAATTTATAGGTGTACGCTAGTTGCTCTAGCATCAGGTGAGTACTTATCTCACAGTTGACTGTATGCGATATATTCTGTTTATGCGAATTGTTATATATGTATGTTGTGGTTCTATATGACGTGTTAGTTGAATTGTTGGTCATGATACAATGAGTTATTGAATTGATATAAAAATGAGTTGTTAAATGGATATAAAATGGGTAGTTGATTTGACATATAATGAATTGGTTGTTAAGATGATATATGACATGTCCAGTTGTTGAATTGAAATGTTGATTATTATGGTTGGTTGAGATATGTTGAGTTGATATACGATGCGCGTAGTAGTAACCCCAGTTTCCACTGGAGGGCGCTTATAATACATGTTGAGTAGATATCCGGAGCGCGTAGTAGTAAACCCCAGTTTCGGCTGGAGGGCGCTTATGATAAAACTTTTATGTCGACGGGCATAAGGGTCTCTCCTGCAGGACGAGTTGTTGTTGTAGAGATGGATTGTAGTATAACCTAGCTATATGACTGGATGTTTACCATCTAAAAGGGTGGATCGTTGTTAAACCCATATATTGATGTGGATGATAGCCCCCTTAACCGGATTATTAAGTTGATATTACAGTTGACGAGTTGTTGTTGTAGAGATGGATTGTAGTATATGTTGGAATATCCCGGGGTTGCAAGACACAATGAACTACGATAGTTCATATGTCTAGAAAACCCTAATTCGTTGATCGTTAGAACTTACACAATAGAACTAGCTCATAGAAGTATATGTTTAAAGATAGTGTGAATATGCTACAACTAACATAATCAAAGAGTGTGGCTACAAAAATATACCTTTGAAGCGTGAGCGGAAGCGATATGATCTTCAAGTGCTTATCCCCACACCTTGCTCCTTGCTTTCTTCTTGAAGAAATTTCTATCACCAAGGTGATATGGAACTACTATGAAATAGTCCACACCAATACCTTAGATAGCAATAAGACACACTTGGACTAGTGTGTGTTATTGAGGAGTGTGTAGTCTAACTACTATAGCAAACTATAGAACAATTTCTATACTCTAACACTTAGAGTTTTGCTAGAGGGTTTGAAGATGAAGTGTGTGTGTTTGTTTGTGTTCTCTAACAAGAATTGTGTGATACTTAGCTTGATCTCTACCCATTCTATATCATCTTATGATATAGAATGGATGATGAAACACATTATACACTAAACAAACACATTAACCATCCATATGGTTAATGCCTCTTGGTCCATGGAAGATTCTCTTACAAGAGTTCTTCCCAAGTCTTACAAAGCCTTCCCAAGGCATAAAGTAGCCACCAAGATGTCAACCATTCATGATGATGGAATTAATTAATCTTAATTAATTAATTAAATCATATCTTATTTAATTAATTCATTAATTAATTAAATCATTTCAATAAATGATAATATATATATATATATATATCTCACATATATATATATACATAAACCCCAAATGGTGTGTCCGGAACCAATTCCGGGCGCACCATCGGTTCGGTCGGGACACGATCTCGATCGAACCAAAATTCCTCAATATGGATCAAATCCCTTATTCACTTTCGGGTCACTACTCGAAAGTATCTTCGGTAATTGTTACGTGTGTGACCTCATAGCCCGAGTAACGAAGGCATCGGGATTCAACGTATAAGACCGTATACACGAATCCCGAAGATCATCGTGAGAGCCTAGTCTGCCATTCGATGACCCCCGGCATTATCTCGGGTGAGACTACTGATAGTTCAGATAACTATCGGTTGTTGAACCATATATATAGATGATATAGTTCACGGGCACTAATTGAGGAAATTGACACATCAATTTCCAACACTCCCACTTGCCCTTGGACTATTACCAATGTCTTGGATGTACACTTGCATCCTTGTCACATGATTCCCTTTGTCCTCGGTTTTCGTCATAGGCTAAAGCAAGAAAGCGTGTCGCCAACTCCTATAAACATAATTTCTCGGAACACGAGATAGTCTCACTCCCGTTCATAACGGGTGAATTCATAAGTAAGACTCACTCTCCGAGTGGCCAGAAAAACCTTCCCTGTATACCAGGGTGGACAAAGACCCTACCAATGCATCACCGATCATCTCACCACTACATTCACATAAGACCCAACGTACCCCATTACCACCAGTAACGGATGGGTCCGGAAGTAGTCAAAGCCTCATGCTCACGTAGCATGAGAATGATATGCATGTAGGTCTCAGAACCTCTATCATATGGCTCGTGTGAAATATAGGACACAAGATCTCTTCTATAATTTCACAACGGTCACTGTCCAGTACCATGTCAAGACTCTCTTGACAATGAACCCATGTAATGATTTGGACCATCCTTTTGACTTAAGAAACAAAGTCAAACGAATCATTACACACTAGTTTGGTTGTGTCCGTTCCCAAAACGGTGGGACACACCACTAGGGACAATGTAATCACCACAGTTCTTGTCTTGAAAAAGGGGTTCCTTAGCCAATACACTTATTGGCTCCTCTTCAAGAACTCGTGATTACATGGGAATTAAAATATTTATCATACAACTATGATTAAATATTCAATTATTTATTCAAGTGCTATAAAAGAATAGGCAATCAATAAACAAGAAGTAATACTTTTATTCAACAATAAGAGTTTTACAAAAGTATACTTCATACATATAAATCAAATAAACTGAAATAAAGCTCCCACTAAGACTAAGATCACTCGGACCTAAGTCTAAGTCCAATAGCTGAAGTATGGAACTCATGTTTGGTCTGAGGCAATGGTTTAGTCAAGGGATCAGCTGCGTTGTCGTCTGTATCTACTTTGGATACTTTGATGTCACCTCTCCGGAACATTTCACGGACGAGGTGATACTTCCTGAGGACATGCTTGGACTTATGATGAGCCCTGGGTTCCTTAGCCTGTGCTATGGCTCCAGTGTTATCACATAACAACTCAATTGGACCATCAACGCTAGGAACTACCCCAAGCTCAGTCATAAACTTCTTAAGCCAACATGCCTCCTTGGCTGCTTCAGAAGCTGCAATGTACTCGGCCTCCGTAGTAGAATCTGCAACTGTGTCCTGCTTGGAACTCTTCCAACAGATGGCTCCACCGTTCAGGCAGAATACAAACCCGGTTTGAGAACGAAAATCGTCTCGATCGGTTTGGAAACTGGCATCGGTGAAACCTTTTGCAATCAACTCCTCATCTCCGCCATATACCAGAAACATATCCTTAGTCCTTCTCAAGTACTTAAGGATAGATTTCACAGCGGTCCAATGGCTGTTGCCTGGATTCGCTTGATATCGGCTGGTGAGACTCAGAGCGTACGATACGTCTGGTCTAGTGCACAACATGGCATACATGATAGATCCTATGGCTGAAGCATACGGGACTCTACTCATGTTCTCCTTGTCGACGTCAGTGGTGGGGCACTGACTTTTGCCGAGAATAGTGCCAGTTGTCATAGGTAGTATTCCCCTTTTGGAATCGATCATATCAAATCGTCTCAGAACCTTATCAATATAAGTGTCCTGTCTCAGGCCAATCAACCTATTGGCTCGATCCCGATATATCTTGATTCCAAGGATATACTGCGCCTCTCCTAAGTCCTTCATCGAGAAACACTTACACAACCATCTCTTGACTGACTCAAGGAGTGGTTTGTTGTTTCCAATGATCAGTATGTCATCTATATACAGGACTATAAATGCAATGTGGCTCCCACTTACCTTCTTGTATACACAAGCATCCTCCTCATTCTGAATGAAGCCAAATTCTTTAATTGCTTCATTGAATCGAAGGTTCCAACTGCGAGAAGCTTGCTTGAGTCCATAAATGGATCTCTGAAGCTTACATACCTTCTTAGGTCCTTTTGGACATGTAAAGCCTGGAGGTTGTGTCATGTACACATCCTCCCCAAGGTTTCCATTAAGGAAAGCGGTCTTTACATCCATTTGCCATATCTCATAGTCATAATATGCGGCAATGGCTAAGAGGATCCGAATAGACTTGAACATGACTACCGGTGAGTAGGTTTCATCATAGTCAATACCATGAATTTGTTTGAAACCCTTCGCCACTAGTCTAGCCTTGTAAACATGGACATTTCCATCTTTATCAAGCTTTTTCTTAAAGACCCACTTACACTCGATAGGTCTAGCACCTTCGGGTAAGTGAACCAATGTCCAGACATCATTCTGGTACATAGAGTCTATCTCGGATTTCATGGCTTCAAGCCATGACTCGCTATCTGGCCCTTTCATTGCGGCTCCATAAGTATAAGGCTCGTCGTCTTCTATCAAGAAGGATTCCCCATACCATCTATCGGGAACATGACGAGTCCTACTGGATTTCCTAAGGGTCGGTACTTCTTCAGGAGTTTCATCTACCGTGGATCTAGAGTCCAAGATAGGATTCATCATGAATGGAGGATCTACTTCCTGAAGTGAGCCTGCCGAGTTCTTTAACTCGACTTGCTCATTTGATGAGACACTTGGGTTCAATAACCCATCTCTCTCATTCAATGAGTTTCTTGAGTTCGACAACTCAACTTGCTCATTAAACGTGTCGAATGAGTTCATTAACTCATTCGGCTCATCATCTTGAACTTCTTCAAGTTGTACCGTATTTCTGACATTTCCTGATAAGAACTCTTTCTAAAGGAAATGTGTTGTCCTAGCCACGAAAATCTTATTTTCTGGCTTAAGGTAGAAATAATACCCTTTGGTTTCCTTTGGATAACCAATGAAATGGCACAAGTCAGCCTTTGGGCCTAGCTTGTCTACGTTCAATTTCTTGACGTAGGCCAAGCAACCCCAAACCCTGAGGAAGCTAATCTTGGGACGTTTCCCAAACCACATCTCATATGGTACTTTCTCAGCTGACTTGGTTGGACAATTATTTAAGCTAAGGTAAGTGCGGCAGTTTGCAACGCGTAACCCCAGAAGCTAACATGTAGGTCGGTTCGACTCATCATGGATCGCAAACTGTCTAACAGAGTGCGATTCCTCCTTTCGGACACACCATTATGTTGTGGTGTTCCGGCCGGTGTGAGTTGTGAAACAATTCCACAATCTCTAAGATGAGCGTCAAACTCGTGGCTCATATACTCGCCTCCTCGATCGGATCGAAGAGTCTTAATAGTCTTGCCGAGTTGATTCTCTACTTCATTTTGGAATTCTTTGAACTTTTCAAAGGCTTCACTCTTGTGCTTCATTAGATAGACATAGCCATAACGGCTAAAGTCATCCGTGAAGGTAATGAAGTAGGGAAAACCACCTCTTGCAGGAGTGTTCATTGGACCACATACATCAGTATGTATTATCCCCAATAAATCACTTGCCCTTTCACTCGTTCCAGTGAAAGGTGATTTGGTCATCTTGCCCAAAAGACATGATTCGCATTGGTCATATGATTCAAAATCAAGTGACTCAATAATTCCACTTTCGTGGAGTTTCTTGATGCGATTTTCATTTATATGACCAAGTCTGCAATGCCATAGGTAGGTAGGATTCAAGTCGTTAGGCTTGTTCCTTTTAATATTTACGTTATATACCTCATGGTCCTCATCTAGTATGAAAAGACCATTTTGGTTTGAAGCTTTTGCATAAAGTAAACCATCACGATTAATAGAACATATATTCCTTTCCATAAGGATGGTAAAACCATCATTGTTCAAAACAGATATGGAAATAATATTTCTAGAAATAGTAGGAATACAATATACATTATTTAAAACTAAGACCATCCCGGATGGTAGTTTTAAATCTATCTTGCCCACGGCAACTGCAGCAACCTTTGCTCCATTGCCTACCCGCAAGTCCACCTCTCCCTTCCGAAGGGCTCTACTGTCATGTAGTACCTGCATATTTCGACAAATATGAGAACCACATCCTGAGTCAAGTACCCAAGTAGAGTTATTGGAGGTGATGAAAGCTTCAATAACGAATATACCTGTCGGAAGAGTCCCACTCTTCTTATCTTCGAGGTACTTCTTGCAGTTCCTCTTCCAGTGACCAGGTGTATTACAATAATGACACTGGTCAGTCCCCTTAGGACCTTTAGCCGGAGTTTTGGAAGTCTGGGCCTTGACTGTTCCAGTCTTGGCCTTTCCCTTCCATTTCCCCTTGCCTTTCTTAAAGGCCTTCTTGTTCTGAATCATCAGAACAGAGGGAGTAGGGATAGAGCTCTTCCCACCCTTCAACGCAGTATCAGCCGTGCTGATCAAGTTATGCAACTCCGACAACGACTTATCGAAGTCATGCATGTTGAAGTTCATGACAAAGTTACCAAACTTGTCAGGAAGGGAACGGAGGATTATGTCAACAGCCAAATCCTTGGAAAACTGAGTTCCCAAAGACTCAAGTCTCTCGATGATCCCAATCATCTTGAGAACATGAGGACCGGCCTGTTGACCATTGGATAGTTTGCAATCCATGAGGGCACAAACAGCTTCGTACCGCTCATTTCTTGCCTGCTTTTGGAACATCTGTTCCAGTCTGCAGTACATGTCATATGCTGCCACATTTTCGAACTGAATCTGAAGATTCGGTTCCATGTTGGCCAGCATGAGACATTGGACATCCAATGCATCGTCCACGTGTACATCATATGCACCACGTTCTAGCTCATCGGCATCCTCATGGGGTGGAGGAGGAAGTTCTTCCTTAAGAACATATTCGACTCTCTCGTGCTTGAGAACGATTCTCAAGTTACGAGACCAGTCGTTGAAGTTATTGCCATTGAGTTTACACTTCTCAAGTGTAGATCGGAGTGAGTTTGAAGTTGATTTCTTAGCAGTTGCCATCTAAAACATGCGAGTATGAAACGACGTTCAGATTAACTTATATGTAAAACATACGATACAAGTAAAGCATGCTTGAAAAAAAATAATACGAGTACCAACAACCCCTCGAAGTGTACAAGTATACCAAGACCCCACGGACTTGGGTATGAGCGGCACACGCAATCATCCTCATAGTCCAATCCATGGGTAAGTTCTACTAGACTATCATATATCAATCATCCAATGATTATATATGACTCTTGGCGTCTATCACTAGTCGTTTTAAGACACTATAGACTTCCTTTGCCAAACGGGCCGGTTCGATGGGCTAACCTGTAGCCACGTTTTAAGCAACCTTAGTTCACCATAAAGGGATGGATTACATTTGCCGGTTCGATGGGCTAACCTGTAGCGCATGTAATCCCATTGCCTTCTATTCCTATGAATCAAAGTGCCCATCTAGGGATGATCCACCCGAAACGTAGGAAAGTTTGACAACTTTGAACTTAGGTTTGGCAAACACTTAATTATTACGTGGAGGGGTTTAGATTAAACATGTAATCCACATTTCATGCATATCACATAAGGTATACATATACTTCAAGAAAATATATGCAAGCATGAAACATGACATGAATAATAAACACTTTAAAGGGACGTGATATGACCTAAAAAACATTAAATAAAACTAGTCTAACTAGTTCTAAGCTAAGTCCTTAGTCTCCGTCTTCTTGGACATCGCCATGCTCCAAGTCCGTCTCTTCATGTCTTGTTAGATAATCAACTTTCGCATTAAATGGCACATGCGCCGCGAAAAAGAAATAACAATACAAGAATTTAAAACGACACATGCGTCGTATTTCAATATCAAGGACAGTACGCAGACTGTATTTCGAATAAATACTAGGCCATATCAAATCCCCATTCCATTCAGACTACAGTTTATATATGCATAACACATTATACATAAATCACATAAACATGCTAGGAATGGAATAAAACACACAAGCAACACACAACTCACACACATACTCACATTCAAATAATGTGAATCATAGTCATATATGCATATCATAACCTTTAGTTGTCCAACAACCAACATAGCCAATTATCGGAAGTTTTACCGTAAGTTCAACATTTTGAACTAATAACCCAATTACATTCAAAGAGACTTAGCATAAGTTTAAGGTTTGAAATTCATAATAACTCAAACCACAAACTTCCTTTCGATACTCAATTAAACAATTTAATTAGTACCGATAGGATAAAATCAACACTTTGACATACATGCCAATTTTAAACTATTTTAAACTTCTCAAAGAATGTTTTGGACTTATAAGATTATTTCCAAAACAATCTCTAAATCACCCATAACAAACCGAAAACGTCCATAATCATCAAATGACTTTGGACTTAATCGATTCGTTTTGTTTCGAAAACATCGGGCGAAACAATAGTCCATCGTGAGCTCCATCGTGAGTCATAGCTCACGATGGAGCCACGAAACAACCTGTCCAGTGTGTGCCAAAGCACGGACCAGGGAGCAGCCAGACGCGGACAGGATGCGCACGGACAGGATCCTGCCGAAGCCTCGGCAAGCCTTGGCATCCTGGGGCGTGCGAGGACGCGTCCAGGGGGGCCGAACCAGGCTTCGGGCCAAAGCGTGCCGTGTCCAGGGACAGCCTAGGGTACGCGTTCCGGTGGAGCTGTGTCCTTGGCTTGCTTGGACTCACGCGGAACTTAGGTTTTGTCGGCGAGGGTTTTCCGAATACGAAAATCGGCTACGGTTCATATATCGACATATATACTATATGGTACTACTTTAAACACTTCTAGAACATGTTAAACGTGTAATATAGCTCATGATACCATGTTGGAATATCCCGGGGTTGCAAGACACAATGAACTACGATAGTTCATATGTCTAGAAAACCCTAATTCGTTGATCGTTAGAACTTACACAATAGAACTAGCTCATAGAAGTATATGTTTAAAGATAGTGTGAATATGCTACAACTAACATAATCAAAGAGTGTGGCTACAAAGATATACCTTTGAAGCGTGAGCGGAAGCGATATGATCTTCAAGTGCTTATCCCCACACCTTGCTCCTTGCTTTCTTCTTGAAGAAATTTCTATCACCAAGGTGATATGGAACTACTATGAAATAGTCCACACCAATACCTTAGATAGCAATAAGACACACTTGGACTAGTGTGTGTTATTGAGGAGTGTGTAGTCTAACTACTATAGCAAACTATAGAACAATTTCTATACTCTAACACTTAGAGTTTTGCTAGAGGGTTTGAATATGAAGTGTGTGTGTTTGTTTGTGTTCTCTAACAAGAGTTGTGTGATACTTAGCTTGATCTCTACCCATTCTATATCATCTTATGATATAGAATGGATGATGAAACACATTATACACTAAACAAACACATTAACCATCCATATGGTTAATGCCTCTTGGTCCATGGACAAGAGTTCTTCCCAAGTCTTACAAAGCCTTCCCAAGGCATAAAGTAGCCACCAAGATGTCAACCATTCATGATGATGGAATTAATTAATCTTAATTAATTAATTAAATCATATCTTATTTAATTAATTCATTAATTAATTAAATCATTTCAATAAATGATAATATATATATATATCTCACATATATATATATATACATAAACCCCAAATGGTGTGTCCGGAACCAATTCCGGGCGCACCATCGGTTCGGTCGGGACACGATCTCGATCGAACCAAAATTCCTCAATATGGATCAAATCCCTTATTCACTTTCGGGTCACTACTCGAAAGTATCTTCGGTAATTGTTACGTGTGTGACCTCATAGCCCGAGTAACGAAGGCATCGGGATTCAACGTATAAGACCGTATACACGAATCCCGAAGATCATCGTGAGAGCCTAGTCTGCCATTCGATGACCCCCGGCATTATCTCGGGTGAGACTACTGATAGTTCAGATAACTATCGGTTGTTGAACCGTATATATAGATGATATAGTTCACGGGCACTAATTGAGGAAATTGACACATCAATTTCCAACAGTATAACCCAGCTATATGACTGGATGATTACCATCTAAAAGGGTGGATCGTTGTTATGCCCACAACTATAGTGGATGATAGCCCCCTTAACCGGATTATGAGTTGATATTATCATTGATGAGTTGATGTTATATTTTACTGAGATGATATTACAGGTTTTCAGATGATATAAGCTGTGTGGTGATGGATATATTTGTTGAGAGACAATACTAAGTATGATTTATGTTATGGGTATAAACGTTGAGTTAATATTATGTAATTCCTTTCGTGGTTGTTACTTATATTGCTAAGTTGTAGTGTTGTTATTCTGTTAATTAGTATGTTGTTGGCTAAAGAAAAGGTAAGTTGTCCCTACCCATTTCTACATGTATATCTTTACTCATGGGCAAAATGTGTGGTATGCACCACCTGTGCGGTAAGTGTTCACCAGCTTTATAGCTGACACCCCCTTCTCCAGATTGACAGTTAAGCATAAGGAGTTCATCTTTGGAGTCTAGTGGCCGTAGATCACTTAAGAGCTTAAAGGTGCGGCGAAGGTGGCTAAGAGTCCTCAGCAGTCATTCCGATTAATGTCTTCGGTGTCTTCAATACTTATCAAATATCGTTATCTTTCCAAAACTATCTTCCCGAGACTTGATTGTATTTTCTGATGTTATAATTTATGTGATTGTTTGTTCACCACGATGGATATTATTTCACTTATCAAATAAAGTCATTTTTACGTTGTCATCCATCGACTGGTGACTCTGATGTTCATGTTGCTGACGATCCCAACCTCAGGGGCGATCGACCTGGGGCGGGTCGTTACATATTTGAATCAAGAAATATAGCATTAATTGACCTCTTTATATCACGAAGATATATCATTCAATTTTTGCGATATTTCGTGTTTCAAACATAAAGTATTTACCAAAAATTCCACACTAAATTTTAGACCAAAAATTCCTTCCCTTTTAGTTTTCGGGAAACATTAAAATCATTAACCCTATATTGCCTAATCGCGTTTGACAACTCGTGTTCGTACAAAGACATAATTACTAGAATAAAGATTCTTCACGTCTGCGTCTTTGACTCGGATTTGAATATCGCCTTCATTCGTTTTAGTCAACATATACTTAATGCTCTTTGACTCGGATTTGAATATCGCCTTCATTCGTTTTAGTCAACGTATAATTAATGCTCTTTGACTCGGATTTGAATATCGCCTTCATTCGTTTTAGTCAACGTATAATTAATGCTGGAACTAGGCAACAAACGATGTTAGATCAATTGTAATTTGTTATCGTCAAAACATAAGAGTATGTCGATTTTTCAATCAACAATACTTCCATGTAATGACGCCCCTAACAAGAAACCTACTCGGAATGCTGCTATATGTGAAGCACATACTGTTGTTTCTATGAATGTACACCAATTCAGTGACTTTACGGTTGGAGAAATTATGCCAAACAAATCATTACTAGCTAGTTCTTGGCTTGCGCATATTGAATATGAAATCAAATCGTGTGTTAAAAGTATAACTTACTTCGACAAGAAGCGATTTTGGAGAATACTATTGTTATAATAGACTGGAACACATTATATAGATTTAAACAGAATAACTCTTTGGAAGATTTTAAAACACGATAGAATTAAATTACTTCATTTGTTATATTACGATCCGAAGTGTTACATATGTACTTCCCCTAAGCTTGTGAACTTCAAGCTTCTTCAACTAGGTCACTCTACAGCACCTTCTACGGATAACTAGATATAATAATCTAAATATAATTGAATAAAACACAATAAACTAAACTATAATACAATATAACTAAATAAACACAGTAAGGTAACACAATATAACTAGATGTAATAATTTGAAACACAATAAACTAAAATACAATATAACTAAATAAGAATCTGCGTAGAAGAAGCGTTCAGGTGGAGGAGGAGTGCATATTATGTTTGAATGATGCAGCAACCACCCCACACTTGTTCTTGGAATGCCCATTTGTCGAGCGATTCTGGTTCGCCACGCCACCCCATGGCAATTGACTACTAGAAGCCGATAATGGGAGAAGTTTGGGGAGTTGTGGCGGTACATCTCGTCGCAAAAAGAATGCCTGGAACAACAAGAAAACATTGCCCCAGATAGTTTGTGTCTTATGGCAATTGTGAAAACTCCGTAACAATAAGGTGTTTGGAGGTTGGCAGATTATTATATGGTTTTTTTAAGGAAGTGGGAAGGCTAACAACGCTCTAGTTGCGGAAGGAATGGCGATTAGAGAGGGGGTTCAACTCGTGAAGGAGTTGGACTATATTGATGTGGAGATTGAGAGCGATTCGAAATATTTGGCGCGAATCTTAAGAGGAGAAGTTTGCACCCCGATGGAGATCGATGTGGTCATCACGGATGTTCATCATTGGGTTCGAGACATGAATGTGAGTTTCATGTTTACAAGGAGAGGGAATAACAATGCGGCTCACAGGTTAGCTCATTGGAATTACGGTTCGGAACAACAAGCCTTACATCTTAGTGTTTCGCCACATTGGTTGTTTGATACTCTTATGGAGGATTGTAAAAGTAGCTCGATGGTTGTATACTTGGTAGTTATGGTCCTCATAAGATTTGTTCTCTTAAGATTTCTCTAATGCATTACATGCCTAAATTTTAATGCATTTAGAGAAATCTTAAGAGAACAAATCTTAAGAGAACCGTAATCGGTCCGGTATATTTGTATTATGAACCTTCTGTAGTACCATTGATCATTTTATAATGACTCATATCGTTGGAAAAAAAAGAGCATGTGATGATCGAATATTGGCCATTTTTATAAGTAGTTATATTACGTTATGAATATAATGCTATAAAGAGTGACCACAAGATAGAGGGAGATAATATATTTTATTGCTTACTTGAGAGTGTCCATACAATATGAGAAGTACAACTATTTATAGGCCTTTTTTCTAATACATGAAAGGTTAAAGCACTAATGAGCCTTTAAGGTAAAATACCAAGAGACATCCATAATGTAAATATTTATAACACTCCCCCTTGGATGTCTATTAATCAAGAACATGCCTCGTTAAAACCTTACTAGAAAAAATCCTAGTGAAGGAAAAAGAGTGCACTATCCCTAATATACGCATGCAATGTTGCCTCATTAAAACCTTGATAGGAAAACCCTTTTGGGACAAAACCTATATCAACGAAAAAGAGTACAACGCGTAGTTAACTCCCCCTTATGAATGCATCATTTCACATCCTTCAATCGACGAAGTCCCATGCCCTTTGATAATTTCTCGAACGCTGAAGTAGGAAGTGACTTAGTAAAAATATCTGTCAAGTTCTCACATGAACTGATTTGTTGAACATCAATTTCACCATTCTTTTGGAGATCATTGGTAAAAAAGAATTTTGGTGAAATATGTTTTGTTCTATCTCCCTTGATATATCCTTCCTTTAATTGTGCAATACAGACAGAATTATCCTCATACATTGTAGTTGGAACTAATTTTTCAAATGCTAATCCAATATACGCATATAATGTTGCCTCATTAAAACCTTGATAGGAAAACCCGTTTTGGGACAAAACCTGGATCAAGGAAAAAGAGTACAACGCGTACGAACTCCCCCTCATGACCACATCATTTTACATCATTTAGTTGAAGTAGTCCTATACCTTGGATGATCTTTCGAACGTTGAGGTATAGAGTAATTTAGTGACAACATTTTCCAAATTGTCACATGAACCGATGTAACATTCGTTATCCATAAAGAAGAACTTTGATAATATGTTTTGTTATATCCCATTTGATACATTCTTATCCGGTTGTGTCATACTTACAAAATTATTTTCTCAATCAAGGTCAATGGGACCAATTTTCATATTACAAAACACAAGTAATATGATCTTCTGGATCAAATTTATCAATCAAATGCATTCACAATTTTGTTCGTGTATTTAAAATTTATGCTTGTTAATATAGTGTTTTATAAAACTCAGTGAAATATATCAACACCAAATATTCACTTTGTATGTGATCTTTCAACATATAACATATAAGTATCATGCATCTGCACAACCAGTTTTCCAATAAATTGAATATGTTCTACTGGAACAATCGCATATCTATTGTGCATTTAAATTCCTCTAAACTTTTGTATTGATAAATAGTGTACTCTGCCTCAATATCTTAATTGGGATTTCGTATGAAAAACAAGACATATCACTTCTTTAGTATATATTATATGGTACTTCAGGACCAAATAATTCTTTTGCATTTTCTCTTCATATTAATAATGCGCATTTATTCATATCTAATGATATATAACATTCCAGGTGCTCAATGAAGCATATCAATAATATTTTATAGCAAATTTGTTCTTCAATAAATTTACTAATTTTGGATGCTCTTCAGGAGTTCCAATAATACTTTCATTATCGTATATTAGCTTCCTCATCTTTACATTCAATACAATGACATATAATATCATTCTCATAACCTTCTTTGGTTAATTAGTCACTAGGAAAACCTTGTGGCCAAAAACCTAGTGGAAAAAGAGAGTTATTTCTCCTTAGATATGCCTCAAGTAATTGTCTCATTAAAAACCTTACCAAGAAAAACCCAATGGGAAAAAACTCGGTGAAAGGAAAAAGAGTACAATGCATATCATGTCTCCCCCTGATGAAATCATCAGTAGCATGTCTAAATCATGCCATTATCACTTATCTTGCATGGTCGCACAATCATGTGTTCCTTTGTAAGATATACATTAGAATTGATTCTTCAAGACCAAATTCATATCTTTCGAAGATACACCTTTACAAGGTATCTGACTCCAAATCCTTTTTGTAGACAATTTTCTAGCAATTGAGAACTCTTCTAGAGTTACTGCGCTATTTGTTCATGATAATTTAGTAATTGAGAACTCTTCTGGAGTTTCTATAATTTTGAATCGGATCTTTAGTGATATAATGAATATTCAGGTCATCAACAAGAATAATTATATAAGTTATCAAATAAAGATATGTAAGATTCACATCAACTCACACAAATTAACTCAAACGTTTGACCCCACATAATAAACAAACAAATATATCATATAATCACATTGCATGTAATAATACTGCAAAATAAAGCATATATGACATACTATCGATAGATTTATATATTCACGTGAAATTAAATAGAAAGACAATGAAAAAATGTCTAACAATGCAGTTCGAACTGTTAATCCATCTTCCGGATGGCTTTTCACTTTATTCAAGTATTTATCATATTCACTCAACTGAGTTAAGTGCCCGGGAATAGGGCTGTAAACGGGCCGAATAATACCGAACATTGGAAGATTCTAGTTCGGCCCTACCATCCTCGAGTCGAATAATTTCGGGCCGAATAATGGTCGAACATCAAAATGAAAAGCTTGATTTGAAGTTTGTTTTGACGAATACGTCGAATTAGAGCCGAACATAGATATGTGCTTCAGGCACCATAAATGTACAGATTTGTGCTTGACGCATCATAGATCTTTTTACATGTTTTCATGTATACTTATTCTTAGCCACGGACGGATGTAGAGGGGTGCACGAGGTAGCACGTGCTCCTCTAGTTTTTGATACCTGAAATTACTATTTTACCCCTAATATAAAATTTATACTTTTTCATTCTTTTTTATTTGTCTTTCTAGCCTTTATTTTTTGTTTGTAAATATTTGTGTTCCTAGCATAATTAATTATAAATTTACATTTTCAATGTAGTTTTTGATTATTTTTTCTTATGAAGTTATTAACAAACCAATTATATAGTTTCAATTGATTGTCATTTTACATTTCCAATGTGCTTTTTGGCTACTCTTTATTTTCCTTAATTTATATTCAAATGGCTAGAAAGACAAATTAAAAAGAACGGAGAGAGTAAAACTTTTATACCCTTAATAATCCAAAACATTACGTATTATATTACATATGTTAGTTTGAATTATATAATATAGCAACATGGACTCTTTATTATTAATCCAAATTCCAAGACTTATCTTAACCCTTAGTTACGGGTAGGTTTTTTTTATCTCCACACCATATCAATTTTTTTTATTAATGCTAATGTTTTGTTTCAAATTATGATAAAATTTGTTGTTTTGAATAAGTAAGAAAGTTCTATTTAGATTTATATGCATATATTTTTCAAAAGAAACGATTTTGTGACTTGGGTTGATCAATTTGAGTTTTCTTTCTTGTGTGTCCCACAATTGTAGTTTTGAATGATCAAGAAAAGTTTAATTGTAGAAATTTATTGGTACATTTGTTATATAAAATGTATTTTTTTTATTCGGCTTTGATCAATTTTGAGTTGCTTCTGAGACCGTTGTCGTTCTGATAATCAATATATTCTATTGTGTCAAACGAAGCTATCATACAGAGGTTTCAAAGCATGACAAAGTGTTGTGGTCAATTGTAATTTGAATTTTTTTAATATGCTTGTCGTACTTTTTTGTATTGACTTTTAGATTTTTTTTAATAATTTCACATTTTAATAATTGTGCTACCTCTTATATTATTTTATGCGTCCGTCCCTGTTCTTAGCATGCTATAATATAAGTTGTATACGCATTTCAAGAGGATATATTTTGTTGCTACCAAGCAAATACAACTTTAGTACCCTTTATCAATAGGTGTGTTGTGACACCGTATAAATCATTTAGTGCATCAGGGTACCAATACTTTGTGACAAAACTTACTTCATTTATTTTCACAAGTACCCACCTAACACATATAATGCACTAATTTCATGTTTCATTAGACTTCAGGTCTAAATTTCTCACCTTATACAATGAGTTTAGTTTACTCTTGATTGCGTCTTTTCTCTTTGGCCATTCATAAATATATGTCTATTCACTTAAAGACTTAAGATCCTCATATTTCTTGCATCATATAGAGTTTTTCATTTGTATGCAATATTTCTTGTCGACAATCTCGTTTTCCTTTCTCGTTCCACCATGTTCAAGATAATTGAGATCTCATTATATTCATGAATATTAGCATGTAAATGTCTTCCAGACATTTGTAATATCTTCAACTTATTCATGAGATATATTAGTCATCAACCTCTTCTAGAAGTGTTCATCTTCTAGACCATCATCAAATATTTATTATTTTAGCTTTCAGATGGTGGAACTATTCGATATATAATGGTTCTTCAGGAACCTTCACTCTAACTTGAGCTTTACAACTGGTATACAATTTCATTATTATTTTGAAGTCAGAAATTTGTTTGGTAGTGAACTTGTGGTTCATAAATGTCATTTGAACTTCTTGTTCATATTTATCATTTGAACTTCTGGTTCATATTTATCTTTTGAACTTCCAGTTCATATTTACTCATTTTGAGGATCATATAATATAAGGATATTTCAATATAATTTTCCAGTTGTATATTCTCTCCCCCTCAATGTTGAAAACATTGATACATTACAACGGAAAATTACTATTTCCGAGTATATAGATGTATATACCTTATAGGTATGATGAAAATTCGAATCACTAATCCATCGTGCATATTGTTGAAATTATACGATGCACGCTCAAATTTCAAGGGTATTACATTTGGTTTCTGACCAAACCAACTATATAAGGGAGTTGTATGATAACTTTTCGGCTTGATGCGGAACATGTGTAACTGCACGTAGTATAACATTTCCCAACAACCAATTAAGGGTGTATGCATGTACTACAACATGCCCCCTAACAATCAACTGGGAGTTTACAACATGTAGCTCACAAAACTCTTTAAACTTGATAAATAAATTGACTCTCTAGTGAGCATTCAATTGAGTTTCAGATTACTACTCTTCGCATCGTACATGATCCGGGATGGTCTAACCGGTCATACAAAATAACAAAGTTATCGTAAATCTCAAACTCCAGGTTTGATACAAATAGGTATATATTTAATAATACATTAGCTCTTCGAGAGCATTGAATTGACATTGTTACATTATTGTCAAATATTAGCTCTTCTAGAGCCTTTAACACATTTGTTATATTATTGAGAAATGCTAGCTCTTCGAGAGCATTGAATTGACATTGTTACATTATTGTCAAATATTAGCTCTTCTGGAGCCTTTAACACATTTGTTATATTATTGAGAAATGCTAGCTCTTCGAGAGCCTTCAAATCAATTTTGCTTATATTATTGAAAACATTAGCTCTGCTGGGCCTTCAATAATTTTGTTACAATATTAGAAAATACTAGCTCTTCCGGAGCCTTCAATAACATACCTGTAGTTTTGGTTTTGTCGTATGTAGAACTATAAATTTATTTAATTAAGTTGACCGAGATCAATAAATAATTTGTACATATAAAATTTATATGACAACAATCACCACTTCAGGGGTGTGATAATAGACCCTTTATATATTTGACATCGCCGGGTATAACAATACCACCACCATTTCAATAGTAACAATGTTTTTCAATATGTAAGGTACTTCTGGACCATTAATTGGTCGTATGTATTTCAAAAACAAAGCATGTATATTGAAGTTGAACTATTCAACTTATATGAGTCCTTCAGTGTCATAAGTGATCCATAAGATTCCATATATCTTATTCACAATACAATAATGACTAGTATTCTTTCTAGTAATCACAAAATTTTCTTCGTATTTTGATACATAGCCAAGTCTTCTAGACTGATTGCTCGTGTAAACACTCGAAAATAAATATTTTCACAAGTCTCCTGGACTAATTGTGAATATCAAATAATCTAGAGACATTTTCATCACTCCAGGGATGAAATAACTGTTTTAATAATTATGTTCTAGAATTTTCTTCCGGACCTCGATATAAAAATCACATTAATTTACTCATAAATTTCTGAGTGTAGATACTTAATAATCGTCTTCTAAACGAATTAATATGAATGACACGAGAAACATAGCACCAATAGTTGCGTAATATATCATCACTTCAAGGATGAAATAGTAGAAAGTATGGAGTAAATATTTTCACAAATCATCTAGATTTATTGTGAGTGTAAATAATTTAAAGTTACTTTCATCTTTTCAGAGATGAAATATTTATTTTTGAACAATTATTTTTTAGAATATTCTTTTGTACCTCTGAATCAAGTTTATTTACTGATAAATCTCCGAGATTTAGGTATTCGATAATTGTCTTCTAGACCGATTAATTTGCATAAAGATTATGTATAATAAATCGAAGTGATATATTTAGATTATACATAATATGAAATTGGATACCGTATGGTAATTAACATGTAATATAGTATGAGAATTACATGTACGGCAACATATACAATTGGCACATATGTAACAAATTAATTTATTGATAAATCTCTCAGATTTAGGTATCACATTAATTTACCTATGAACCTTCAAGATTTAGGTATTTGATAATCGTCTTCCGGACGGTGATATAAATATCACACTAATTTACCGATACATCTTCGAGATTTAGGTATTTGATAATCGTCTTCTGGACCGATTAATTATAACAATTTTGATACATATTGCAGCTTTCACATATTTTTAACATCTTTTCTTATTTTGTAGTGTCTAAAGCAAGATGTGGTGAGAGATTCTTGGGCGTGTTAAATAATTAAAAACATGACATAATTCTCAAAATCTTGAATTACATGATTATCACATATATGTTGAATAAAATGTAATTGCACCTTATAGCCTTAAGACGTAATTGATATGAGTCGATTTTAAGACGTAATTGATATGAGTCGATTTGGACTAAAAGTGGTGCTGATTCCGAGAACTTTCTTAAGGAATGGAGAAGAGTTTCTTACTCTTGACCTATAAACTTCTTTATGTGTTATTTATTTAGGTTTTTTATTGACACTTTTTGATGGTGAAAGGAGTCTATTTATAGAGAGAAATGACATTGTTCATCTCAAAATAATGGTCACATTAACCGTCCATCAAGGTTAATTAGTATGTATCGTTTGTAACGGCTGTAACGTTCGTAACGTATTTACAACATAAATATCCTATTAATGACCAACATAATGAGTATATTATTGACATAATAATACTTAAATAATAATATTCTTACATTCTCCCACTTGGTCTTTAAGAGGATTGTTTATTATTTCCGTAAGAACATAAGGGGCGCATGATATGCAAATCACTCGTTTATTTCGTTACCATAAGTGCCTTGACTAATCAAGTTATGAATGGGAGTCATGGCGTGCACAAATTATTTTGCAAAATGATTACTTCCATGTACTACAACATTGATAACTGTCATAGCTAAGACCGTAAATGAGAATAACATAATGGTCACGTTATGTCTTCAAGGGAAGACAGTGTCTGTTATCATTATTCTAAACATAAAGTATACATATTATAAAACCGATATGAAAGATGTTAACATGTATTAAGAGCTCAATGATTGTTATTCATGCGTACAATAACAATTTTATTTAGTTTAACATCTTGCTTAACTAATAGGGAATCAAGGTCCATGTGTTTTGAATCTTTCGTTATCTTATCATTCTTATTGGTTTGTGAATAAGAAACCAAGTCTTTAACCAGTGGCAGGCCTATATGTATAAAGGAAAAATTAATGTAAAATTAGCATTTAAAATTATATTTATATATATTTGAGTGTTATAGGCACTTTGAAAACTATGACAATTTCGAACAAGCACTTTCATAATCCGTCACTGTCTTTAACCCTTCAGATTTTATTAGATAAATAATCATCATCAGGAATAACATACATTTTCTTGTAATTTTTAATGTCATTCTGAAAATAAATGTACTTCAATAACATTCAGAATGGTGATCATGCCATGATAGTGGTAGTGATAATTTATGGATTATCCTCATTGTGAATGTGATCATCAATAAGATTATCCTCATTATCTAGTACTCCCACTGATTTTACCATTCATATATAATCTAGCATTGCCGATGAATTCGTTAGAGTAACCAATCATGTGACCACTAACTGCCTTAAGATCCAACAATTCTAGCTCAAAATAACACATATAATAATTTGAACAACATAATTCCAGGCGCTCATGTGGGTAGTTACCTAAAATTATATGATGATGTTGTTTGATGTTGCTATATTTAAAATTATAGTTAACATAATAATTGAATAAATTTTTTAATTATTGTCCAAATAGATGAATATATTTAGCTGTGGACAAGATAAATTCAAATATTTGAACAATATAAATTATTCACATGATGTTATGTCAATATGTAACATAATTAACCTACTATAGCGAAATTTAATTATAAGCATGTATCTTAATCAAATACTTTATGTATGTACTAAATAATAAGAACAACTAAATTACATGCTCTCAGAATATATTGACAAATAACTCATATTTTCTTGTGTAACTATTAGTCGAGATAAAATATTGATTTACTCATTAGCTTGGTCACTGAGGTGACTAACACGCACTTAAAATAAACTAATATTATAACCTTCATATCTCAAAAAAAATTCACACAACTTAATAATGTGAGATAAAATATTTATTTAAACATTCAACTAGGTGACTGTGGTGACTAACTAGTTTTCTTAATAATAGACATAAATAATTATCTCAAAATTTTGCACAACCTTATAATATGAGATAAAGTATCAATTTAAACATTTAACTAGGTCACTGTGGTGACTAACTAGATTTCTTAATAATAGACATAAATAATTATCTCAAAAATTTTGTACAACTTTATAATATAAGATAAAGTATCCATTTAAACATTTAACTAGGTCACCGTGGTGACTAATTAGTTTTCATAATAATGGATTAAAATAACTATCTCAAAATTATGTGAAGATAAATGTAATGTAATTCACATATTTGTTTTCCATAATATAGATGATGTCATGGGTTATTATATTAATTGAATAAAATTCTTAATGGTGTGCAAATGAATGAATATAATTTGTCTGTGGACTCAATTAATCCAAACATTTGACCAACTTAAATTATTCATATAATGTGGAAACGTAATTCATTTTAACATAAAAATGAATGTATGCATGCATGATATATGAATAAATTTCATAATGGCGTACAAATGAATGGATATTATTTGTTTGTGGACGAAATTAATCGAAACATTTGACCAATTTATTCACATAATTTTTCATAGAGGCTAGAGACTATATAATACATAAGTGCGGAAAACATAATGCCCCAAAACCTCATGTTAAGAGTAAATTAATGTGATACAACTCAAATAATGATTATCAAAGTACGATAATCGAAAATATCAATATACAAAAAAATGAATAACATTAATTGTGAATGATAATAATCACAACAACATGAATCCAATATATGGAGAATTTAACTTTATATCTCTTATTTAAGTCAAAATTACTTTAACATGTTTACACATTTCTTTTACATCATACATCAAATTCATGATATCTATTCATAAAAGAAATATTATGAAACAATAGATATGTGCATAATATAAAATATTATATCTTAATTCAAAAGCGGGGAAAACATAAATTCATAGCCAAAAAATTACTTAATGCCCCGTGTTTGGAGTAAATAAATATAATTCAACTCAAATAAAAGTTACTTCATTTATACATAAAGTACAATATGCGATAAACATTATTATAATGACCAACATAAATAACTTGTACTCATCATTACAATATAATATAAATTCAATATATGGTACTAGTAATCTCAATGATATTTATATAATGTATAAACATAATGCATTTTATTAACATAACCATAAATATAATAGTGTATGTTGAAAATGACATCATAAATGTGGGAAAATAAATGTAATATAAACTTTAATAATAGACTACTAGTAACGTCAATAATATTTATATCTCAATCATTATGGTATTAACTATAACTTATTACATGCACTTAATTATGATAATATAATTAATAATTATGATAATATAATTAATAATATGCATGTCAATTATTATGATATTAAACATGCAAAACATTATTTGACATAATCATAAGGACAATCATGCATTCGGAATCCTAAATCTGATATCACATGTTAAATGATTAAAAACATGACATAATTCACAAAATCTTGAATTACATGATTATCACATATATGTTAAATAATTGGTATGAGTCGGTTTGGACCAAAAGTGATGCTGATTCCGAGAACTTTCTTAAGGAATGGAGAAGAGTTTCTTACTCTTGACCTATAAACTTCTTTATGTGTTATTTCTTTAGTTTTTGGATTGACAACTTTTGATGGAGAAATGAGTCTATTTATAGGTAGAGAAAGGACCTTCTTCATCTTAAAATAATTGTCACATTAACCGTCCATCAAGGTTAATTAGTATGTAACGTTGGTAACGACTGTAACGTTCGCAACGGATTTGCAACATAAATATCCTATTAATGACCAACATCATGAGTATATTATTAACATAATAATACTTAAATAATAATATTCTTACAACGCGTACTACATTTGTTTGTTTATTTAAGACATCTTAAAGTCGGGATTAACTAGTATTCCGTGAATGGTTAGTAACTATATCTTATTTGGAAACTCATAATAATAAATTAGCAAATGTATTAACTAACTTAGCTATTTGTTATTTTCTTTATTTTTCAGTATTTTTTGAAACGACGTTGTAGTTACTCTTCTTATGATGGAATTGAGCATGTCCAAAAAGAATGGTGTGGTTACTTTTATAATAGGTTTCTAAATGATAGTGTCATAATATGCTTGAGTTGTTTACATTTGCACTTAATAGTTCTCGATCTTTTGATACATTGCTTTGTAATGTTTGTAAATTGTTCGTAAGTTGTGTCAGAATATTGTGTTTCAATGCATATGATAATTTTTCTTTGTAATCTCTTTTGGTAATATGCTTTGTAATGTTACTTTTATAGTAGGTTTCTAAATGATAGTGTCATAATATTGTGTTTCAATGTATATGATAATTTTGGTTTGTGCGTATGACTGTTGTTTTCATTAGTATTATTGTGCTTGAAAGCTGAATACAGGGTAGGCAAATACTCTCTCCGTCCCTAAATGATTTGTATATTTTGACTTTACATGGTCAAATTTTAAAAAAATTGATCAACAATTTTCATTAAACAATAGGAAATAATAGTCATATGGGATCTTGTTAGATTCGTCTCAATATAAAATTTTGAAATATCAACTTGTTATAATTTTTTCATATGTAGAATAGGAGATATTTATATTTGAAATTGTGTTTTGTTGACTATGAAAAGTCAAAATGTCACAATCATTTAGGGACGGAGGGAGTAAACTAAAAAATAATGTTTAAAAAAAGACCTTAGACAACGCTCCAAGCAGTGATGTCTAAGTCACATATTAAAAAATAATTGAAAAAAAAGGATTTTAGATAGCGTGACATGGGGAGTGCCAACTAGTTGTTGGAATTAATGACGGAAGTGGTGAACTTATACCAACATAAACCGATTTGTTTTCTATTTTTTTGTTCGATTTTTTAATGTACGAACTGACTAATTTGCCTATAAAATAGTCACATATTTGGCATGTGCTTACTAGTTGCTGGACTTTATGACGGAAATGCTAAACTTATGCTTTTATAAAATATCACTGAGCGAATGGATCATTTTAATTTAGACTCAAATTCATTAAATAACACAATCTTCTAGGTGGATATTAACAAACCCATCCTTAACACACTTATTGTCGACCATGTGTATGAATGGGGGCAACAAAATCAAAAAATATATTGAAAATGTAAATTTATAATTAATTATACTAAAAAATAAATAATTAGAAACATAAAATTAAGGCTCGGAAGACAAATAAAAAAGAACGAGAATTTAACACAATCTTCTAGGTGGATGCATTAATAGATTAGGTGATGGGACTGGGAACTGAATTAACAAACCCATCCTTAACACACCCAATGTCGACCATGTGTATAAATTAAATGGGGGTAACATAATCAACGCGAGCTCATAGATTTTCCGACCACGATGAACTCCTCCGCCTCTCCCCAACTCCGGCACGTGGTGGCCATACCATATCCAGGACGAGGTCATATCAACCCACTAATGAACCTCTGCAAGCTACTCCTCTCCAGGACACCACCCACTCGAACCCACGACCTCGTCATTACATTCGTCATCACGGAGGAGTGGCTCGGCCTCATTGGCTCAGAACCCAAGCCCGCTAACATCCGCTTTGCTACGATTCCCAACGTCCTGCCTTCCGAGCTGAGCCGAGCGAGCGATATGGTCGGGTTCGTGCGAGCCACGCAGACGAAGATGGCGGGGCCGTTTGAGAAGGCTGTTGAGGAAGCGGAGAAGGAACTGGGTGTGGTTGTGGATTTTATTATTGCGGATAGTTTTATGAATTGGGTGGTTGAGTTTGGGGAAAAAAGGAATATTCCGGTGGCATCTTTCTGGCCTATGTCTGCAACGGTTTTCAATACCTTCTATTTCTCTCACCTTCTTGTCCAAAATGGTCATTTTCCATTTCTCTTGCCAGGTCAGAATTAATTTTATTTACTTTTATCTATTGCTCGTTTTTAGTTAATTGTCGATTTGGTCACGTAGGACAAAATTAATTTAGTAGAGTTTTTGTGTGTAATTATGATTTTGCCTTCCCATTTAGAAGGTAGTGAAATAGAATATTCAATTGGGACAAAATCGTAATGTCGCACACACAACTGTTTTGGTGTGTGTGCAGTGTTGCTTGTTTTTCGTTATCGTGTTAGTCATTGTTTGCTAATCAAAAAAAGGGAAAAAATATATATCGAAAAAGTCGAATGAAAATTAATTTCGGAGTTAATTTTCGATTTTGGTCACACTGGGACGCAGTTGCACTTTAGTCTCACAAAGTTATTATGTTGTACATTCGTTCGTGAAAATGACACAATGTTGAATGTTGCAATATAGTCTCTCAAGTGATAAATGTTGTAGTATATTCCCCGAAAAAGTATGGATTAATGTGTAACGATTGTTACTCTCAAGGACTATATTGCAACTTTTTTGGCACTTATCTGGACCGAAGTGCAACTTCATCTCACTATATGAAAGCAACCGACTATTGTTGCATTAATTTGAATTACATTCTAGTTGATTGGTAATTTTAAAAATAAAAAATAATTGAAAAGTAATGAAAATATAATTTATTCTGGTTTAATGAAAATTATACTTTTCCCCATCTGGTATAGTTAAAAACCTTAGTTGTAAGCTCGATTGTTGTGGATACGTAGACTGGACTTCACAATAGCCAAAAGTTAAAATATAGGTGGACAAAATTGAGATATTTATAATGTTACACTAGAGTTATATGATAAGTGAATATGACAATTAATGTTGAAAATTATTAGATTAGTAATAAAGAAGTTAACTAGTGGGGTGCACCCATGTTCGTGAAGTACGTAAGTCTGTGATCGTAAAATTACAAGTTCGATCATGTCTCCCAACACTTTTTTGGTCGAAGTTGTCACACAATAGTGTAATTTACACATGTGTGGTTTGCATGCTATTATGTCAGTCCAGTGGGCACTCAACGAATAGCGTTTGCAAGTTCGATGTTACAAAAGTTAACTAGTCTAGTCACATATAAGTGGAGGAAGTAAAATTTGCGATGGCTAATGTAGCCGATTCGAAGTCTATATGTTTACCATGTTTTTTTTTGTTGTAATTAGCGATGAGGTGATTACGAATTTAGGACCTTCAGGTCACTAGCAAGAGTCTTTTCCACTAGACTATTCGATTAACTCATATCTTTACCATGTTTGTGTAGAAAGAGGAGAAGAACGTGTTGATTACATTCCTGGGATCCCTTCAATTCGGTTGGAAGACATACCCACATTATTTCACATATCTGATGACTCCCTTCTCAAGCTGGCTCTCAATGCTATTTCCTATATTGAGAGGGCTAATTTTCTCTTGTTTCCAACCATATATGAGCTTGAATCTAGTGTCATCGATGCTCTAAAGCAAAAGCTCTCATTTCCAGTATATACTCTTGGCCCTCTTATACCTTACCTTGATATGGGAAACCTCCGGTCGACCGACGTGAGTGAGAAGGAGAACGAGTACCTGGAATGGTTAGACGATCAACCTCCAAACTCCGTGTTGTATGTATCTCTGGGGAGTTTTCTCTCTGTTTCGAAGGCTCAAATGGATGAAATCGCTTTGGGGTTACGAGATAGCGGTGTTAGGTACCTTTGGGTGGCTCGGGGTGATGCACCTAAGTTGAGAGAGAAATGTGGTGGTTCAGGCATCGTAGTTCCGTGGTGTGAGCAAATGAAGGTGTTATGCCACCAAGCGGTTGGCGGGTTTTGGACGCATTGCGGGTTGAGTTCGACCATGGAGAGCGTTTTCGCTGGTGTACCTATGCTTACCCTCCCAATCCTCATGGATCAAACTACGAACAAAAAAAATGTAGTTGAAGATTGGGGAATTGGGTTGGAAGTGAAGAGAGAAGGGGTCCAAAAGTTGGTGAGGTGCAAACATATTGCCCAGCTTATAAGAGTGTTGATGGATTTTGAAGGTAAAGAAAGGAAAGAAATGTTGAAAAGAGCTAAAGAAGTTCAAGCAGTTTCGAAAATGGCGATTTCTGAACAAGGATCATCTTGTAACAATCTCAATGCTTTTCTTAATGATATTATTAATTTGTAACATCATGTAGACGCTTTTCCAGCTCTCGTAAGAATTGTATGGGAGTCGGAGGGACTTCTCGAATGACCGTCCCAAGGAATACGTATTCCGTGCAGCTATTGTTGTTAATCCTGCAGAGTCTGCCCTAAGGTTCAGGCCGGATTGTAGGAAGTGGGCGATACGTTTTCGTATTTCTATGGAAGCTCTACGGCACCGATGATTCCAAGTAGTAAGTCCTCGATACATTGGTCATTGGTCATCAGAATTGTTGTAATTTACTTGTTTGCAATTTCACATGTAACTCTGGTTGCCTCTTATATATACGAAAACTAGATGAATATGACTTTTTCGAATGCACTATCGTCAACAACGTCCTGGGAAAATAGGTGAGATTCATCCGGTTTACCAATAAGATTGTGCCACCGTGGTAGGAGCTGCGGGCAGGACTCGATCGTCGGTATCTCCTTTGGACGAGGTCTTTTGAGGCGGCAGCGCCTTCAATTGCTCAACGGCAGTTAAAATAGATTGTAGCTGATTTTGGTTGGGGGTTTCATCATAGAAGGGGATTCTAAAGAGCATTCTTTCGAAAATTACAAAGTCAAACATTTTATTTTTCTAATATCTCTTTAAAAGCAATTTTACAATAAAAGATAAGGTAAATGGTTGTGAGTTGTGAGTTGTGACCACAACTCATGTTTTAGTTCATTTATCATTGATTTAGTTGTAATTAATATGGTATAATTAATTCACATTAGTCATTTCACATCTTCAAAATTTGAAAGTAATTATCAGGTAATTTGATAACAATCAAATGAGATACATGATAGATAATTTAATATTTCGTACGGAAGATATGAACTTGGTCTTGAAATACTAATTCTGATGTAAATCTTACAATACAATCATATAGTATAATCATGAAACATTGATAAATGATAGTGGTATTATTTAGATATGCTACTGATGATTTCATCAGACATGAACTTGGTCTTAAAATATAAATTCTAATTTATATCCAACGTTTAGTGGTAAAACAATCCTTCTTCCTTTCAAAGTAACATATTTTTCTTCTAAATCTAGTCCAAATAATATAATCATGGACAACCACATAATAAATCTATATTTTTTCAAATAAATATATTTTCACTTCGACAACATATATTAACATTCGATTTCATTAACAAATACATCTTTTATACACTTAAACCGCGTAAATAATAATTACCATGACCACAAAACACGAACATTATATTACACATCCCTATTTATCCGCCTGTAATCTCTAATGATAGTTTACAATATCTTTAATTACCTCTTCATATACTTATTATATAAATAGATAGATATCATCCCACTCCAACCTCTCCCTTACGCTATCTCTTAATATTCAACTATTGAAATTTGTAAATAATTATATAATTTCACCAAAATTCGGACAATCAATCGACCGATCATTCAATCAAATCCCCAAGCGTAACCAAATCAATTATCATTTCAATTGTAATTTCGAACCCCTTCAATTTATATCATTTTTACATATTTTTTTGTTGTTTAATCAAATTAAATGTTGCAGGATTATAATTCTTATAATATGTTGTATATTTTACTTATTGATTATTCATTAAAGAATAATATGTTTTATATAAGTGTTTTATTTTACCCATTTTAGGTTTAGGGTTAAGGGGGGAGAATTATGTTCTATATTATTTACTGATTATTCATTAAAGAAAAATATGTTTTAGGTAAGTATTTTATTTTACCCTTTCTAGGTTTAGGGTTATGGGGGGAAAATTGGGTATTTCATTTATTGATGTGGAAATTTATAGATCAAATATGCAATTTGAAATTCTTTATTACTATCCGAGCCCCGACCCTACCCGCTAAGGGGGGAGACCCATAGCAGGGCATTTTGTTGTTGTTGTTGATAGTTTCCTTTATCCCCTTGGTTGGTTTTGTTGATTGGGAATGATAATTATGTTCTTTTTGGTTCTGTAAATTGATCCTCCTTCAATTTCTAAAAATGACACTCTAGATTTTTTAAACATTGACCTCAAGTATTTTTAATATGTTGAATAATATTTTTGAAAATGTACGAAGTATATCAAAACAAAGTATTTTACGCTAATCTGCGATTAGCATTGTAATTTTGATTCAAATCGAAGTTATGAGTCCGTTGTCAAAGTTCGTTAATTTTGACCATTGATAAATAAAATTGGATGATATTTTAAGTAAGTTGCAAAATGTTTGCTTCCTCATATTTATTTAGTTATTCAAGAAATATGGTATGAATGATTTGGCCGCATATTATTTCTTGAAGCCAGATTCTCAAACAAGTGTTTAGTCTTTTTTCTGTACAGAGTCGTGTTAGGATAGCCAATTCGGTCGCATTTGCATCTCATCCATCATTTTGGAGCTGAGGGCTGATTCACTTTAGTTATCCAGTATTTGGTTTACTCATGTTTGTTGCATAATATTTCTGCAATGCAATCACCTATTATTGAGGTCTGTTATGTTATGATCCGTTGCGTACCGTCTGCAAACTGCAATCTCATTTGCGGTTCTGTTTAGGTTATGCATTTCACCTTTCCATGTTTTATGGTTTGTATGATAAACTTACTCCTGATATTAGATTCACTTGTTGGAGCACCTTATCACTGCGACTTTCTTTGCGATCATTATGTAAGCCATGTTGATGAGCATGACTATGTATGTTCACATAAAACTGCAGGTTCTAGGAGCCGTGGTGACTGTGGCTCAAGATATAGAAGTAGTTCTTAATTTGAAGCTGTATTACGTCAAGCATTATTGGACTCTCATTTCTGAAGTAAATTTAAAAAACACTCACTGACCAATTGCTACCTGAACTGATTTAAAGTGCTACACAAGTTTTTGCACTACATTTGCGAACTCTGACCAGTATCATAAGATCACAAGTTTCAGTAGACATAAAGATCAGTGCCTTGTCACAGTGAGTGTTCATGCACAACTTCCGTGTATTTCTTACACATTTATGTTTTCATGCCGTTTATGCTATATCTGCGTAAGACATATACACTATACAAGTACCATATGGAATATTTTATAATCATTTTTTGTTTATACCTATATTCATATGCTTGAATGTGTTGTTATATGTTAACTATATCCATAAGCACTAGAACATGAGCATAGACTGGGAATACCTTTTGGCATTCCCACCCCTGCCTGCTCCCTTTAACCATTAGAACTTCATTTTTTGTACGTAGAAATGTTTTCTTTTAATGTTTCCATCAACAGCATCAATTGTAGTTCTACCTCCTAGGTTCTTAAGTGAGTTACTCCCTTCAAGAAAACAAAGAGGAGGATGATATAATTGTAATTGACGAGAACAGAAAGATATAACTAGTAGGGCATTAAAAGTGGCTATCAGCCATGTTTTGTTTTTTACTTTTAGTATGTTGTTATTGGGTAATTTTTCCAGAGAAACCCCTTCTTTATTTATATTTTTCTTCATTATACACCCAAATAATTTTGTTTTATAAAAGCGTAGGATCTTATATACAATGGAAACTGCATTGAAATTACACATCCCATTGCTACAACTTTACCATGTTGGTAATGGTTCGATCTGTGCACTTCCCTTGCTAATAATTTGAATTATAGAAAATATTACAGTTTGAGTAGATGGCTAGTAGGAAAAGAACCTTGTCAAAACATGAGGATATGCATTCTCTGTACAAGGAATGGGATGAGGTCAAGTGTTCCATTTGCATGGAGCATCCACATAATGCTGTAATGCTCTTGTGTAGTTCCCATGACAAAGGATGCTGCTCATTTATTTGTGATACTAGCTACAGACATTCAAATTGCCTGGATCGCTTCAGCGGACTTAAAGCTGAAAATTTAGAGCGTCCATCCCTTGTTAGTTTATCATCTGGGAACCAGCATGTTGGTTCTAGTAGCGCCGGGGTAAGCTATTCAACGGAGTTAATTGGAAATCATCAACAGCTTGATGTTGGAAGAAATAGAACTACAATCAACATGGGACAACAGGTAGACACAGGTGATGGTGGCTATGTTGCTCTCGAGGAACATGGAATGGCCTACCTACCTGAAACAAGGTCAAATATTAAGTGTCCATTGTGCCGTGGGACTGTACTTGGATGGAATATTGTAGAAGAAGCGCGAAAGTATCTTAACCTGAAGCAGCGTAGCTGCTCGCATGAGTTGTGCCCCTTCATTGGTAACTATAGAGAATTGAGGCGACATGCTCGAATGGTTCACCCAACAGCACGCCCGACCGATGTTGATCCAACTCGACAACGAGCCTGGAGACGCCTGGAGCACCAGCAAGAGCATGATGATATTGTTACTGCTGTTCGCTCAGCCATGCCAGGTGCAATTGTTATAGGGGATTATGTGGTTGAAAATGGTGATAGGGTGTTAGGTGAAAGGGAAAGGGGAGGATCCGGAGATAATGGAAGGTTATTAAGCACATTCTTCCTCTTCCAAATGATTGGCTCTGCAGACCGAGGGGCTGACCTAAGAGGTGGTAGATCAAGAGCTTCCTCAAGGTACAGGCGCTCATCAGGTACTTACTCTAGGAGACGCTTTCTCTGGGGTGAAAATCTACTTGGACTACAGAATGAAGACAATGGTGATGACAGCGACGAACAAGATCTTAGTTTATTAAGTGATTTAGGTGAAGAGGATGTGTCTTTGAACCCTAGAAGACGGAGACGATTAACACGATTCAGGTCCGAGGATCAGCCATGACTTCCTCTTCATGCCATTTCAACCCTTCTCTCCTCTTCGGGTAACGATAACTATCATTCTTTGCTCTTGTATGGTGTGTTTATACTTAGTGTTGAACTATTCCACTCATGTAGAACCCTTCCTTAATGAAGTTAGGAGAAGTTGGCAGACATGTTCGAGCAACGAGGATCTGAATAAGCTATGTTTTGTGAATCCTTCATCTTGCAAGATTCGTTCTTCTTTAGGTAGAAGGAGACGACGAATGATTGGCTTATTGTCTGTTCTATCTATATCCCCTAGGATTCAACATGTATGATATGTTATAACCGTTGTATTTTAGTTATGATGTTTTTCCACTCTGTATTATACACTTTTATTTTGCTAATGGAAGAATCTCCGCTAGGCTATTCGATTTACTCTAAGAATGCAGAGAATTGAAATGAAAAATGAAGTAAATCACTTGAAACATATTTTAGTACAAATAAACTTTGAAACTATCGACACTCCGTATTTATATTCCGAGTATATATGTACTGTAGTCTGTAGGTTCAAAAATTTAATTATAAATATATTATTAATGAAAATGTAAATTTGTAGATCTATCTATATCTATAGTTTGGAGTACATTGTAGACTATGAAGTCTGTTTAATAATGTATTTTTTTGGTATCCAGAAATGGGAAATTTGTTTGAGTACAAGATAAACTTTGAGAATAATGGGAACATGTATATTTATATTCAACATATGTATGTATTCTAAGCTCACAAATTTAAGTATAAATATATTAATAATGAAAATTTATATATATATACATGTGTGTATATATATTTTGCGGCAAATAGCCGGAACGATCACCCATGTTTATAGGATGTTTCCAGTCAATCACCTGTGCTTTAAAGTGTTCCATTCCATCACCTATGTTTAAAAGTTAGTCCAACTTGGTCACTCCGTTAAGGTCTACAGAAACATTATTTTTTGAGCGTTGTTTAGAAAATTCTCTTATATTTAAGGGGAACATGAGGCTAGTGCTGGAAATGAACATGAAAGCTCGATTCGGCTAAAAAACGTTCGGTTCGTGGCTCGGCTCGGGATATCAAACGTAGAGCCGAATCTTGGAAATCAATATTCAGCTTGGTTCGGCATTTCGAAAAAGCTCGGCTCGATGTAAAATTATGTAATAATATTTTAATATAGATTTGTATGAGAATATCTTTTGGGGTTAGTTTTGAGAATAAAGAAAACATGAGTGTAATAAGGTTCGAACTCATGACCTCTTGCGTGAAATGCTGGGTATGATGCCACTAGGCTATTGAGTCATCGGCAAAAATTGAGATATATATTAATTAATAAATAAAAGAATAGGGGTAAAATTATAATGAATCTAACCCTGCGCAGCCAAACTTGAAACATCCTCTTCCAAATCTAATTCCCAATTCCCAGTTCATGCCGTGGTGTCGCTACCTCTTCATCCGCTCCCTTCCCCCATCAAGTAGATAGCCTTAATCTTAGTCCATCCCTATTTCAACCGTTCCTCTCCCGGACAATACATCCCATCATCCCAGTTTTCTCCTCACCGCCAATGCAACCTCAAGACAACTAGCGGTAAGCCTTAATCTTAGTTATACTTACGTTTTTATGGTACATCTGGTCGATTAAGCTTCAAAATCATTTGTTTTATCACCCACGAATCGAACATGTTTGAACTTTTGGCTCGTTTGAGCCGGACCCCGAGCCGAATATTAATGGGCCTGGTGCTCAAGCCGAGCCGAGCCTTAGTTCCTGAATCGTGAGAGCCGAGCTTGAACCCTCTGATATTTGGTAGGGTTCGACTTGTTTACAACCCTAGTTGCCACTATAGACGTACCCACGACATTCCTTGTTTCCAAGAGATAGCCACATCACACTAGTGGGGAGGAGCATCATTATTGCTGATTTTCACGATTTTCGGAAGAACTTAGATATTGAGATCGATGTTGCAGAAAACTTGTCGAGGTAAGGGAGAAGGGGAATCTAGTTCATTGCCTATTAGAAGTAGAAGCCTCTCTGGTGAGATCTTCATGGAAGTAGTACATTACTAATGATGATATGGAACATGCGCTGAATGAAATACAAATGCCCCCCTCCACTTCAGAGTCAATTGTTTACGACAATTAAGAGCGTCTTACATCCAGAGCTAGCAAATGTGTCTCAACAACAACCTATTCTAGATGAAACGTGTCCTCAAAGAAGCTCCAGTACGAGAATCAAGTCGGATTGAGAGCTCACTACAATAAATTATGGAGTTTCAATTGCATCCTATTCTGGAAAATCATCTAGGTGTCCCATCATTACTTCTTCCCAATACAGTCATATGTCCATAGGATCTAATCAAATGGTTCACTAATGACCCCTTCTCCTGCGACTCCTGCAACTCATACAACTCCCATAACTCCTACAATTCCTCGGACCCCCAGATCATGTCCCCCGATATCTTTGGGAAATATTAGGAGGGAAATTTTGAACCCTAACAGGGGTCATGATCGGGGACGTCGTCAAGGTCGGGGCACGCCACTGGGTTGTATTTCGATGTCCTCGTACTCTTCGGATTTTATCCCATTCATTATCTTATGTGCCCGTGGATTAATGGAGGTTAAGAAAGATGAAAATTGTGGGTATATGACAGTGGCATGGTAGATTAATGGCAATGAGAATCGCTATTGAATCTGGTGCCAACAATGTTATATGGCAACTATGCCAACACTCGAAGTCCATTTACAAATTCATCTAATTTTGGCGAGCCTCAGCCCATTTATTTTCCTAGTTTCGCAGGCGTCACCCAAAGACGGCCAAAGTCCATTTCCAACCCAATTTGCATTTTCCCAACCCACTATCAGTTCATACGTCTTCAATTATAATCTACAGACATCAAAGTCCATTTCCCAACCAAATTCTCATTTTTCCAACCCAATTTCAGGTCTTCTTCGATGACTAACATCATCTTCAATTTTATAAATTTTAATTTCCTTCCTACAAAAGCAAGACATGGAAAGGTTTATATTTAATTTTTAATTCAATTTTTTGTTGTTATTTACTACTGTACTTTTTTGTTTGTTTTATTCAGGGATGCAACCAGGATGGGATTGTAGGGGGGCAAAATATAAATATAAATACATATAACTTGTAAAAATGAAATATTCATTAATAAAAATTAAGAAATTCATCTTAAAGGTACATTATGACCTTTTACTCTATCATAAACATCAATAATACTATTAGGAGAGATGTTTTCAGCTATTTCTTTTTCCGTATAAAACTTTACCAATAATCGAAAAATAAATTACACTCTAATAATTCTCAAAACATGTATAAATCTCTACCAATTAATATCAATATAAGTATATTTGTATAAGTAGTACACCAATATATTAATATAAGTAATATAAACTCTACCAATGAATATCAATATAAATATCAATTTTATCAATATAAATATTTTTTTACCAATTATAACTAAGTGTGTTGCTTGCTTGCTCCCTTGTTGTATGCTAATTGACTAGTATAACAACTCAAAAAAGGAATAATGGTGCAAGGGGATTCGATCCTGGGTTGGGTGGGATTTATATAGTTAAGGGGGTCAACTAAGCCAACACTCAATATGTATGACTTTGTAATGATTTTCATAAGTCTGAGAGGGCACATGTCCCCATACCCCCTCCAGTTTCGTCTCTGGTTTTATCGCAATAACTCATCTTCTATAGGATGTGATGTTGAAGCTACAATTATTGTTTCTGAAGATTTGTTTTATATATATGAATAAAACAAATCTATGAATTTTAGAATTTATTTGTGTTCAAATATGCTCTGTAGAGTACATATGTACTAAAATATGTTTTTGTAGAGTACATATGTATCAATTTTAGAATTATGACTTATGGCTTTCTAGAAATTATAATGTCAATCAATTGAAACTTTACAATAAGTTGGTTAAATTTCACAAGGAAAAAAATAATCAAAAAGTATATTAAAAATATAAATTTATAATTAATTATGCTAAAAACAACGTTAAAAACAAAAAATTAAAGCTACAAAAAACAATTAAAAAATAACAAAGAAAGTAATATATACATAAGGTCAATATAGACTTTTGCAGGGGGCATGCAAATTTTGTTTGATCTACTTATATCAACATGTGACTAATTACAATTGCATTGAAATTACATCTCAACTTCACGTAACTAACCTTGAATATTCCCAATTTCCAATAATTCAGCTAACAGTTGAACATTCCCTCATCCCCATTAATCAAAGTCACCTCAGTCTAGAATATTATTTTCCCGTTCATTTTTACTTGTCATTTTAGCATATAAAATTATGTTTTTATATTCTCAATAATACATCTGACTATTTTTGTTATGAAATTATCAATGAACGAGTAATATAGTTTTTAAATAATTATTGTTCTACATTTTCAATATAATTTTTATTATTCTTACTTTTATATACAAATGATTAAAACGTCAAGTAAAAATAAATGAAAGGAGTATTATACTCTTATTGTATTTAAATATACGACACCAAAAGAATAATTTTCTTACAAACACTAATAATAATGTCCAAACTCCAACTTTTTATAGCAGCTTTTGCACTTTTAGTAACGTTTATTAATCCTTCGTGTGGAGATTCAGTTACAGTTAGTGGCCGCGGTGGTGGCGGTGGCGCGATGACGTGGATGGAGGCGTTGTTCACATTGGGGTGGTGATTGATAAGAAGTCAAAAGTGAGCAAAGTAGTGTTGAGGTGCATGAATATGGCTATTTCAGATATTTTTGCTCAAAATGGAACAAAAATTGTCCTTCATATTAGGGATACCAAGGGGGATTCCCTTATTGCTATAACTTCTTGTAAGTAAAACAACTCACAAAAGTTGAACCACAACTTTAATGGCTTCGTCACCCCTGTCATGGGGAGTCTCAGTCTCGAGGAGTAAATCGCGAGATGCGTGTCAGATAGTCAGGGGACTTGAGGGTGCCCTTTGACTCACTACTAGAAAACACACCTTTTGCGTCTCCCAAATCCGACGTACAGCCGAAGAAAAAAGCAAATTTACGTCGGAATGGAGTCGGATCGACTCCGAGGAAAAAAAGTTGTCGCAATTCAGGTGTCCGACGTAATGCTGAATCACTAAAGTACCCCGACGCGTTTCTGACACTTGAATTAGGGTTATTGATTTCTCCATGAATAAAGCTGAAGAAATTCCGAAGTAAAAATTCGCAGCTACTCCGAATCAACCTGTCCGACGTAATGCTGAATCACAAAAGAACCCCGACGCCTTTCTGACACTTGAATTAGGGTTATTGATTTCTTCATGAAGAAAAAGCTGAAGAAATTCCGAAGTAAAAATTCGCAGCCATTCCGAATCAACCTGTCCGACGTAATGCTGAATCACTAAAGCACCCCGACTCCTTTCTGACACTTTTTGTAGTTTAGGAATATGTCTTTGGGTTCTGAAGTAATTCCGAAGTAACCTTACATGGTGTCCGAAGTAATTCCGACACTCTTTCTTTGTAACAGAAAAAAAAATTGTAGCCTGGTTTCTGCAATGTATGCAGAACCAGGCTACAAATTATTATTAATGCATATGTTAAATGTATTTTTTACATAATATCTATCCAAAACACATACATATACAATATAATTAAACATTTAAAATAGAAATACAAATGAGTAAAAAAAAATGTCCCAAAATGGAAACAAAAATCAATCAATTCAAAACATTATATATCAAACTTGAAATCATATATAATAAAAGTATAAACATTATATAAAAAAGAAAACATACCTCAAATATTTATTGAGGAACACAATTTTTTCTACAAAAAAACAATCATAAGAAAAATTAGATAAAATTAGACAAGTAGATAAAGAATTGAAATAATAAAATAAGAACAACTAAAAGTTAGATGGTTACCTCTTGATGACCTTTTTATGAATCCACCTATATAATAAAATTGGACTAAAGATTAGTATTCAACAAAAATAAAAAATAAAAATGTATATGAATATGATTTTGGAATGGAAGATAAAATGGTTACCTCTTCATGATATCTTGATGATTTAGCTTACAAAGTAAAAACAAGTTAAAGATTAGTGTTAGAATAAAGATTGTAAAAAAGAAATTTATGATTTTGGAGAGAAAACTATGGAAAAAATTGAATGAAACAGAGAAAATGAATCGAAAATGGTGGGTTGAGTATATATTCTGGTACGTCCGAAGCAAATCCGAAGTGAATCTGTGGACATAAAAATCCGACGCAAATCCGAAGTAATTTAATTTTAATGTTAGTTTATAATATATATACAAATTAATCGTTTCATTTTTAATCTAATGGTTTATATGTGTTCATAATAGCCAATTCCAAAGGGATTTTGTAATCGGTGTAGATGTGAATTGGTCGGAAATTGTATGTTAAAGCGCAAAGGAGATGATCGATGGTACCATATGAAAATTAAAAATTTCCGTGGGAGAAATGGCAACCAACTCAAATTATGCGAAGGTTGGGCGGATTTCGTACGTGCCAACAACGTGGACTTGGGCGATGTTGTGACGTTCGAAATTGACTTACTTCGTACCATACACAATGGCCCGGTGTTCAATGTCAAGATATATGGAATGAATGCGATAATAAAAAATTAATAGTTCACCTATTTAGATTTATTATTTATTGTGTAATAGTAGTTATTAATTAGAGTGAACTATATATTTTCGATCATGTTTTACATGTAATGATCGAAAATCGGATTATGTATGATTTATTAATATGAATGATTATGTTTTATTCAAGAATTAAGATTATTTAATTATTATTTCTATAAATATTTAGCTATCTTTACAATATTTTCGGCTAAGTAATTTTACATAATTTTTGGATAATTTTATGATCAAAGATACTAATAATAAAATTTATAACTCTTTACAAAATTTTTGGATTCTGGAATTAGGAATCCCAAGAAATTCCGAAACCATTCTGACTCCCCATAATAATTCGGAAATGAGTCGGGGTTGCTATTAAGAATTCCGACTCTAATCTGAAGTAAATCCGAGACCATTTTAAAGTACAGTCAACATTTGTGTGGTTCAACTGTTAGCTGAATCAAATCCGAAGTAAATGTTTTTACTTCGGTTATCATATCCGACGTAAGGATATTATTCCGAAGCTATTCCAAAGTAATGTCGACACCAATATTAAATTAATTAATTAAATGTTGTTTTCACCCCTATCCGACGTGATTCCGACGTATTTTTGCTCACGTCGGATTCCTTACCCCGACTCAAAAAGTGCGTTTTCTAGTAGTGACTACTCCCGCACCAGATTCTGTCTCATAAAATACATACGAATGGAGTGTCAATAAAAAAAAAATTGGAGTTCAAAAAATCATTAGCTTTTATTAGTTGTCGTTATAGTATAAGTTCGTGGTTTTAATTAATTGTTATTAAGTATATTATTTCAATGCATACTTGTTTTATTTTTTTTTATCTTTTATTGCTAGTGAATACTCATAATCACTATAATTCATTTTAATAGAATTTCAATTTACTTATACATCATTTGATCAAAAAAAGAAAGAGTTATGCACATTAAAAGTACAAAAGTCATCAAAATGAATCATTATGCTGCACGATGTCATAATTAAGGACTAAACTGTAGTTAGTGTACATCCCTCGATTTTAATATTGTAGGTGTTTCTTCTGATTTCGTGTCATGTTAGTCATCTCCCTTGCAGGGCTGTTGTTATTCGGATACTAATAATATAAAGTTTCACTATGGCAGTTCTGGCTCTCTTGAATAATTCGAAGGTGCAGTTTATGATAGTTCCAGAATTAGGAATCGAAGCATCAATGGTTGCTATGTTAGCTGACAATGCTCGAGTACCTGTATTATCGTTTACTTCATTACCGTCGGTCTCTGAACGTTCTTACTATTTGCAAACCAAAGAAGATGAAACTGCTCAGTTTGATGCAATCATTGCACTGCTAGAAAAATTTAACTGGAGAAATGTTGTACTCATTTACGAAGAAACTGATGGTGGGAGGAATAGTCTTAAAGATATCGTCGATAAGCTTCAAGAGAAAACCAACCGCGTAGTTTATAAAAGCTTTAATCCTCTAGTTGCTGATGATGGTATGATAATTGATGAGTTAGCCAAACTAAGGTTGCAAACGTCGGTGTTCATTGTGCACGCTTCTAAGAATCTTGGAAGCAAAGTTTTCTTAAACGCAAGAAGGTTACGCATGACCGATAGAGGATATGCTTGGCTTGTAACGAGTAAGATGATGGATTTCTTCGACTCCTTGGATCTTTCTGCTATTGATTCAATGCAAGGTGCATTAGGTTTGAAATTGTACATCCCTGCCTCGAATGAGCTTCACGATTTTACCAAGAGATGGGAAAAAGAAGTTTCGTATGCAGATCTTGATTTGGACTCCACGGAGTTCAAGATATTTGGCATTAAGGCATACGACACAATTTGGGCTCTAACGGATGTAATTGCAAGTATACACAACTTTTCAGACTCAGTTGGTGCGACGATACCCAGTCATGGGTCAGAAGTATTAGCGAAGTTGTTAAAGAGTGAGTTCGGTGGCTTAGGCGGTGATTACCAATTTATTAACAGGAGGCTAAAACTGAAGGGCTATGAAGTGGTGAATATTAAAGGATCAAAAGGGGATATAGTCGGGTACTGGACACCAGTCAACGGATTATCTCAGGGGTTATCTTCGTCAAATGGCAGTGTGGGTACTCTTGACCTAAAGAATGTTAGCTGGCCAGGACAATCAACGACTACCCCAAAAAATTGGTTGTTTCACGAAAGTGGAAGAAGAATACAGATTGCCTATCCAATGAAACTCGGGTTCTTAGAATTGGTACAACCACCAACAGAGACAACAAAAGTGAGTGGCTTCGTTGTAGAGGTATTTGAAGCTGCTATGGAGTGGCTAGGATTTGATGTGCCATATGATCTCGTCCCTTATAAGAATGTAGCTGGAGGTTATAAAATGCACTATGACGAAATTGTGGAGTCAGTGTATCATAAGGTACATCTGCAGTTAATACTTCGTTTCTTCCTCTTTATATCTTTTATTGTAATGGACTATTCGATAATCTGAATTGAAATTGTGTATCCTGTTTGGTAGATTAAACTGCTATAGCAGTACGACGGTCAGTGTGCAGGAAATAAGATACTGAATAAAAAGAGACACAAAGTTGGTAACCCAGTTCCGTGTCAACGCACGTACATCTGGGGGACTGCCTGTCCAAGGGAAAATTCCACTATACTGAGATTTACAAGGAAGGTCTTACTCTGTACGCTCCCCGTACACCGTTGCCTAAACCTAGACTCTTCTAGATGAGATCTACCCCTACAGAATGTATCTCCCGATACTTACAAATCAAAGGTGAAAGGTAGAGATAAAAACATCACTATTGATAATACCGAATGGTGGTATTTCAATCGGAAATTCAGTTAGAAGATAGATCTGATCTTCTAACACATATGGACGACCTAGCACTAAACTAAGATAATAAAATCTTCTTCTATTGCTCTTGTGCTCTCTACAAAAGTCGACATCTTCCAGCTACGGTGAGTGCTCCTTTTATAGGCCTAGGTCGCGGGCCTTCTTGTGTGTATCTTGACGGGCTAGGTCAATCTACATTAACTCTCTTGAATATCACATAAGGTAATGTGAATCTTGGCCCTTGAATATCTTGTCATTGATTGCGCCTATTAATAACAAAAGTTACCATAAACGAATCCAACATAATCCCGCTTCATAATGACAAGATCTTTCCTAATTCATGTTTCCTTTATTCACACGTTGTTGACCTGCGTCCAAGTCTTCAACATGATCTTCTGGGATCTTCCATATTTGCTCTTCATGAATTAGTCTTTAATGTCTTTAATGCTTAACTCCGTAATGATTCTTCTTCCGCTCACTGTTATACTTTCATTTTAATAGATGGTACAACAGTTGGTCTGTTCAGGAAAAACGTGACCAATACACTCTGTGCACTCTTGTGCAACCAGCACTCAAGGTGTGCTAACAAACTCCCCCTTTGGGCATGTTTTTCATGACAAATGCCTTGTTTGTTTTCAGAGTGTAGAGCAAGTGTTTAAAGACATACATTGGTTCTAGTAAACCAGATATCAGTTCAACCATCAGTGATGTGGTGAACACAGGCAGTCAGATGTTTTTGAAAACATCACATATTGGTTCTATCTAACCAGATATCAGTCCAACCATCAGTGGTGTGGTGGACACAGGCAGTCAGATGTTTTTCAAAAACATCACATGTTGCACAAAGGCACAAATATCCTAAGATAGGTAAAGATGGTTCAGCAGTATCCTAAGATAGTTAAAGATAGTTCAACAGAGTAAAAACTAAAAGAAATATTGTTTGCAGCAGATAATAAACACTAGATAATTTGGACAGTTGCTTCCTCTTCCTTCTTCTCCCCCTATTTGGCATAAAAAACATAACCAAAGGCCAACAGGGGGGTCTTCACCCACAGCTACTCATCATTGTCAGAGTCAGCAGGCTTGGCAGTCATCTTCATGTGCTTGATCTGTTCATCCAGGGCCTGGACCAGCATCTTTTTCTCCTCAATCTCCTTGATCAGCCTGGCTCTCTCTTCAGTTCTGGCAGCATACAAAGCTTTGACAGCATCATCTTCAGCATGCAGCTCAGGTTCTTTGTCAGCCTTGTTGATTTCACAATCCAGAGGATGACTGCCCATCAGCTTCTTACTCAGGACCAAGGGCTTAGTCCACACTCCAGCTCCATCAGATGGCTTTACAATAGTAGGATATTGGCTTATCATAATGGTGCATAGCAAAGCAGGAAAGCCAATAGACTTGAAGGTAGCATTGGACACGGCATGGCTGGTTATTTGATTGAACACAAGCTGCCCAAAGTTCACTGTTTCACCAGTCCCAGCTAGAAACATGACTCTGGCCAATGTCTCACTGACATTAGTGTTGTTGGATGAGGGAATGATACAGGACAACCCTATCTTGTGGAAGAGAGTATGTCTGAGACTGAGGGAGGAGGCTTGCAGCTGTTGCCCTTTCTCTGGCCATTTCTTCATATAATCAGCAGTGAGCTCACTGATAATGTCATTTAGACTTAGATGCTCCCCTGTAAATCCTTCATTAGCCCTCATATAAGCTCTGTTGATCACCATTGGGCTGAATTTGATCATCTTGCCTCTGACATTAACCTTGTAGTACATGGGATGAGTGGGATTCTCAATTTCCTCACTAATGTTATACACAAACTCCTTAACAAGCTGAGGCCAGTACTGAGTTTGTTCTGGAATTATGTCCAGTAGGCCTGCTTCAGTGATTATGTCCATGTAGGTGGCTATGTTTTGAACAGCCTCTGAGATATGTTTTTCTGGAATGATAGTCCTATTGGCAACAATTCTCCATCTATCAGTTTGATCAAATCCAGAAAACTCAGAGTTGTTAGTGGGATCATCATCCTCAAACACCTTTTTCTTTCCAGACCTGGTTCTGGATTCAAAGACCTTCTCCTTCCCTTTTGACTTCACCCTCTTTTCCTCCTCATCAGAACTTGTATCAACAAGTGTTGGAATATCCCGGGATTGCAAGACACAATGAACTACGATAGTTCATATGTTTAGAAAACCCTAATTCGTTGATCGTTAGAATTTACACAATAGAACTAGCTCATAGAAGTATATGTTTAAAGATAGTGTGAATATGCTACAACTAACATAATCAAAGAGTGTGGCTACAAAGATATACCTTTGAAGCGTGAGCGGAAGCGATATGATCTTCAAGTGCTTATCCCCACACCTTGCTCCTTGCTTTCTTCTTGAAGAAATTTCTATCACCAAGGTGATATGGAACTACTATGAAATAGTCCACACCAATACCTTAGATAGCAATAAGACACACTTGGACTAGTGTGTGTTATTGAGGAATGTGTAGTCTAAATACTATAGCAAACTATAGAACAATTTCTATACTCTAACACTTAGAGATTTGCTAGAGGGTTTGAAGATGAAGTGTGTGTGTTTGTTTGTGTTCTCTAACAAGAGTTGTGTGATACTTAGATTGATACTCTACCCATTCTATATCATCTTATGATATAGAATGGATGATGAAACACATTATACACTAAACAAACACATTAACCATCCATATGGTTAATGCCTCTTGGTCCATGGAAGATTCTCTTACAAGAGTTCTTCCCAAGACTTACAAAGCCTTCCCAAGGCATAAAGTAGCCACCAAGATGTCAACCATTCATGATGATGGAATTAATTAATCTTAATTAATTAATTAAATCATATCTTATTTAATTAATTCATTAATTAATTAAATCATTTCAATAAATGATAATATATATATATATATATCTCACATATATATATATACATAAACCCCAAATGATGTGTCCGGAACCAATTCCGGGCGCACCATCGGTTCGGTCGGGACACGATCTCGATCGAACCGAAATTCCTCAATATGGATCAAATCCCTTATTCACTTTCGGGTCACTACTCGAAAGTATCTTCGGTAATTGTTACGTGTGTGACCTCATAGCCCGAGTAACGAAGGCATCGGGATTCAACGTATAAGACCGTATACACGAATCCCGAAGATCATCGTGAGAGCCTAGTCTGCCATTCGATGACCCCCGGCATTATCTCGGGTGAGACTACTGATAGTTCAGATAACTATCGGTTGTTGAACCGTATATATAGATGATATAGTTCACGGGCACTAATTGAGGAAATTGACACATCAATTTCCAACACTCCCACTTGCCCTTGGACTATTACCAATGTCTTGGATGTACACTTGCATCCTTGTCACATGATTCCCTTTGTCCTCGGTTTTCGTCATAGGCTAAAGCAAGAAAGCGTGTCGCCAACTCCTATGACATAATTTCTCGGAACACGAGATAGTCTCACTCCCGTTCATAACGGGTGAATTCATAAGGAAGACTCACTCTCCGAGTGGCCAGAAAAACCTTCCCTGTATACCAGGGTGGACAAAGACCCTACCAATGCATCACCGATCATCTCACCACTATATTCACATAAGACCCAACGTACCCCATTACCACCAGTAACGGATGGGTCCGGAAGTAGTCAAAGCCTCATGCTCACGTAGCATGAGAATGATATGCATGTAGGTCTCAGAACCTCTATCATATGGCTCGTGTGAAATATAGGACACAAGATCTCTTCTATAATTTCACAACGGTCACTGTCCAGTACCATGTCAAGACTCTCTTGACAATGAACCCATGTAATGATTTGGACCATCCTTTTGACTTAAGAAACAAAGTCAAACGAATCATTACACACTAGTTTGGTTGTGTCCGTTCCCAAAACGCCGGGACATACCACTAGGGACAATGTAATCACCATAGTTCTTGTCTTGAAAAAGGGGTTCCTTAGCCAATACACTTATTGGCTCCTCTTCAAGAACTCGTGATTACATGGGAATTAAAATATTTATCATACAACTATGATTAAATATTCAATTGTTTATTCAAGTGCTATAAAAGAATAGGCAATCAATAAACAAGAAGTAATACTTTTATTCAACAATAAGAGTTTTACAAAAGTATACTTCATACATATAAATCAAATAAACTGAAATAAAGCTCCCACTAAGACTAAGACCACTCGGACCTAAGTCTAAGTCCAATAGCTGAAGTATGGAACTCATGTTTGGTCTGAGGCAATGGTTTAGTCAAGGGATCAGCTGCGTTGTCGTTTGTATCTACTTTGGATACTTTGATGTCACCTCTCTGGAACATTTCACGGACGAGGTGATACTTCCTGAGGACATGCTTGGACTTATGATGAGCCCTGGGTTCCTTAGCCTGTGCTATGGCTCCAGTGTTATCACATAACAACTCAATTGGACCATCAGCGCTAGGAACTACCCCAAGCTCAGTCATAAACTTCTTAAGCCAACATGCCTCCTTGGCTGCTTCAGAAGCTGCAATGTACTCGGCCTCCGTAGTAGAATCTGCAACTGTGTCCTGCTTGGAACTCTTCCAACAGATGGCTCCACCGTTCAGGCAGAATACAAACCCGGTTTGAGAATGAAAATCGTCTCGATCGGTTTGGAAACTGGCATCGGTGAAACCTTTAGCAATCAACTCCTCATCTCCGCCATATACCAGAAACATATCCTTAGTCCTTCTCAAGTACTTAAGGATAGATTTCACAGCGGTCCAATGGCTGTTGCCTGGATTCGCTTGATATCGGCTGGTCAGACTTAGAGCGTACGATACGTCTGGTCTAGTGCACAACATGGCATACATGATAGATCCTATGGCTGAAGCATACGGGACTCTACTCATGTTCTCCTTCTCGACGTCAGTGGTGGGGCACTGACTTTTGCCGAGAATAGTACCAGTTGTGATAGGCAGTATTCCCTTTTTGGAATCGATCATATCGAATCGTCTCAGAACCTTATCAATATAAGTGTCCTGTCTCAGGCCAATCAACCTATTGGCTCGATCTCGATATATCTTGATTCCAAGGATATACTGCGCCTCTCCTAAGTCCTTCATTGAGAAACACTTACACAACCATCTCTTGACTGACTCAAGGAGCGGTTTGTTGTTTCCAATGATTAGTATGTCATCTACATACAGGACTATAAATGCAATGTGGCTCCCACTTACCTTCTTGTATACACAAGCATCCTCCTCATTCTGAATGAAGCCAAATTCTTTAATTGCTTCATCGAATCGGAGGTTCCAACTGCGAGAAGCTTGCTTGAGTCCATAAATGGATCTCTGAAGCTTACATACCTTCTTAGGTCCTTTCGGACATGTAAAGCCTGGAGGTTGTGTCATGTACACATCCTCCTCAAGGTTTCCATCAAGGAAAGCGGTCTTTACATCCATTTGCCATATCTCATAGTCATAATATGCGGCAATGGCTAAGAGGATCCGAATAGACTTGAACATGACTACCGGTGAGTAGGTTTCATCATAGTCAATACCATGAATTTGTTTGAAACCCTTCGCCACTAGTCTAGCCTTGTAAACATGGACATTTCCATCTTTATCAAGCTTTTTCTTAAAGACCCACTTACACTCGATAGGTCTAGCACCTTCGGGTAAGTGAACCAATGTCCAGACATCATTCTGGTACATAGAGTCTATCTCGGATTTCATGGCTTCAAGCCATGACTCGCTATCTGGCCCTTTCATTGCGGCTCCATAAGTATAAGGCTCGTCGTCTTCTATCAAGAAGGATTCCCCATACCATCTATCGGGAACATGACGAGTCCTATTGGATTTCCTAAGGGTCGGTACTTCTTCAGGAGTTTCATCTACCGTGGATCTTGGGTCCAAGATAGGATCCACCATGAATGGAGGATCTACTTCCTGAAGTGAGCCTGCCGAGTTCGTTAACTCGACTTGCTCATTTGATGAGACCCTTGAGTTCAATAACCCAACTCTCCTATTCAATGAGTTTCTTGAGTTCGATAACTCAACTTGCTCATTAAACGTGTCGAATGAGTTCATTAACTCATTTGGCTCATCATCTTGAACTTCTTCAAGTTGTACCGTATCTCTGACATTTCTTGATAAGAACTCTTTCTCAAGGAAATGCGCTGTCCTAGCCACGAAAATCTTATTTTCTGGCTTAAGGTAGAAATAATACCCTTTGGTTTCCTTTGGATAACCAATGAAATGGCACAAGTCAGCCTTTGGGCCTAGCTTGTCTACGTTCAATTTCTTGACGTAGGCCAAGCAACCCCAAACCCTGAGAAAGCTAATCTTGGGACGTTTCCCAAACCACATCTCATATGGTACTTTCTCAGCTGACTTGGTTGGACAATTATTTAAGGTAAGTGCGGCAGTTTGCAACGCGTAACCCCAGAAGCTGACATGTAGGTTGGTTCGACTCATCATGGATCGCAAACTGTCTAACAGAGTGCGATTCCTCCTTTCGGACACACCATTATGTTGTGGTGTTCCGGCCGGTGTGAGTTGAGAAACAATTCCACAATCTCTAAGATGAGCGTCAAACTCGTGGCTCATATATTCGCCTCCTCGATCGGATCGAAGAGTCTTAATAGTCTTGCCGAGTTGATTCTCTACTTCATTTTGGAATTCTTTGAACTTTTCAAAGGCTTCACTCTTGTGCTTCATTAGATAGACATAGCCATAACGACTAAAGTCATCCGTGAAGGTAATGAAGTAGGGAAAACCACCTCTTGCAGGAGTGTTCATTGGACCACATACATCGGTATGTATTATTCCCAATAAATCACTTGCCCTTTCACTTGTTCCAGTGAAAGGTGATTTGGTCATCTTGCCCAAAAGGCATGATTCGCATTGGTCATATGATTCAAAATCAAGTGACTCAATAATTCCACTTTCGTGGAGTTTCTTGATGCGATTTTCATTTATATGACCAAGTCTGCAATGCCATAGGTAGGTAGGATTCAAGTCGTTAGGCTTGTTCCTTTTAATATTTACGTTATATACCTCATGGTCCTCATCTAGTATAAAAAGACCATTTTGGCTTGAAGCTTTTGCATAAAGTAAACCATCACGATTAATAGAACACATATTTCTTTCCATAAGGATGGTAAAACCATCATTGTTCAAAACAGATATGGAAATAATATTTCTAGAAATAGCAGGAATACAATACACATTATTTAAAACTAAGACCATCCCGGATGGTAGTTTTAAATCTATCTTGCCCACGGCAACTGCAGCAACCTTTGCTCCATTGCCTACCCGCAAGTCCACCTCTCCCTTCCGAAGAGCTCTACTGTCCTGTAGTACCTGCATATTTCGACAAATATGAGAACCACATCCTGAGTCAAGTACCCAAGTAGAGTTATTAGAGGTGATAAAAGCTTCAATAACGAATATACCTGCCGGAAGAGTCCCACTCTTCTTGTCTTCGAGGTACTTCTTGCAGTTCCTCTTCCAGTGACCATGTGTATTACAATAATGACACTGGTCAGTCCCCTTAGGACCTTTAGCCGGAGTTTTCGAAGTCTGGGCCTTGACTGTTTTGATAGATCCAGTCTTGGCCTTTCCCTTCCATTTCCCCTTGCCTTTCTTAAAGGCCTTCTTGTTCTGAATCATCATAACAGAGGGAGTAGGGGTAGAGCTCTTCCCACACTTCAACGCAGTATCAGCCGTGCTGATCATGTTATGTAACTCCGATAACGATTTATCGAAGTCATGCATGTTGAAGTTCATGACAAAATTACCAAACTTGTCAGGAAGGGAACGGAGGATTATGTCAACGGCCAAATCCTTGGAAAACTGAGTTCCCAAAGACTCAAGTCTCTCGATGATCCCAATCATCTTGAGAACATGAGGACTGGCCTGTTGACCATTGGATAGTTTGCAATCCATGAGGGCACAAACAGCTTCGTACCGCTCATTTCTTGCCCGCTTCTGGAACATCTCTTCCAGTCTGCAGTACATGTCATATGCTGCCACATTTTCGAACTGAATCTGAAGATTCGGTTCCATGTTGGCCAGCATAAGACATTGGACATCCAATGCATCGTCCACGTGTACATCATATGCACCACGTTCTAGCTCATCGGCATCCTCATGGGGTGGAGGAGGAAGTTCTTCCTTAAGAACATATTCGACTCTCTCGTGCTTGAGAACGATTCTCAAGTTACGAGACCAGTCGTTGAAGTTATTGCCATTGAGTTTACACTTCTCAAGTGTAGATCGGAGTGAGTTTGAAGTTGATTTCTTAGCAGTTGCCATCTAAAACATGCGAGTATGAAACGACATTCAGTTTAATTTATATGTAAAACATACGATACAAGTAAAGCATGCTTGAAATAATAATACGAGTACCAACAACCCCTCGAAGTGTACAAGTATACCAAGACCCCATGGACTTGGGTATGAGCGGCACACGCAATCATCCTCATAGTCCAATCCATGGGTAAGTCCTACTAGACTATCATATATTAATCATCCAATGATTATATATGACTCTTGGCGTCTATCATTAGTCGTTTTATGACACTATAGACTTCTTTTGCCAAACGGGCCGGTTCGATGGGCTAACCTGTAGCCACGTTTTAAGTAACCTTAGTTCACCATAAAGGGATGGATTACATTTGCCGGTTCGATGGGCTAACCTGTAGCGCATGTAATCCCATTGCCTCCTATTCCTATGAATCAAAGTGCCCATCTAGGGATGATCCACCCGAAACGTAGGAAAGTTTGACAACTTTGAACTTAGGTTTGGCAAACACTTAATTATAACGTGGAGTGGTTTAGATTAAACATGTAATCCACATTTCATGCATATCACAAAAGGTGTACATATACGTCAAGAAAATATATGTAAGCATGAAACATGACATGAATAATAAACACTTTAAAGGGACGTGATATGGCCTAAAGAACATTAAATAAAACTAGTCTAACTAGTTCTAAACTAAGTCCTTGGTCTCCGTCTTCTTGGACATCGCCATGCTCCAAGTCCGTCTCTTCATGTCTTGTTACATAATCAACTTTCGCATTAAATGGCACATGCGCCGCGAAAAAGAAATAACAATACAAGAATGTAAAACGACACATGCGTCGTATTTCAATATCAAGGACAGTATGCAGACTGTATTTCGAATAAATACTAGGCCATATCAAATCCCCATTCCATTCAGACTACAGTTTATATATGCATAACACATTATACATAAATCACATAAACATGCTAGGAATGGAATAAAACACACAAGCAACACACAACTCACACACATACTCACATTCAAATAATGTGAATCATAGTCATATATGCATATCATAACCTTTAGTTGTCCAACAACTAACATAGCCAATTATCGGAAGTTTTACCATAAGTTCAACATTTTGAACTAATACCCCAATTACATTCAAAGAGACTTAGCATAAGTTTAAGGTTTGAAATTCATAATAACTCAACCACAAACTTCCTTTCGATACTCAATTAAACAATTTAATTAGTACCGATAGGATAAAATCAACACTTTGACATACATGCTAATTTTAAACTATTTTAAACTTCTCAAAGAATGTTTTGAACTTATAAGATTATTTCCAAAACAATCTCTAAATCACCCATAACAAACCGAAAACGTCCATAATCATCAAATGACTTTGGGCTTAATCGATTCGTTTTGTTTCGAAAACATCGGGCGAAGTTATAGTCCATCGTGAGCCATGGCTCACGATGGAGCCACGATCAAACGGGGACAGGGGGGTTGCCCAGGCAGTCCGCGCGCGGACAGGTGCTGCGGACAGGGGCTGTCCAGGGAACAAAACGCGCGGACGCGCGGGGGGGGCTTCCAAGGGCGTCCAAGGACGCGTCCAGAGAAGCCGCTCCCTGCTCCGGGCCAAGGCGTGCCGTGTCCAGGGCATGCCGAGGGTGCGCGTTCCAGTGGAGCCGTGTCCATGGCTTGCCTGGAATCACGCGGAACTTACGTTTTGTCGGGGAGGGTTTTCCGAATACGAAAATCGGCTACGGTTCATATATCGACATATATACTATATGGTACTACTTTAAACACTTCTAGAACATGTTAAACGTGTAATATAGCTCATGATACCATGTTGGAATATCCCGGGATTGCAAGACACAATGAACTACGATAGTTCATATGTTTAGAAAACCCTAATTCGTTGATCGTTAGAATTTACACAATAGAACTAGCTCATAGAAGTATATGTTTAAAGATAGTGTGAATATGCTACAACTAACATAATCAAAGAGTGTGGCTACAAAGATATACCTTTGAAGCGTGAGCGGAAGCGATATGATCTTCAAGTGCTTATCCCCACACCTTGCTCCTTGCTTTCTTCTTGAAGAAATTTCTATCACCAAGGTGATATGGAACTACTATGAAATAGTCCACACCAATACCTTAGATAGCAATAAGACACACTTGGACTAGTGTGTGTTATTGAGGAATGTGTAGTCTAAATACTATAGCAAACTATAGAACAATTTCTATACTCTAACACTTAGAGATTTGCTAGAGGGTTTGAAGATGAAGTGTGTGTGTTTGTTTGTGTTCTCTAACAAGAGTTGTGTGATACTTAGATTGATACTCTACCCATTCTATATCATCTTATGATATAGAATGGATGATGAAACACATTATACACTAAACAAACACATTAACCATCCATATGGTTAATGCCTCTTGGTCCATGGAAGATTCTCTTACAAGAGTTCTTCCCAAGACTTACAAAGCCTTCCCAAGGCATAAAGTAGCCACCAAGATGTCAACCATTCATGATGATGGAATTAATTAATCTTAATTAATTAATTAAATCATATCTTATTTAATTAATTCATTAATTAATTAAATCATTTCAATAAATGATAATATATATATATATATATCTCACATATATATATATACATAAACCCCAAATGATGTGTCCGGAACCAATTCCGGGCGCACCATCGGTTCGGTCGGGACACGATCTCGATCGAACCGAAATTCCTCAATATGGATCAAATCCCTTATTCACTTTCGGGTCACTACTCGAAAGTATCTTCGGTAATTGTTACGTGTGTGACCTCATAGCCCGAGTAACGAAGGCATCGGGATTCAACGTATAAGACCGTATACACGAATCCCGAAGATCATCGTGAGAGCCTAGTCTGCCATTCGATGACCCCCGGCATTATCTCGGGTGAGACTACTGATAGTTCAGATAACTATCGGTTGTTGAACCGTATATATAGATGATATAGTTCACGGGCACTAATTGAGGAAATTGACACATCAATTTCCAACAACAAGTCTTCTGTCAGAAGGTTTTGATTCACTAGGCTCAGAAATGTGAATCCCCTTAACCTTTTTCCTACTGCTAACATCGGGGGTAGCAGCCCTCTTTACCCCTCTCTGTTTCTTCTCAACCTTCCGTAGAGTTTCCCTAAATTTATCGGATTGAACCCTAACCTTTTCAAGAGAAGCTTGAATGTTCTCATCAACACACATCTCTCTAACCTTTTCTTTCATTGCTGCCATACTGGCTCTAGTATGTCTCCTACCAACACTACTAGTAGCACTAATAACCTTAATGTCATCATCATCACTACTATCAGGCTCTTTCTTAACAGCAATTTTCGGTTTCTCAGAGAGTTTTCGGTCAGAATTCGAGATATCTTCAACCTTAACATACCTAACAGGTTTACCCCCCTTTCTCAACACTCGTTTCTTTTTAGGAATTGAGGGACTTGATTTCTTAGTGCCTAAGTCACTGTCAACCCTAGATGGAGACTCAATTCCAGAATCCGGCAAAGTTGAAGGCTCAGAAGGTAAAACAGAGGAGATAGCCAGATTACCTGATTCAATCCAAGGAAGGAGTAGAACTTCTCCAGGTCGAATCACTGCAGGTCTTTCTTCAACAACTAAAACTGCCAGTGGTTCCATAGGTTCTCCAGGAAGTCGCATTTGTAGAGGCATGGGTACATTATCTTCCTCAGACCTTGAGTTGTTTCGTGAAGAAGCCATTGAGTTCTCTGTTTTTGCTTGAGAGAAAAATGTGTGGACAATGAAAAGTCTTGAAAAATAGAGTGAACAAAAAGAAGGAATGAACCGTTTTTGATACAGTTTTCCATTACTACACGTTCCACGTTGCCTGAAAAAGCTGCATGGGATGATGTCACTCCTGCAAAAAGTAACTTTCTCTCTCCAAGGTCTAACCGTAGCCTTTAACACCTTCCTGTTGTTATACCACTTAGTTGAGTAAGGTTTGGATTGATTCATTCTGAAATTTTGATTTTTCCAATTATAGTCCTCATGATGTTTTCTGGAATTCCAATTTAAATGATGATTTTGATCAATTTGGGCTTTTAATTTATTATATTCATATCTTAGATCATCATATTTATTGGCAAGTTCTTTGATTCTTTCCTGGGCTTCTTCTTGAAGAAATCTATAATTTTCTGAACCTTGATTACCCTTTTCATAGTTTTGTGAGTATACGGGTAAATCATAGCTTAGGGGGGATTTATTCATGTCAAGTGAGTAGTCTTGAGCATCAGATGAGGTCCAGATATAACAGTCTTCTTTGGATCGTTTGCCTTTCATCATGAGTGATCTGGATTTGTTGATGACTAGGCAATTCTCTTTAGAAAATTCAACATGCATTCCAATGTCACATAGCTGACTTATGCTGATGAGATTTGAAGTAAGCCCTTGAACAAGCAGAACTTTGGTCAGTTTTGGAAGCCCTGGAACATTAAGTGTTCCCATTGCTATGACAGTACCTTGATTCCCATCTCCAAACACCACGGCTTGTTTGATTGCCTTTTCCAGATTAGTCAGGTGGTCCACATTACCAGTCATGTGTCTTGAGCAGCCACTGTCAAAGTACCAAATCTCATGCTGGGGTGCCTTATCAACAGTTACTACCACTTGGCTTACCAGTTGAGTCTTAGGTACCCATATTTGTTTGAGCATATATCTATTCTTTCCTTCGCCATAGACTTTGTAGCAGAAAGGAGCAATGTGCCCTCTTTTACCACAGTTGGTACATCTCCAATTCCTTTTTGTCTTTTCTTTTACTTGGACAGTTTGAGTGTGAGAGAACTTTGTTCTTCTTTTTGCAGCTTCTTGGTGTCTTTGTTGATTTCCATAACCTAACCCTCCATGATCACCTGGATGTTTTCCAAGAAGCAGAACTTCATTCAACATGTTGGTGCTAGGGTTCATCATCTTGATTCCCTTTTCCAGACTTGCTATTTTTCCTTCTAGCATTCCAATAGTTGATTTAAATTCTAAATTTTCAGAGAGAAGAGACTCATTATCAGATTCGAGTTTGTCTTTTTCTTCTTTTAGCTTAATGAAGGCTTTTGTTAAATTACTCCAGCTATGAAAAAGATGTTTATATTCAGTTTCAAGCTCTCTGGCTGTCATATCATTCTCATCATCAGATATTTCATTGTCTTCATGAGGAATACTGGATACAAAGCACCTGAATAACTCTTCAGAATGATCAGTAGGATTGGAGTTATTTCCATTGTTAAGTTGAGCTTCAAAGATGGAGAGACTTCTGGTTATGTAGGAGAATTCCCTAGTGAGTAGGGGATCAACTTCTTCAATGGCTTTTACTTTCTCCTGAAATTTTGTAGTGAGAGAGCTCAAAAATTTCTTAGTGTAAGTTTCATTGTGACTCATCAGGCCAGTAGAGATTCTTAGATTCACCAACTTCTGAAATCTGGTGAGGTAATTTTGAATGGTCTCATGATCATTCATTCTGATCTCCTGCCAGTTTGCCCTAATCTCATCAAGGTTGAGTAAAGGAATTCTTGAAGTACACTTCTCTTCTATAATTGACCAGGCTTTATGAGCACTAGTTTCCTCAGCTACAAGAGGGAACAGAGAGAGATCTACACTAGAGAGCAGTGCATGCAAGGCTCTGTTATTGGCCAAGGCATCTTCTTCTTCAGCTTTTGTCCATCGAGTTTCTGGCTTCTCAGATGCTGCTCCTTCGAGATACTCCATAGGAGGTTTCCATTCATTGATCACAGCCTGCCAGGTAGCCTTGCTTACAGCCTTTAGATAAACAGACATCTTAATTTTCCAGTGTCCAAAATCAGTATCTTTATGCAGAAGTGGGGGTTGAAGCCACCTTGGTCCCATTGCTACAGGATATCACGAAGTACACTCTGTGTGTTGAGTGCCTGCTCTGATACCAATTGAAATTGTGTATCCTGTTTGGTAGATTAAACTGCTATAGCAGTACGACGGTCAGTGTGCAGGAAATAAGATACTGAATAAAAAGAGACACAAAGTTGGTAACCCAGTTCCGTGTCAACGCACGTACATCTGGGGGACTGCCTGTCCAAGGGAAAATTCCACTATACTGAGATTTACAAGGAAGGTCTTACTCTGTACGCTCCCCGTACACCGTTGCCTAAACCTAGACTCTTCTAGATGAGATCTACCCCTACAGAATGTATCTCCCGATACTTACAAATCAAAGGTGAAAGGTAGAGATAAAAACATCACTATTGATAATACCGAATGGTGGTATTTCAATCGGAAATTCAGTTAGAAGATAGATCTGATCTTCTAACACATATGGACGACCTAGCACTAAACTAAGATAATAAAATCTTCTTCTATTGCTCTTGTGCTCTCTACAAAAGTCGACATCTTCCAGCTACGGTGAGTGCTCCTTTTATAGGCCTAGGTCGCGGGCCTTCTTGTGTGTATCTTGACGGGCTAGGTCAATCTACATTAACTCTCTTGAATATCACATAAGGTAATGTGAATCTTGGCCCTTGAATATCTTGTCATTGATTGCGCCTATTAATAACAAAAGTTACCATAAACGAATCCAACATAATCCCGCTTCATAATGACAAGATCTTTCCTAATTCATGTTTCCTTTATTCACACGTTGTTGACCTGCGTCCAAGTCTTCAACATGATCTTCTGGGATCTTCCATATTTGCTCTTCATGAATTAGTCTTTAATGTCTTTAATGCTTAACTCCGTAATGATTCTTCTTCCGCTCACTGTTATACTTTCATTTTAATAGATGGTACAACAGTTGGTCTGTTCAGGAAAAACGTGACCAATACACTCTGTGCACTCTTGTGCAACCAGCACTCAAGGTGTGCTAACATGAATATTTTGGAAGATGTAGTTTCAGATATGTCTTTCGTCCCTTTTTATGAATGCATCTGATGGATTTAGCTAACATTAGTCATATACATGTTCTTCTGTTTTCTGGAATAAAGTGATAACTGATGGAAGCGTTTTCTTTTGTCTTTTAGCGCTATGATGCTGCAATCGGTGATATAACCATCACAGCTAATCGATCTTTATATGTCGACTTCACAATACCTTACACGGAGTTAGCACTTGGAACAATTGTGAAGTTGGATATGCAAAACAGATGGTTTTTCTTGAGACCATTTAATTCAAATTTGTGGATCGCTGGTGGGATCTTCTCTATTTTGCTAGGTGGTGTTGTTTGGATAATTGAGCGCCCTACTAATAAAGAATTTCAAGGTTCTGTAATTCAGCAAATTGGAACAATTCTTTGGTTTTCGATTTGCACCCTTGTTTTTGCTCATGGTAAGTACCGTCTGATCACCTGAGCAAAAGCCACAAATATTTCATCCTTCAATATCTAACTTCGTGATTGCTGAATTGCAGGAGCGGACTTAAAGAGTAACTTATCCCGATTTGTCGTGGGAATCTGGTTCTTTGTGGTATTTATACTGACGGCAAGCTACACTGCAATCCTGAGTTCAACTTTGACGGTGCAACAGATTCAGGCAACAGGGGGGGACAACATTGGCTATCAATATGGTTCCGTCCGAGACAATGTTCTTAAAAATTTATATATTAATGCAACGGATAACAGACAGCAACAGTTGTTTTCAGCAGAGCAGTATGCGGAGGCATTGTCTAGGAAGGATGGGCAGGGTGTCGGTGCTATAATCGATGAAATGCCATATATCAGGATATTCCTGGCACAATATACCTCAGATTATGCTCTGGTTGAAACAACAGAAACGAGTAACGGATTTGGATTTGTAAGTACTCTTCTAAACAACATATCCATTTGATACTCACTCTTTTAACAAAAATCTGTTGAATAAAAATTTGAAACAGATATATGTGTTTAGGTGTTGCATCGAAATATCGAATTAGTAGAGTTAGCATATAATTTTAAGTTTCAATATAATCTTTGAGCACGCGGTGAAATTATGATCATGCATTGGTTTCGTTATTATGGTAACAAAGATTGACTAAAACCTTGATGATCACTCTTCAGTTTTTCCAGAAAGGTTCACCCCTGGTGCCTGAACTATCAAGAGCAATTGAGCACCTTCGCGAAATTGGAAAGCTTCGGGAACTAGAACAAAAATGGTACAACAGAAGAAATAGAGAATCGCCAATTCCGACACAGCAAAACGATCAGGCAGGACCGAAGACCGTGAGCTTGAGCAATTTTCGCAGCTTGTTTTTCATTAGTGGCATCTCGAAAATCATAGTCCTGGTCGTCGTTGTGTTTCTCTTCTTACGCAAAAGGATTCCACTCAAACTATCGGAGTTTCTTTTGAAGATACAGTTATCAGTTACTAAAGAATGTTTCGCATTTCGCGTGGGACATACTAACGAGGTGGCCGCCCAGCCTCGAGTAAATGATATATGATGGCCTATTTAGTCTGTCCTGCAAGATCTCCTTTGTACATATATCAAAAGAAGCAGTGGTCTCTGCCGGAACTCATCAGGTCGTTCTTGTAAATTATCAATGCTTCATTCGACATGGATACTTCTTCTGCAGCAACTTTTCGTCGGAGAAGAAGGTTCATCTTTTCCATCATTAAAATACTTTATATACAGTGGGGTAGAAGATACAATGGTCAATCCTTTAAAAACCTTGGATCTAAATGAAGATGGGGCAGAAGGTGATACAAATATTTAAAGTAGTCATGTTCTGTAATTAAATCCATATTATGCAAATATTACTTATTTATTTGTACAGCTGCAAGTTGATTCGGCTTGTTTTTCATTAATAATCCTACACGATTGCTTGCTCGACAAAAAAAAGCATGCTATTAGAATCAATCGAACATCAGGCTCAACTAATCAATCGAACATCACTAACAGGAAGTCTGTCCTATTGATGCATAAACTGGTTGTGGATCTCAAGTTTTCAAATACTTGCTCCTTCTAACGAAGATTGTCTATTTTCACTCTTTTTTCGTTTACTGATTCCGACTGGCATTGACCTTCATATGGACTAGAGTTCATGGCTATCTTGCTAGTGTTTCTGATGAGCAAGAAAGGGAGTCGAGTAGCATTTTGGACATTCAAATTGCATCTCTTTATGTTAGGTATCTTGGTATACCAGTTACCACAAAGCAATTTAGTGCAGAAAACTCACAAACTCCATAAGTTGAAAGATTGAAGAGTGTAATAACAAGAATCATAGCAATTCTAAAAGATACATACGGAAAGGCAAAGCGAGTGAGAAGTTCCCGACAACTAATGTTAGTTTGGCGCAACAGATTTCAAGGCAAATAGAGTGTATACCTTGCAAGAGATCTCTGAATTTGCAAAGTGGTGGAAGATAGTTTAGTTCAAACAGAATATGCAAAGATATAGTTTCAACGATGAGAAACTACCAACAAAAGACAAAACTCAAGAACCGGCAGATTATACAAGATGACAACTGCACATTATGTGGGGAGCAATAAACCGTCAATCCTTTGTTCTACGACTGCCCTCTCTCTAAGACTGTGTGGAGGAAGATTTTGATGTATCTCAACAAACATGACAGTCATTTCAATAAGCAAAAGGAAAGGGCATGGATCATTAGCGAAGGCTGTGATAGCAGTTTCACAAGCAGGATAAATATATAAGATAAACAAATTACACATCTCAACGAATATCTCAGGCTTGGAACTAATCACACTATACAGTGTAACTGGAAAGCCACGAATGCAACGATTTTCGAAAATGAAGACATGATGCAAACATAATTTTCTTCCTTGACGAAGCTAATTGCTTATAATTGTCGTTCTTAAGGGATTACACATGAATAAAAGTTACGCCATCAGTCCTTTTCATATTGCACAAACTTTAACAAAATTTGACTATCTTTCGTCCACACCATTCACGATTCTCTACATTATGGTCAAAAGAGGAGCAAATTTGGGATTTTCTAAAGTACCATAACTCCCAAACAATTAGGGAGGAAGGGAGTAATTTTGATAAACTTGAAACATTACGATCATCACGATAATAAGAGTAGACTCGATAGAAGTGATACATTATCATAACAAGTCTAATCTCGTTAAAATTAAGACAATAAAACTGGAAATTGTAGTGATTTCAGAGATAAACAGTATTGCAAATTATTCAACATCAGGAAATCGAAACCATTTGGATCATGCCAAACATATCAAATCAAAATATTTTATGATGAGGCTTACGGAATATCCCAAGGTTTAGCCTCAGGAACAGCAACAACCATCCCCTGGAGCTCGTTGGTGAGGACAACCTGGCAGCCACACCGCGAATGCTTATTCATCACCCGATTCCTCGAATTCCTCTTGAGCACATACTCCTCATCGTATGTGGGTTTGGGCAGCTTCTCCAGCCACTCTTCCGCGATATGCACCTCGCACTCAGCCGAGCAGGCGTCGATGTCTTCTAGTCTATGCGAAGCCGGATCTATCAACCCGTGGTTGGTCAACGCCTTCAGGAGGGTTTGGCCGGAGAGGCCAACTATTTCGCGCTTGTCGCCTTCGAAGTCGATCGCGAAGAGCTTCACGATGCGGTCGGAGACCTTGCGGGAGGGTGAGGAGGTGGTGGGGGTGGGGGTGGAGGAGGAGGCGCGTGAGATGATGGCGCGTGAGATGAGGGGAATAGATGGGTTGCGAGATACCTGAGATGTTAGTCTGTGAAGAGAGGCGAACGCCATTGGGTGTGTTGGGTGATTTCTCAAATGGGGCGTTCTACTCTTGGAGAATGGTAATAGTCCCCTAAAAACTTTGGATTCGAGCATTCGACTCGATAGTTATGGACATATAAAAATTAAAGTATCCCGATATTTATCGAGTCCCTTGATAAAGTTTTTAAATAAAATAGTTATATCATATTTTGTGGTAAAGGTCATTATCCATTAATAAGGTGGTGAATTTTATTAGACTTTTTTTGGGTAACGCATGTGGCGTCAAATTTCTTTTGTGTCAACAATGCTAACATGCCATTTAGGGACGGACCCAAGATTATAATGTGGGTATTTATTTTATTATCCAAAATATAACAACTAGGATCTTTCTAAATGTGCCATAATGGCACATGTTTTTTTTTTTTTTGTAAATTAGCGATGAGGTGAGTATCAACCCAGGACCTTCTGGTCAATGACAAGAGCCTTTTTCGCTATTCGATAAACGCCATAATGGCACATGTTAAATATTAAATATGAAAATAAAATGGGCAATTGACCAAGATGATCACCTATGTTTGGGTAGGGGTCCTGGTTGATCACTTATGTTTCGAATGGTCCTAGTTGATCAATTATGTTTCTAAATTGATCTCAGTTGATATTTTAGACCTAAAATATGCGAATTATCATCAAATTATGTCATGTGATTTGTACATGTCATTTTTCAGGAGCAAGTTAGTCAATTCAAGTCTTTTTTCGATTGTTTTTTTGAAAAAAAATTGAAAATATAAGTGTAATCGATGTAGAAATATCTGTGGTCAACAAGGACCCTTTGAAACATAAGTGATCAACCGGGACCCTAACCAAAACATAAGCTCCCCTTAAAATAAAAAAAATCACAACAGAGTTAGTAAAGAATAAAATGTACATTGATTGTTAAGGTTAATACTCCCTCCATCCTTAAATGATAAAGTCATTTGCTTTCTCAGGGTCTCCGATGTTGGACTATGAGTCCGTAAACACCTTGTTTTAATGATGACTTAAACATTGATTTACTATCTAACATGTTTACTTAAATGATTTATTTCATAGCCATGTTAGAACCATATCTAGCAAGCACAAGATTATTGACATTCTATATGCGATGAATGCTTGCCGTGATATTTACATAAAGCTACTCAAAGGATATATGTGGTGACAATGATGAAAGGTCAACCACACCGGTCAAGAGGACCAAGCTTTATTGAAGAAAAGAAAATGAGAATCAACGCACCAAACATAGATTGATCTAGATATGGTCGGTATATTTCTCATTCATGTTACATGTCTTATGCTTAAGTTATATTTTTATACATGAATATGTTGATGCTTATGATGAGGGTGATTCAACTTTGCCATTATTCTTATACCCCTCATACATAAGGTATTTTGTTATTGTCAAAATGAAGAGTTAGTCGATATGTGATTATCCGACTTTTCTAATTTGATAATAACAAAATACAACTTGGACTTACAATTTCTTAAGTGTGGTGTGAAGAATAGAACCAACCATACACTAGTCATTGAGGACTTGAAGAAGCTTAAAGAAAAGAATGACGACCAAGATACTGCGTCGACATTCACTTGCCACGGAAGGACAACAACAAATGAACACAAGCGATCAAGTGTGGTGATGAAGAAGAAGAATCAACCACACACTAGTCATTGAAGACAAAAGAACCTTAAAGAAAAGAATGAAGACCAAACTAAGAGTCGATCATTCACCGGTCACGAAGGACAACGAAGAAAGAAGCTCAAAGATATTCAAGAGCGATCAAGATTTTAATCGAATGAGCTATGGATCACTAGCACATACAAAGGTAAAATTTAGCCTTCAATCATAGCTTAAAGTCTCTTGAATAATCTTAGTTGAAGCATTATATTTGAGAGATATTTTCCAAATCATTTTTGACAAAAAGACGATAAGTGTTTTAACGATTTTATGTATGTTTTGTCAAAAGAACAGTTTTGATAATCTAAATGTTTACCAAACTGAGGTTTGAATACATTTTATTAAAGAGGATGAAAAGATTTTTCCAACGCATTTTGAATCATCAAAATCGGAGTCTTAACGAAGCGGGAAATGAAGTTTTAAGATTTTCCATCGTCCTCCGAGATCGTCATCGTGAGACCCATCGTGAGAATGGGTATCACGATGGGAACCCAAAATCTTCCAGTAGGTTGATCGTGAGACGCATCGGGACCTTTGTGTCACGATGGGCCTCACGATGGGGTTCGAAAATAGCCGTTTTATGACCGTTTAAGCTCCAAATCAAGCCTATTTCAACCCCATTCAACCCCATTACATCCTATGCCTTCTACAAACGTTTTCATATCTTTCCAAGGCTAAAATCTCTCATTCAAACACAAATACTCTCCTAGATTAAGCTTCAAGTTTGATTATCATTGTATACTTTAATCTAGGATTGAGGTTAAGTTTTATATCTAGAGTTTGTGTTTAAGAAGGAGCATTCAAGGTGTTTGTTGAATTGCTCAAGAGAGAAAACAAGATTCAACTTCATATCCACTCAATTAAGGAGTTGTAAGATTGTGTTATACATTGTAATCTCATTGTAGCTCATTGAGGAGCATTTGATTTGTGATAAAACATTCATCTCTATATTATAAAGAGATATCCCATTAAGTTAGGATTTGATCTTCATACTAGAGGCTTGAGGGTCCGAGGTGTTGTGAGACTTACTCAAGCTAGGAATCGGGGAGATTGCCGTAGTGTTGAGGCTAGTGCTCAAGCAATAGGACATACAGTGCTCGAGGTAGTGGAGTTGCATCTCCGACTTGATAGGAGTAGTGAAATCCGAGGAGGTTGTTCTTGGGTTCCTAATTGGGAATTAGGAGTAGAAATCCTGGAGTTAGGCTTTGGGTTTCTAGCTTGGGTTAGCTAGAAGATTAGTGGATTGCTTGTATTGGATTCCGGGGGTTCCCCTTACTAGTGATCACTTACCGAAATCCCGAGGTTGGAAAGCCGAGGGTCAAGCACGTAGGGAAACCGAAGCTCGCTAAAATCGCGTTTGCATTTCTATCCCTACTCTTTTACTTTCTCGTCTATATTTGATTATATGCATAGAATTGCTAGAAGTAAAATACATAAGCTTATATATTATTTGTTAAACCGATGATAGCTTTGTGTTTTACCTATATTTGAATAGAATTGCATGTGCCGTGATTTACCTTAAGTATTCGCACATCGATATCAAAGGGGTATTTGGGGTTTCGATATTAATATTGTTGTTAATCCGAAAATAGGCTATAATTCCGCTATAACCTAATTCACCCCCCCCCCCCCCCTTAGGTTGTCATATAGGCTAACATCCGAGACACGATTTAAAACGTAAATATCATTTTTTCTACCCATGGGAAAATTATAAAAAATATATATTTTCGAATCGACTAATAAAAATTAATTATCAAAGTTTACAAATTTTGACAAAAAAAACTCAAAAGATCCCCAACAATTAGGTATGGAGGGAATAACTCGATTGTGATACATATCGGTTGGGATAATTAGATTTTGATATAATCTAACATGTATATGATTGATTGTTAAAGATACATACTTCATAATTAGATTAGGATACTCATATTTAGTAAGAAATAAAATTATACACTAAATAAAAGTGCATCATTAAGTTTGAACTTAAAAATAAAATGTATAAACTAATTATTGTAAAATAATGCATAATGAATGCGAATAACTTTTAGGGTCTTACTTAAACTTATTTGTGCAAGTTATTCAGAAATAGGGGGGGTTCTAGTTATAATCCAGAAATGATTCTTGTATATATTTCACCGAAATGTGAAATCAAAGTAGGCGATAAAGTATTGATATTTTTATCTATCATTAATATTCTAGGAATATACATAAATATTTTTTATCTATCATTAATGTTCTACGAATCAATAGACAACTTTTTCTTGAATCAACAAAAAAAAATTATTGTAAATGTATTGATCAATAATGAAACAAATCAAGAAAAAATGAATAAACAAAATTCAAATACAGGTAGTTTTATTTCGAATATCAAAAAGCCACTTGATTTTGTTAGTAAATCAGACATTAAATGATCATCTCTTGACTAATTACGAGGGTACTTTAGTCATTAACTATTAATTAGAGTTAATTTATCAGATTTATACATTTACAGTCCTTTAATAATACTAAAAACATTTATCTAATATCACAATAACTAAATCGAAACACTCTCCTCTCTCAAAACCTAAGGCCGACGACAATAATGACGATAATCTTTCTCCGTTATTGTCGTCGCCCTTAGGTTTTGAGAGAGGAGAGTGTTTCGATTTAGTTGTTGTGATATTAGATAAGTGTTTTTAGTATTACTAAAAGAGTTCACATGTATAAATCTGATAAATTGACTTTAATTAATAGTTAATGACTAAAGTACTCTCTTAATAAGTCAATAGATTACCATTTAACGTCTGACCTAACGTCAGTAGCGATTTGAACATGATTTAATAAGAAGAGTGATCGAATGGGTCAAAAATAAACATGAGTGATCAAAAGGTGACACGGCCCCAAACATGTGTGATCAAATGTGCCATTAGTCCTTTATATATTATCCATTATGCTAAAAGAATAAAAGTATTATTACCATAAAAGTCTCAAATAAAAGTTAAATAGTAAATGAATTAAGTTAAGTTTACAATTAATGATTATTATTTATGTTATTCAAAGCACAATTATTAAATTTAAATTCAATTATTAAGTTAAATAGTTACAATGTTAGATAACTTTTTTTTTTTTGTAAATTAGCAATAAGGTGAATATCGAACCCAGAACCTTCTGGCACTGACAAGAGCTTTTTCCACTAGGCTATTCGATTAACTCACAATGTTACATAACTTAAACACTATATTATATGTTTTGATTTTTTACATTTGAAGGGCAACTTATGCTTGGGGTGGAGTCCCGATTGATCACTTTTGTTTCAAAGAATCCTTGTTGATCACTTATATTTCTAAATTAGTCTCACATATATTTCATTATTATCTACAAAAACAAATTGAAAAATACTTGAAATGCAATAAAACCATTGGACATTATTCTATTGTATATAATCAATACAATAAAACCATTGGACATTATTCTATTGTAATTCAATCAAAACAACAATACCATTGGACACTATTCTATTGTATTCTAATCAATGCAATAAAACCATTGGACATTATTTTGTTGTATATAATCAATACAATAAAACCATTGGAGATTGTTTCATTGTATCATAATCAATACAACAAAACGATTGAACATTAATCTATTGTATTATAATCAATACATCAAAATCATTGGATACTGTTTTATTGTATTTTAAGTAATACAATTATTTGGTCAAATTATATAGTAGTATATAAATATTTTTAACTAAACATTATAATTATTTGGTCAAATTATAGAAAGTTACTTCTAATTTTGATATTATACTTCAATTTATTACAAATAAAAAATCTAAATTCAACTAATTCTTATGTTAAAGGTTTTTATAGAATCAACTAGGTAATGTACTTCAAATTATAGAAAGTTACTTCTAATGTACTTTCTTCAACTAATGCAGTTTTGTCCGTGATTTTATTTTCAAAAGCCTCTATTTTTTAAAAACTAGTAACTAATTGCTAAATTTGGCAAAAAAAAAATTGAAGGAGATTTTGTAAAAAATTTCTTGCACAATGTAAAAGGTTTTTATTTTGGTTTAGTGGTATAATAAAGGAAGGAGTCTTAATTAATGTTGGAGAGTGTAAATGAAGTTTTCATATTAAAATAATAGGGACGAAATGATAATTATTCCCAGAGTTAGCATATAAGTATAACCCATTTAATTTAATGTGTATAAATATGAAGAAATTAATTTACCCTTACTATAAAACTTATCAAATGACCAAAAATCTTTCAAAATGAGTCAGTAACCAAATTTTAAAGAAAAATGCATGTCATGAATCGATTATTAACACTTTTAAAAATAAATGATCGAAATGAAAACAATACTTTCAGTGATCAATTCGCCCTTTGTTATATTGTGCAACAATTATAATGGCCTTTTGCAAAGTACAAAACGCACACTCTCTGAAACAAAAGTCATGGTCTAACCATTAGCCTGTTAATGATAACAATTCTCTTTAAAAAATATGCCCTTAGATAGAGCTTAAGATGGAAATAAAAGTAATTTTAAGCATATAATGCAATATATTTAGAAAATTTCTTCATATCAGTTTCAAATTCAAATTCTCAATTACATACTTTTTTTTATTTACATGTTAACTTGTATTTTAAAGATATATTACAGAAAAATCGTAATAATAATACTAGTATGTGTTTGACAGTTTGAGGATATGGAGATAGATCTCTGTTAATAAATTTTCCTTATGTATTTTATTTTTTTTGAAAAATCACCATAAATTTCAATTCGAATATATCATTCTCTTTATTTTAATATTTCAAATTTGTGTCGTCTACATTTCATTATAGAATAAGCGAAATAATTCTTTTTCTTTGTCAAACGATATCACACTAAAAGTAAATCCTAAACTATCAGGAAGGAGAAAATTTACATTATAACGGGGCAAAAGCATCAGCTTTTATTAAGATAACCTTGTCAGAATTCGAATCCAAGACCTCCAATTGTGGAGACTGGGTTAATAATCACTAGCCTCAATCCACGGGTTATAAGCGAAGCAAATTTAATGGTCAGCACTTTTGCAATATTTTCTTACCTATGTTGCAATGTCTTAACACGATTGTTTAATTTAAATTTAATTGCACGAGTAACGAGTTTTTAACGAGTAACTTGTTACTTCAATCGTACGAAATAAACAATGAAATTTACATATGGAAAAAGTAAATATTTAAAAAATATATTCAATAATTCCAATAATAAAGACTTAAACAAATTACAAGTTAATAATAGATAAACAATACACTAGAAAAAACAAAAATCAACATCCACTACTACATACAACCCTCTCCAGTAGATCGACCCGTTAAATCGACCAAAACAAAAATCAATTAACCATCATCATATCGAACTGCCCATAGGCCATAGCTGCACGGTGCTTCCTGTGTGAATATCATTTCTTTTCACAATCTTAGTCCAAGTATCGTTCAAAACATTAACCTTTTCCCATGCAGTCAATGCCACATTGTCTCTGTCTCTTGTGCTTTTTTTATAGTAGGGTTTAATTATTTGCACATGCATGGGAAATTTTCCTTTCCTTTCGCTTTCACTAAAAAATTCCTTGGTTTTGGATTTTGGAAGCAATAATCTATTTTGGCGAGGGCAAATATCAGATTTGAACAACGTTTTTTGCAGAACTAAAATCTGTTCAAAAACACCTCTTCCATTGCCCAGTTCAGCAATTTGTCTGTTGAGATAGTCTGGAATTTTTTCATGCGACAGAGCTTGATTAGTGTCCACCCGAGTTTGCCCGTCGACCAAGATCTGTGAAGCAGAAGTCTCGATGGTGTTTTCTTGATTCTTGTTTGGGTCTTGTTGAGGATTGGACAAAGAATCATTCAGCTTGAGTTTGATTTTCAGACCAGAGGAAATGTTGTTGTCTTTGTCATCAAAAGTAGGTTTGTCCAACTTCTCAACTGTTAAGACTTCTGTCGGAAGAGGATCCGAAGAAGAAGAGGATATGTTGTTGGCTTTCTTGGTCGTACGTTTTTTCGTCGACGTATTCCATTGAAGAAATTGGCCTCCAAAGCATGGAAGATCAAGTTTTCTTTTCTTGTTTTCAGAATTCTTTTCTTCGTAGTAAAGTTGAGAGGCCACCCCTACGATTTCAGCAAGAAGATCGATTTTAGTACACTCCGCTTTGCCTTCGAGGTGTTTCACGTCTTCGTACGTTATATCACGCACCATGTTTGTATTGTTTGTAATCTCAAGAAAACAAATTAAAAAAAGAAGAAGTTGAAAGCAGAGAAAAATAGGTGTTTGGTTGAGAGAAAAGAAGTGTTTTTGATTGGAGAAGTGGAGGCAGAGAAATCTTAATGAAAAATTCTTAATATAACTATAACCGGTTCGGGTATATAAAGGTTATCAAGGATCCTAGGAGGTCTCTACTTATTGATTCTGTTAGGATTCATTACAATTAACTAACTAAGTGGTACAATCATACTAGGATTTCTTATGGTATTAAATTACTAATAGTTTCCTAATTCTTTTGGGCCTCAAGTTTGTTGAAAGGAGGCAGATACAGAGTAGGATTTGGATGCCCCCGGCACTAGTCAAGTTGTAAGGAGTTTGGGCTGAGTTGCACTACGCCTTGTCTCTTATGCACCGCGTGCGTTCGAGTCTTGTATGGGGCAGACTTTTTTGTGTGAGTGGTTAATGGGCAACCTCAAGTCCTTGTCCGTTTCCATTGACGCACATCCCGCAATTTACCTCCTCGCGACTCGACAGGTGCGGTTCAACTTTTGGAGTAGCATTTGGATTTATTGAAAAACTAAATTTTAGAATGTTGGCAATGGAAACTGTTGCGCAGTGAGGTATATGAATCTTGATATATAGTTATATATGTTGAAGATGGCTGATTGTTCTTCTTCCATTGTACAACATCAGCTAGCTTCCTCTTGTATAAAATTGAGTATTAAAATCAATAATTGAAATGTACAAATCAACTATCTGCTAGCTTTGAGTAGCAGAACAATGGATTGACGGTTTATTGCTCCCCGCATAATGTGCACTCGTCGTCTTGTATAATCTGCCAGTTCTTGAGTTCGTCTTTTGTTGGTAGTTTCTCATCGTTGCAACTTGCAAGCTAGCCATGTGATGTGATGAAACTATATCTTGGTATATTCTGTTCGAACTAGACTATATTCCACCAGTTTGCAAATTCAGAGATCTCCTGCAAGGTATACACTCTATTTGCCTTGAAATCTGTTGGGCCAAACTCACATTAGTTGTCGGGAACTTCTCACTCGCTTTGCCTTTCCGTATGTACCTTTTCAAATTGCTATGATTCTTGTAATCTTGTTACTACACTTTTTAAAATTTTCAACGTATGGTGTTTGTGAGTTTTCTGCATTAAATTGCTTTGAGGTAACTGGTATAGGAAGATACCTAACATGCAGAGATGCATTTTGAATGTCCAAAATGCTACTCGACTCCCTTTCTTGCTCATCAGAAACACTAGCAAGATAGCCATGAACTCTTGCCCATATGAAGGTCTACGCCAGTCGTAATCAGTAAACGAAAAAGCAGTGAAAGTAACAATCCATGGACTCTTGTCTGTATTAGGGTCTATGCCAGTAAGAATCAGTAAACGAAAAAAGAGTGAAAGTAGACGATCTTCATTAGAAGGAGCGAGTATTTGAAAACTTGAGATCCACAACCAGTTCATGCACTAATAGGACAGACTTCCTATTAGTGATGTTCGATTGATTCTAATAGCACAAATGTTGGAGAAGACCCAAACTATCCTTTCGATAGACTTCCTAAAAGTTACAGATGATTTTTTATTCGAATTGTAGATCATGTTTGATTTGTTTTTCGAGCAAGCAATCGAGCAGGGTTGTTAATGAAAAACAAGCCCAATCAACTTGCAGCTGTACAAATAAATAAGTAATATTTGCATATATGGATTTAATTACAGAACATGCCTAGTTTAAATATTTGTTCAAACCTATGAAGTATGAACGTTATTAGAACGAAATAATGAATTAATATACCATCTTCAATTAGATCCAAGGTATTTTAAAAATTTACAATTGTATCTTCTACCCCACTGTATATAAAGTATTTCAATGATGAAAAAATGAACCTTCTTCTCAGACGAAAAGTTGCTGCAGAAGAAGTATCTATGTCGAATGAAGCATTGATAATTTACAAGAACGACCAGATGAGTTCCGGCAGAGACCACTGCTTCTTTTGATATATGTGCAAAGGAGATCTTGCAGGACAGACTAAATAAGCCATCATATATCATTTACTCGAGGCTGGCCGGCCACCTCGTTATCGTTGTTTCTTTTCAAGATACAGTTAGCAATAACTAGAGTCACTCTAGTTATTGCTAACTGTATCTTGAAAAGAAACAACGATAGTCTGAGTGGAATCCTTTTGCGTAAGAAGAGAAACAAAACGACGACCAGGACTATGATTTTCGAGATGCCACTAATAAAAAACAAGCCTTGAAAATAGCTCAAGCTCAAGGTCTTCAGTTCTGTCTGATCGTTTTGCTGTGTCGAAAGAGGCGATTCTCTGTTTCCTCTGTTGTACCATTTCTGTTCTAGTTCCTGAAGCTTTCCAATTTCGCGAAGGTGCTCAATTGCTCTTGATAGTTCAGGCACCAGGGGTGAACCTTTTTGGAAAAACTGAAAAGGGATCACCAAGGTTTTTAGTCAATCTTTTTTAACATGATAACAAAACCAATGCATGATCATAATTTCACCGCGTGCTCAAAGATTAGATTGAAACTTAAAATTATATGCTAACTCTACTAATTCGATATTTCTATGCAACAACTAAACACATATATCTGTTTCAAATTTTTATTCAATAGATTTTTGTTAAGAGACTGAGTATTAAATGGATGTGTTGTTTAGAAGAGTACTTACGAATCCAAATCCGTTACTGGTGTCTGTCGTTTCAATCAGAGCATAATCAGAGGTATATTGTGCCAGGAATATCCTGATATATGGCATTTCATCGATTATAGCACCGACACCGTGTCCATCCTTCCTAGACAATGCCTCCGCATATTGCTCTGCTGAAGACAAATTTTTCAGTCTATTATCCGTTTCATTAAAATAGAAATTTCTAACCACATTGTCTCGGACAGCAGAACCATATTGGTAGCCAATGTTGTGCCCCCCTGTTGCCTCAATCTGTTGCACTGTCAAAATTGAACTGAGGACTGCGGTGTAGCTTGCCGTCAGTATAAATACCACAAAGAACCAGATGCCCACGACAAATTTAGATAAGTTACTCGTTAAGTTCGCTCCTAGAATTCAGCAATCACGAAGTCAGATATTGAAGGATGAAATGTTTGTGGCTTCTGCTCAAGTGATCAGATGGTACTTACCCTGAGCGAAAACAAGGGTGCAAATCGTAAACCAAAGAATTCTTCCAATCTGCTCACTTACAGAACCATGAAATTCCTCATTGGTAGGGTGCTCAATTATCCAAACAATACCACCTAGCAAAATAGAAAAGATGGCACCAGCGATCCACAAATTTGTGTCAAATGGTTTCAGGAAAAACCATCTGTTTTGCATATCCAATTTCACAATTGTTCCAAGTGCTAACTCCGAGTAAGGTATTGTGAAGTCGACATATAAAGATCGATTAGCTGTGATGGTTATATCGCCAATTGCAGCATCATAGCGCTAAAAGACAAAAGAACACACTTCCATCATACATCACTTTATTCCGAAAACAGGATAACATTATAGGGTTAATGGCATGAAATATCAATGAACTTTGCTAAACATTCCACTTCGATCATCCTCTTTTCAAAGTGACTATTAAAAGTTTAGCAAAGTTCAGTGATCTTTCATGCCATTACAATAAAAGATATAAAAAAGGAAGAAACGAAGTATTAAGTGCAAATGTACCTTATGATAGACTGACTCCACAATTTCGTCATAGTTCATTTGATAACCTCCACTTACATTCTTATAGGGGACGAGATCGTATGGCACATCAAATCCTAACCACTCCATAGCAGCTTCAAATACCTCAACAACGAAGCCACTCACTTTTGTTGTCTCTGTTGGTGGTTGTACCAATTCTGAGAACCCGTCTTTCATTGGATAAGCAATCTGTATTCTTCTTCCACTTTCGTGAAACAACCAATTTTTCGGGGTAGTCGTTGATTGTCCTGGCCAGCTAACATTCTTTAGGTCAAGACTACCCACACTGTCATTTGACGAAGATAACCCCTGAGATAATCCGGTGACTGGCGTCCAGTACCCAACTATATCCCCTTCTTTTCCTTTAATATTCACGACTTCATAGCCCTTCAGTTTTAGAGTCCCGTTAATAAATTGGTAATCACCCGCTAAGCCACTGAACTCACTCCTTAACAACTTCGCTAATACTTCTGACCCATTACTGGGTATTGTCGCATTAACTGAGTCTGAAAAGTTGTGTATACTTGCAATTACTTCGCTTAGAGCCCAAATTGTGTCGTATGCCTTAATGCCAAATATCTTGAACTCCGTGGAGTCTAAATCAAGATCTGCATACCGAACTTCTCTTTTCCATCTCATGGTAAAATCCTGAAGCTCATTCGAGGCAGGGATGTACAATTTCAAACCTAATGCACCTTGCATTGAATCAATAGCAGAAGGATCCAAGGAGTCGAAGAAATCCATCATCTTACTCGTTACCAGCCAAGCATATCCTCTGTCAGTCATGCTTAACCTTCTTGCGTTTAAGAAAACTTTGCTTCCAAGATTCTTAGAAGTGTGCACAATGAACACCGACGTTTGCATTGACTTTAGTTTGGCCAACCCATCAATTATCATACCATCATCAGCAACTAGAGGATTAAAGCTTTTATAAACTACGCGGTTGGTTTTCTCTTGAAGCTTATCGACGATATCTTTAAGACTATTCCTCCCACCATCAGTTTCTTCGTAAATGAGTACAACATTTCTCCAGTTAAATTTTTCTAGCAGTGCAATGATTGCATCAAACTGAGCAGTTTCATCTTCTTTGGTTTGCAAATAGTAAGAACGTTCAGAGACCGACGGTAATGAAGTAAACGATAATACAGGTACTCGAGCATTGTCAGCTAACGCAGCAACCATTGATGCTTCGATTCCTAATTCTGGAACTATCATAAACTGCACCTTCGAATTATTCAAGAGAGCCAGAACTGCCATAGTGAAACTTTATATTATTAGTATCCGAATAACAACAGCCCTGCAAGGGAGATGACTAACATGACACGAAATCAGAAGAAACACCTACAATATTAAAATCGAGGGATGTACACTAACAACAGCCCTGCAAGGGAGATGACTAACATGACTCGAAATCAGAAGCAACACCTACAATATTCAACAAATATTGCCTCTAAGGATTCGAACCCGCAACGTCGGAGTTTCTCCACTCCAATCATTTACTTAGGCTATACCCCTAGAGGCTCTTTTCAATGTATTATTAAACTTACATATCATGCATAATGATTCATTTTGATGACTTTTGTACTTTTAATGTGCATACCCTTTTTATGATCAAATGATATATAAACAACTAGAAATTCTATTAAAATGAATTAAAAGTGAGTATTTCCTAGCAATAAAAAATAGAAAATAAAACAAGTATTTGAAGTAATATACTTAATAGTAACAATTAATTAAAACCAAGAACTTATACTACTCTATTACGTCGGCTTATGAGCTACTCACCCATTAACTTAACAATAACAACAACTAATAAAGGCTAATGATTTTCTTTAACTCCAATTTTTTTTTATTGACACTCTATTTGTGTGTTATTTCGAAACCCTTTTATATTAAAAATGGAATGCCATTATCAATCGTTGAAGCGGGTAAATCATTGACTCTGATAACATGAGTGATCTTTTTTTGTTTTAAAAAAAAATCCACGCCCCCCTCTTATAACGAGAATCGAACTATGACCTCTAAGTCACTGAAATATCACCTAACCATCGAACCCTCATAAAATGAATGGTTAGTTATACTTACAAGAAGTTATAGCAATGAGGGAATCCCCCTTGGTATCCCTAATATGAAGGACAATTTTTGTTCCATTTTGAGCAAAAATATCTGAAATAGCCATATTCATGCACCTCAACACTACTTTGCTCACTTTTGACTTCTTATCAATCACCACCCCAATGTGAACGCCTCCATCCACGTCATCACCACCGCCACTACCGCCGCCGCCGATGCCGCTAACTGTAACTGAATCTCCACACGAAGGATTAATGAACGTTACTAAGAGTGCAAAAGCTGCTATAAAAAATTGGAGTTTGGACATGATTATTAATTTTTGGAAGAAAGTTATTCTCTTGGTGTCAAATATTTATATACAATAAGAGTATAATACTCTCTCCGTTCATTTTTACTTGATATTTTAGCAATTTGTATATGAAATTAAAAAATACTCCGTAAAAGATACATTGAAAGTGTCGAATGGTAATTGTTTAAAATTATATTATTCGTTCGTTGATAATTTCACGACGGTAATAGCCAAATAAATTGTTGAGAATGTAAAATCATAATTTTATATGTTAAAATGACAAGTAAAAATGAGCGGGGAAAATAATATTCTAGATTGAGGTGACTTTGACTAATGAGGGAATGTTCAACCGTTAGCTGGATTGGAAAATTGGGAATATTCAACTTTTTTTAGGTGAAGTTAAGATGTAAGTTTCAATGCAATTGTGTTAGTTGCTATCAGATGTTGATATAAGTAGATCAAACAAAATTTGCATTACCTGCTAAACTCTAGATAGACCTTAATCCTTATTATGTACTCTCTCCCTTTCAAAATAATTCATTTTTTTTTTAAACTAAACTTTCGGGCCTGGGCCTGGACCATACCTATACGAGGAGAGAGAGCACACTTCATAACCGAAGTAGACACCATCTTAAAACCAATTGATGATAAGTGGAGTTGCTCTCTAGTATTAAGTGGTGAACTCCCTCCTATATTTTTAATGTGGGACTTTCACATGTGACAATTTGGGTTCATTTAGAACAATCTTAACAACCTTAATTTTTTGTTTTGTTAATAGTTGTCTTTCTAACACAATTAATTATAACTTTATATTTTCAATTTACTTTTTTGATAATATTTTTTCTTATGAAGTTCAACCAATTAATTATCAAATTTTAATTGATTGGCAATTTATATTTTTAATATACTTTTTGATTATTTTTCATCTTTCTTATCTATGTGAACAACGAGGGATTAATAATTTCTAGAGGGCCATAACGTTGATAGGTTAATAATTTCAAGATTCGGTTTCACATTACTTGTATCACTTTCATTGTTCCCAAAAGTAATGTTAAAAAGTGTTCAATTAGCAATTGGATTATTAGAGCATTCGTACTAGTTCTCAAACGTGTTCTTAAAATATATTTTCAATCCTCACTTTTCCTATTTGGGTTTGATTTCCAAATATTTACTTTAACAACTTCTTCATTATTTAATTAAAATTAAAAAAATATATATTTCACATATCATAATAAATGTTTGGGATAAAATTAATTTTTTTTAGAAGTACAAAATAAAATATTAAACATGAATGTTAAATGAAATATATTTTTATTTTTATTTTTATAAGATGACAACAATTCAATTATTTTATCTTTATCTTCATTGAAAAAAAATGATGGGAGAAGAAAACAACTTCAAAATAAGGAGGGTGTATGTAAATATTTTGACTTATAATAATTGGTTAGTTTCAAATTGCTCGCTCAAACTATTATCATTTTAAATTGTCCCCTAAACTTTACTTAGTTTTAAATTGTCCTTTGAAACCTCAAATTTAGATGGCATTTGATTGTGATAGAACGCAAACTCCAAAAATCTTATTTAATATATTTTTAGGTAATATTTTTCAAAGAATTAAAGATATTCAAAATCATTTTGCTATGTTGCAAGTGAATTCTATAATTGCTCAAACTGCTAGTCTTATCTCTTCTCTTAATGCACAATTGTCCTTTCATTTGCTCCTCTGTGTTAAATTTTTTAAATGGTGGAAAAAATTCAAAAGAACTTAATAACACTTTTATCACTTTTATTTCAAAAATTAACTCTCTATATCTTGTTAGTCACTTTCGTCCTATTAGTTTATGTAATACTATTTATAAGCTTTCCTCTAAAATTTTCGTTTTAAGCCTTTTTTATCTTCCTTAATCTCTAAGTTCCAAAATGGTTTTATTCCTGGTAGGAAAATTCAAGATAATATCAGCTTAGCTCAAGAACTTGCCAATTTTATCGAAACCTCTAAATGTAAAAAGGTGGGGCTTGGGACCATTAAAATTGATATGAGTAAAGCCTTCGATAGAATTAATTGGGATTTTTTGTGTCAGGTCCCCAGTGTCATGAATTTTCCTTCTTCTTGGATTAATATTATTAGATAATGTATTAGTACGGTCCAATATTCTATCTTAGTTAACGGAAAAGTTTCTTCCCCATTTAGGCCATCTTGTGGTCTCCGTCAAGGTGATCCTCTTTCTCCTATCCTTTTTACTATCTGTACTGAAATTTTATCTACCAATTTATGTTTTGCCCAATCGCAATCCGACATCAAGGAAGTTGGTATTACTAGAAACTCTTTAAAACTTTCTCACTTGTTATTTGCATGTGATAGCTTCTTTTTCATCAAATTAAACTCTAATTCCATTTCTAACTTTCATGATATTATGACAAATTATTGTAATGTTTCTGGACAACTTATCAATTTTGACAAATCTCAGATTTATTTCAGCCCTTGTACTCCCCAAATTGTTAAAGACAAAGTTTTAAATCACCTTAGGATTTCAGAGTCGAATTGCTTGGGAGAATATTTAGGGGTCAACCTCGATGTTCACACTAATAAAAATGAGATATTTGAAGATATAATAGATCAAATTAAAAAGAGAATTTTAAACTGGAGCTCAAAATTTCTTAATCAAGCTGGTAAGATCACGCTCATAAAATCAGTGCTCACTTCCATTTTAGTCTATCCCATGTCGGTTTATAAATTTCCATTAGTTATATTAATGATTAGTAATAATGCCAAAGCAATTTACATATTGCCAGAGCAAAATCATGCTCAATTCCATTAATATCCTTTTCATCAAATTATATTTTTATCATAATCTCAATTTTTAATTATAAAATTTATTCATGTTTTTATTACTCAGATAGAGATAAAAGTATTATAGCATTAACCACCAATATTGTTATTTTAAGTCACAAAATCAAAGGGCATAAACGGAATTAAACATAATTTTGCTCTGGCAATAAGACTATCGCTCTGGTATTATCATTTGCCTATATTAATAAGCTAGAGTCCGTCTTTGCTAACTAATTCTGGGGGGATAACCAAAATTTGTCTAATAGTAATACGATCCATTGGGTTAATTGGCCTTTTCTCTCTCTTGATATTAGTATGGGTGGTTTTAATTTTAAGAATCTTGGTCTTTCCAATAAATCGTTACTTGCTAATAATGGGTTTAAAATCTTTCTTGATAGCAATTCTCTCTGTGGTTCCATTCTTAAATCTAAATATTTTCCAAACTCTTCTGCTTTACATGCTAGCAAGAAGTCAATTGCTCTTGGGTTTGGCAAAGTCTCTCTTTTGGTTTCAAATCTACATCTAATCACTTAAATTGGAAAATTTTGTCTGGTACTTCGGTGAATATTTGGTTAGATCAGTGGCTTCCTCTCAATGCAAATGAATCTTTGTTACCTTTTCGAAACCTTAATTCCCATCCCCCGGCCCACAACCCTTTCTTGTCTCTCATTTGATTGTTGATAATAATTCTTGGAATTTAGGGCTTCTGAATCATCTTTTCCCTCCGAGAATAGTTCGTCTTATTTACACATGGTTCCCTCAGAAGGCAATGACATCCCCACATAAAAAATAAACTTTTCACCACTAGAAATATTTACAATTCCCTTTTGCTACCCCTTGAGAATGTTGTGACTAAGCCACCTAACTCTCCTCAAATCCCTAGAAAGACTTGGAAAAACATGTGGAAACTCCCTTGTGCTTATAAAATTAGGTTGTTCATTTGAAAATTTATACTTAATGGGTTGCCTACTTCCTTATATATAGCAAAACGCACAACTCACTCAATCATCACAACTTGTTGTTTTTGCGATCAGGGCCAAGAGAAAATATCTCACCTCTTTTGTTCCTGTACGCGAATACAACACCTCTGGCCACCCCATCTCCTTGCAGTTTTCCGGCAATATCCTAGTCACCCCCATCTTTCATTAGCCTTTTTAATTAATAAGCCATGGAAATCGCATCAAAATTTTAAAAATGACTTATTATTTCTTATTAGTACTCTTTGAAGTATTTGGCTCCACAGGAATGACATGGTGTTTAATGAGATTGTCTTGGATTTGCAAGTGATTATCAGTATGAGTAATTCCTTTCTTAATTTGTGGAAGAAGGTAGAGAATAATCCTCAAGTAGAGTAGGTCTTGGTTGCAACTTTGCCTGACATCCTTACGGGCATTTCCTTCTAATGTATTACCGCAATTTGGTAGGGTCTCGGTGGTGTTCTCCTTTGCAGGTAACTCTAGGACTAGCTAGAGGGTTCAACTTTTTGATCACTTGGATGTGCTCCTTACCTTAGTCTCCGACCATGAAATACGTTGTCCCCTGCTTGTCATTCGAGACCAAGAGATGAGGCCTCACGTTCCAGGAACTTGGATGAGAAACTATTATGCATGTTTTGTTACTAGGAATCATCCTGGCTAAGAATAAACATCCTACGTCCATTCATCTCTTCACTGATCTGTTGTTCTCACAGGTATTAGCTAGATGCTACCCTGGTTTTAGTAGAAAGAGTGCTTCGAAATCTTTTTGGACTGATCAGATTGGCGACCCCTGTCTCACCTGGAGAACATTTTTGTCTATTTTTACTTTAGATAGTTTTAGTTTCTCCACTTTTTGTAATAGGTCGTCAAACACTTTCTTTTTCGATCATGCCTCTTTCATGTTTCGTAATAGGTTTAATAGTGGGAGTCTTCTATTACCACTGTATTAACTGCTCTTATGTATAAAAAAAAAAAGCAGATATACTTATATTTATGAAATGGAAAACTAAAATGTTATTTTGTGACTTAAGTATCTTAGTTGTGGAAAAGATCAGTGGAGAATAGTGAAAATCTAATAGTTTTTTGCGTTTGGAATTTGGAAACTTGATCAGTGGGGATAACACTGAAGTACTCGATACAAGAGACGCTCTCACAATGACCGAAGCCTGGAACAAAAATAAGATTGTTTTTCTTATGTGACATATATACTTACAAAAGTAAATGTTGTACTTAGAAAACCTTTAGTTTAGGAGTACCTCTTTGGTTCCTATGTTGATGGCCAATTCCTTGAGGTCCGAGAGATGAGTATTACACGCTCGGATGTGCGGGAAGAAGGATGTAGTTGACAAAGGAATGATAATCAAATCATCAGTAACCATGAACGTTGATGGTTGTTCAATGATTTGTCTATCCGACATAAAATTCTTGAGCTGCAAACCTGGAGTACCAGATTTTTCGAAGAAACGGACCAAACTATATAAACAGATCTCCACAGGATGACATCTTCGAGCAAACAGAACTGCCTTGGGGTTAATTAGTAAGTCTTTTGACGATACTAAATACTCTGCGTTCAATTTTGAAACACTCGTATATAAGTTATCTATAACCCCTAGGCCACTGTTTCCACCTGAAAGTAACAATGCACTTCCTAATGGAATTGCAAGCAACTTGAATAGCAAATCAACAAAATCTGCTCCAACCCAAAAAAAAAAATAATTCGTTGGTAGATTTATGCACCAGGGCTTTGATAACAATCTTCGAAGAATAATCTGATTGCTCGGCAATTTCATGCTTAACCGCTAAGCTTGGAAAAGTTGATTGTACGACTATATCAGACTTAAGGTGCAAATGGAGTAAGTTCGTCAAGGGGGTATGTGAAAGCAGTGACCACTGAAGCAGATGCAAAATCTGAAAAACAGGTAACAAACCATAATAGTTAAAAAGAATAACGAGACGAACAATTCAAATCCATCATAACTTGTTAATACACCTGGAGGACTATACAACATCGTACTGAATCCACACAAACACTTGGCACGGTAATCACCCCTAATTACAGCACAAGAACAATTGGCGCATATATAATATGAAATAAATTCATAATCATCTATATTCAGCTTCAGGTCCTCTGTCTGTGAAGCATTCTTTAGACAGAGAAGCATGTCTTTATCCTCCTTGTCCACAAAGTGTGAAACGTTAAGACTTTCGAGACTGGAGTACACGTTGATGAAGCATCCAAGGGCAGATGTTTTTGTTCCAAAATGCTGGTTCAATCGTCGGATTATAGTTCATAATGGCAACGTAAGGAAACTCAATAAAACATCAACAAAATCACTGTCTGCCTCTGCAAATATCACTTTGTTTCTACTACTATCAACCATCAGCTTGAGGGGGAGCTTAATTTCAGGAGTTGCCATTACTAAAATTTGATAAAAATGACTTCAAATAGGAAAAATATCTTGAAACCTTGAATTATAAATTTCAGTTGTGTAGGATGTTTATATATATAGAGAAAGGCAGCCTAGGAATCATTGGTTATGTCTCTTCGACTTCTGAAACTATAATTTATTTCAATGTAACTTAAGAGTTGAGTTCTTTATATGAAGACCAAAATCAAAGCATGTGTAACAAATTTTTCTTGGATTGAGACCGAGAACGACATGTTTTTTTTTTTTTTTTGTAAATTAGCGATGAGGTGAGTTTCGAACCTAGGACCTTCTCGTCATTAGCATGAGCTTTTTCCACTAGGCTATTCGATTAACTCAGAACGACATGTCTTTTGAACTTTTGTTTTCAAGAATCAATGTTCTTTTCCAAAACCTATCTCATACACTACTGTAAATGAGTCAATGAAACGTTAATTTATTTAAATGTTGAATAAAATAGGATTTCTTTCGTATAGGCGACTCTCAACATCTTTTCAAGTAGGATCCTTTATTTTTTTTAGGCTTTTTTGCATCTAGCCACAGGAACTACGAGAAATTTGGACGAGTGGTACCTTTTTTAGCTTTTTTTTTTTAAATTTTTGGCACCCTTAACTTTTTTCATAATAAATGGCGCTAGGGGGGAAAATGACTAAATTACCCCATTTTGGTACACTTTTTTCGATTTTAGATTCTTTTCATTTTTTTTTTCAATTTTTCCTTTTCTTTTTACAAGTAAAAGAGAATCGATGTTTTTTGACATATTTTTTTTCTTCTTTTTTTCCAAGTAAAAGGGGTTCGATATTTATAGTTGTTCTAGCTAAATTTTTTTTTTGCACATTGCCACCTTTAGTTTTTCTTTTTTTTGCAATTAGTCACCTGAGCACCTGAACTTTCGATTTTTTGACTTTTTTAGCATTTTTGAACATTTTAAATAATTTAATAATGCTTAATGCAGAGGCAAGTTAGTCATATTGAAAATTTTGATAAAAGCTTAGGTGTCACCTTGAAAAAAAATATTTAGGCGCCAATAATTGAGCAAAAGTTCAGTTGCAATAACTATCAAACATCACAACTTTATCAAATTAATTTGAATTAGACACTTTTCTACAATAATAATAAAAGAAATTCAATTTGTGTCAACTTAGATATGGAAAGTCTAGATGAAAATGATAAAGAGATCATTCTTGAGGCAATTGTGTTCTTGAGGTGTGGTTTTTTAATTTCTAGAATAGTGGATTAATTCAGCTCAATTGATTAAAAATAAGAAGAAGAAAATTAGGGTTCTTAGCAATGGAATTGGGGAAAAACGGAAATGAAGAAGAAAGAAAGAAATGAGAAAAAGAAAGAGACAAAATCAGCTTCTATCATTGCATTAATTTCATCAATATTCCAAATGATTGTGTTATCTCACTATGATGAATATTCCATCATTAAATACACATTAAGACAAATAGAAAGAGGACACATCAGTCCTTTCTAACTAACTAAATTAATCCACACCATACAATACATTAATGAAGATCAACGATCAGATCTTCACCACATGTTGGAGCTTATCCATTATTAAGGTCATAGGTTCGAACACCATTCTCAGCACAAAATTATGATTTAATTTTTCACCCTCTCCTCAAGATGAACCATGGATCCAAAATTCATCTTGGACAACAATGGCATCATCACTTGTGCTGGCAGCATCTTGGTGAAGACATCAGCTACTTGTTGTTTGGTAGGAATGTATAGTGGCTTCACAAAACCACTCTTATATTGATCTCTTACAGTGTGGCAATCCATCTCTATATGTTTAGTCCTTTCATGGAATATAGAATTTTCTGTAATGTGTATTGCTGACTGATTGTCACACCATATCTTGATAGGTTTAGGAACATCTATGGACAGATCACCTAAAACATAGCTTTCCCACATTAGCTCACAAACAGCATATGCAAGGCTTCTATACTCTGCTTCTGATGAGCTCCTTGAAACTGTGTTTTGTTTCTTTGATTTCCAAGCTATCAGTGATCCTCCAAGCATTACACAATATCCACTAATTGATCTTCTAGTGATCTTACATCTTGCCCAGTCTGCATCACAGTAGGCTTCCAATTTGAGCTCTGCATTTGAAGAATAAAACAATCCATGTTGTAAAGTTCCCTGGAGATACTTTACAATGTGTAATGCTGCATTCCAGTGATTCACAGTAGGTTGCTTCACAAATTCACTCAGATGGTGTACAGCATGAGTGAGGTCTGGTCTTGTAAAATCCAGGTATAATAATCTCCCTATAAGTCTTCTATAAGTGCTAGCATCAGTCAGTATAGGAGATTATGGATCATATGCTTCCCAGTTATGTGGAAGTGGAGATGCAGCTGATTTACATTGATCCATCTTGAGATCCTTTACAATATCAGCAGCATATTTTGTCTGTGTCAAATACATCCCCTTTTCTGATCTTGTGATCTGTATTCCCAAGAAGTATTTTGCTTCTCCCATGTCCTTTATGGTGAATTTTTCATGCAGAAAAGACTTGAATGCTTCAATGTCTGGTAGAGATGATCCTGCTATTAATATGTCATCAACATATACCACAAGTACCACAAACCTATGTGAATCTTGCAAGATAAACAAGCAATTATCAAAACTGGATTGCTTAAAGCCATAAACTCCCAGCTGCAAAGTGAATTCTTGATTCCATTGTCTTGAAGCCTGTTTTAGGCCATATAGTGACTTCACTAATTTGCAAACTTGACCTTCCTTAGCTTTTGTATATCCTTCTGGCACCTGCATATATACCTCTTCATCTAAATGCCCATGAAGAAAGGCATTATTCACATCCAATTGATGTATGTGCCACTGATTTATAGAAGTTAAAGCTAGTAGTATCCTTACTGTAACTGTCTTGGCAATAGGGCTAAAACTTTCAATGTAGTCTATTCCTTCAACCTGATTATAGCCCTTTGCAGCTAGCCTAGCTTTATACTTGTCCACTGATCCATCTGCTTTGCATTTAACTTTAAAAACCCACCTACAACCAATAGTTTTCTTCCCTGCTGGCAATGTAACAAGTTGCCATGTTTCATTGCTTTCAAGAGCATCTAATTCATGATTCATAGCTGCAATCCATTCTTTATTAGTACATGCTTGTGCATAAGAGTATGGTTCCTGGATCTTAGCTAAGTGAGCAACAAAAGCCATATGTGCAGTACTATATGAAGGAACTAGATTGTCAGAAACATTAGAAACAATGTAATCATTTAACCATGTAGATGGTTGTCTGATTCTAGTAGAAACTCTTTGGGGAATGATAGGGGTATTATAAGAAGGATCAGAATTATCAGTAGCAGTATCATCATTATCAGAATTATCAGTAGGTGTAGTGACATCCTGGGAACCATTATCAGAATCAGGCAAAGGAGTATCAGGTGTATTCTTAGGTATATGATTTGGCAAGGATATATTCATAGGGACATTAGGAAAAGAATCAGTAGATAAATGATCATAGTAACTTAAGAAGTTAGGTATCTTGTAAGGAAAAATGCTTTCATGAAACACAATATCCCTAGAAATATAACTTGTTTGGTAATGAGATCATACACTCTATAGGCTTTCTGATTTGGAGGATATCCAATAAAGATAGAAGGACTAGCTCTGGCTTGGAATTTGCTTTTATGAGGTGTGTTGTTTGTGGCAAAACACAAGCATTCAAAGATTTTAAGATGATCAATTTTAGGGGCTTCTGAGAAGAGAAGTTGATAAGGAGTATTCCAATCCAAAATAACAGAAGGTGTTCTATTTATCAAGTATGAAGCTGTCAGAATTGAATCTCCCCAAAATAATTTTGGTAAGCCAGATTGGAACATGAGAGATCTGGCTACCTGCAACAAATGTTGATGTTTCCTTTCTACTCTCCCATTTTGTTGGGGAGTATAGGAGCAGGTCTTTTGATGTAAGATTCCAAGGCTGGCTAATAATTTTGTGAAAACATAGCTAGTAAACTCTCCTCCATTATCAGTTCTGACAGTTTTAATAGAGGTCTGAAATTGATTCTGTATCATTTTACAATATTCTGTGAATATATCAGTAGCCTGAGTCTTTGAGGTCATTAAAAAAGTCCAAGTATATCTACTTAAGTCCTCAACAATGGTCATAAAGTATTTAGTTCCAGTTCTACTAGGTGTTTGATAAGGTCCCCAAAGATCTATATGCACCAATTGAAAGTTTTCATAGTTTTAGATTGACTAGACTGAAAGGGTTGTCTCTGTTGTTTAGATAAAGGACATACAAGACAAGTATCCAAAGCAGAATAGTCACATTGATTCAAATACTGCATATGCTTCATTACATTAGGGGAACAGTGACCAAGCCTGAAGTGCCAAGTGATACCATCACTGGCAGTTTTATTTAGGTTGTTCACTACAGGACTTTCAAACAAAGACAATCTAGATTGAAACATGTGAGAGTAGACAGAAATAACAGACTCTGAAAAGGACTCATGACTCAACAAATATAATCCTTCCTTTTCTCTTCCAACTGCAAGTATTTTTTGAGTTTTAATATCCTGCAGTAGACAGAAATCAGGTAAGAACATAGTTTGAATTTGAGCAGTTTTTCCAAGTTTATTAACAGACAACAGGTTAAACTTGAAGTCTGGCACATAAAGACAGTTAAAAAGCACAACATCTTTGCTGAGTTTGACATTTCCTCCTCATTCAACAACTCTCACTATCTCATCAGGAAGTTTAACAGAGGTTTTATATGGCAGCTTATTAATAGAAGTAAAAAAACTGTAACTACTGCTAACATGAACAGATGCACCACTATCTATGATCCAGGTGCCAAACATCATATGATTATGCATATTACTAACATTGAGACAGAAATGCATACCTGAATTGTGATCATAGCCAACACAATTCACCTTTTCCTCCACAGTGATATCCAGAGGTGTATCTTCTCTCCCATGTTCCTGGAAATCAACAATGTTCACATTAGCACTTCTTGGTTTGGATCCAGGTTTGTTGTTTCCCCACCACTCAGGAAAACCTATGAGCTTAAAACACCCTGTTTTGAGATGTCCAATCTTTCCACAAAAAGCACATTTCTGAAAACTTTTATCCTCCTTTCTCTTGGCAACAAACTTCATAGGTTGTCTTTGCACCTCTTTGGTCTGCATCACCATATTGTCAGCAATTTCAATAGCATTTCCATGTATGATTCTCCTCTTTTCAACTTCAGTAATCATGCTATATGTCTTTGCAACTGTGGGCAGTGGATCTATCAATAGTATTTGATTTCTTATAGCATCATATTCTTCCCCTAGGCCCATGAGAAACTGCATCATCCTCTCCTCTCCATCCACCTTGCTTGTCAGATTTGGCTTTATGGCAGTCATCTCATCCCATAGCCTCTTTAGTTTTGTATAGTACACAGCCACTGTATCTCCATTTTGTTTGGCCGTGTATATACTTCTTCTCAGCTCAAACAGCCTAGGTCCATTACTTCCACCATACTGTTCCTTTAGCTCATTCCAAAGATCTGAAGCTATATCTGTGAACATGTACCCTCTTGCTATATCAACAATAAGAGCATTAAGGATCCAAGATATAAGTGTGGAATTGACTTTCCTCCACTGTTTGTAAGTGGTGTTCTCAACATCTGGAATTTCAAACTCTCCAGTGACAAGTCCATATTTGTCACGAGCTTCCAGTGCTACTTTCATGGCTCTACTCCATGAAACATAGTTAGTTTCATTTAGCAAATCTGATACTAAAATCAAACTCGAATGGTCAGAAGAATGCAAGAAAAGAGGATCATCTGCTGTTATCGAAGTAGTGTTCGAAGTCTCTGTTTGATTTTGACTCATTTGTGAATTAGCTTGAGCCATTTTTCTTTGTTTTCAAAGCGGAAAACGTTTCTAGATCAGTTCCTTAGCTCTGATACCATTTTAATTTCTAGAATAGTGGATTAATTCAGCTCAATTGATTAAAAATAAGAAGAAGAAAATTAGGGTTCTTAGCAATGGAATTGGAGGAAAACGGAAATGAAGAAGAAAGAAAGAAAGGAGAAAAAGAAAGAGACAAAATCAGCTTCTATCATTGCATTAATTTCATCAATATTCCAAATGATTGTGTTATCTCACTATGATGAATATTCCATCATTAAATACACATTAAGACAAATAGAAAGAGGACACATCAGTCCTTTCTAACTAACTAAATTAATCCACACCATACAACACATTAATGAAGATCAACGATCAGATCTTCACCACATGTTGGAGCTTATCCATTATTAAGGTCATAGGTTCGAAAACCATTCTCAGCACAAAATTATGATTTAATTTTTCATGGTTGAGGATCAAACAAAAACTAAGGTATTTTGTTTCAGAAAATATAAAGATGAAAAGAAAGAAATGAAGAAAAGAAATGGAAATAAAGAAATGCTTAACAGAGGAGAAGATGGAAGGAAAATGAAAGAATAAAACATAAGGTAGATTTACTGGGTTTGGTTACTTTATGTGGGTATGGTTAGTTTATAAGGTGGCTATTTACAACAACAACAATAAAAAAAACTACATGTGGCTATTTGCAAAGATAATCATAGTTCAGGTGGCTAGATGCAAAAAAAAACTTTTTTAAAACTATCTAGGCACCTAAGGGCTAAGGCCATTTTTTGCACCGAAACTCTCCTGTTTTCTCATTTTCTAAACATTTCGAGTTATTAAATATTTTTAAACTACTTGTAATATTTTTTTTTATAGTCATCTGAGCATAAAAATGACACCAAAACTTTTTTTTTTCGGGTTTTTCAAATTTTTTCAGCTTTTTAAAAAAATATAAGAAGGATAAAAACAGTCAATCAACATTTAAAAACTAATACATTTTCACTAATAACTAACCATAGTTCAAAATCTAAGTCAACCTTGAATATACTAAATTCATATTCATAATTAAAATCACAAGAGCCCTAACTCATTCTATATTCTTCCATCTTCTCCATTCTCTTCAAACACCAAAACCACAACTCCAGCCATCGCATTCGATGATGAAGCAATCTTCTTCACCATCTTCTCCACTCTTAATAATGGTGCCATGTAATTTCTTCTGGATCCTTCTTCTCCTCCACTACGACCTCCCCCGCCTCCTCCATTGAGACGTTCACACTCGTTCCTTTTCAACCATCGATTTACTTTGTCTTGCTGAAAACGAGATACTAATATTTTCCTTGGTATTTCTAATGACAATAGACCTAAGGGGCTTATTGAGATTTTCATTAAGGGGCCCTGAACAACCACTGAAAATCTCATCTTCTAATTGTTGAAAATGGAAACTTTGACGATGTGGATGCTTCGACTTCATTTTCTCTTGTTTTTATAGGCAACACAATATTCACCACTCTTCTCCTCGCCGCAAAATTTTAACTTTCATTCCATTTATATCATTACATATGGATTATTTTCCCAAATTTGATATAGAAAATTATCACAAGTTCAAGACCAATGAGTATTGTGGGACCGCGCTTCATGAAGAGCACATGGATAATTGTGAAATCTTTTGATTACCAAATAGTGTCAGTTGTTTCTTAAATTTAAAAGACATTGTTATAAGTACATTTAATTTTTTATCATGTAATTCTACTTCATGTAATTGTCGCGAAAGCAACAAACATGCTACTTTTACTTAATTTCATGAATTATCAATAAAAATAAGATATCATCACAAGAGTTGGGCTTAAAGTGGGTTAAATGGCCTACTGCTATTCATGGCCTACCATTAATTTATGGGCTTCAGGACCCTCGGACCGTGCCAGGGGCAAATACCTACCTAATTCAAGGTGTGCGCGAACGAGCCTAGACCTGGAGCCCAACCTATGGCCCTCGTTCGGCCCACTTCGAAACGAAGGGTCCCATCCGTGATCCTTAAACGGGCTAGCGAGCTTGGCTCCTGGTAGTCGAGTAAATGAGCCGGTTCATTAGACATATCTACTCGGCTTGCTCGTTTATTCAATTATAATTATTGCTTATTAGATGTTACATACTAAAGACAAGTTAACAATTAATTAGTTAAGCCGCAGTGCCTGTAATGGTAGTCGAGTAAGTGAGCTTGTGATTACAAGATCATGAATTCGAATCCTTTTACCAAACGTTCTTGGTCAAACCTGTCACACGAGGCTTGCTTAGTGTCGTTTACATGGTTGATATAATTTTCACTTTTCACGCTATGTCAGCTCGAGTCTACTCAATGAGTAGTGGTTTTAGATCCCCTTTTAGAAACCAATATGGCCTCGATCCCCGAACTTCATCGCGTTCTTCATACCAAAGCCACACAACGAAAACGTTACACGATATTCCATTGCGAGTCAAATCAGATATATTTCGAGTATTTATGGCTTATCTCGCGTCTAGCTGCTCTAGTTCGAGTTTAATTCGGGTCTTTTTAAGTTTAACTCACTGAGCTGATGTTCGAGTCGGGTAATGGGTGGTGTTTTTACGAAGAGATCTGGTGATGACTTCGAGACGTGGTCCTAAACCTATCCATTGTGAATCATCTCATTAACAATAGTAAATAAATAGAGTTAGGTGAACAAATTCAAGAACCAATCATAATACGGAGGATTTGTAATCGGAATATTCGGTTTATTACAACATATAACAACCATGTCCAACTGCTAATAATAATCGAACAGTTCCTTGGGAATCGGTAGTCAATCCTATTTCCGACAAACATCGATGGCTTCTTTAACCTCCATAGCTATTTTCTTGAGTCTGATAGCAATTTTCTGCGATGCCCAACTGTTGAACTTCAATGATGGTGCTGTAATAAAATCAGTAGCAACTGAACAGAGAGAATTTGATTACTTCTTGCTGTCTCTTCAATGGCCTGGAACTTACTGTCGGACCACCAAGAAATGCTGTTACCAGAATGGATGCTGTAGAGGGTAACTTCTCTTCGTCTTTTCGTTTATGTTTTATTACTGTTACACTCCGTTAAGATCAAGAAACCGTTTATTTTATTATTGTAGTTAAATTCGAAACAAGTGATACATATGTCACGGTCTTATATTACAGTCGGTTAAGATCATGATTAAGTACTTTATCTTTTATTTATGAATTAAATTTTGAAACCAACTGATACGCATATCACAATTTCGATGAGAGTTGTAGGAAGTGTCACACGTGAAGTGTAACAAATGATCTATCACTACAGTTGAAGAAGGCGATTCTTGGTAGTTTTTGTTGAGTTTGAATCCTCTGTTATAGTTTGTGTTATAGGAGTAATTTATATTAAAATCCGTTAAGACCATGAAACGTGTTTATGTTTATTTTTGTAGTTAAATTTGAAGCAAATGATACATATGTCATCGTCTTATGGAGACTGGAGTCTACCATAAAGTATAGTGTTAACTTTATTCCTGTCCTATCTTGGATTTTTAATTCATCTATTGCTGTTTGATTTATGTGAGAACAATCGACCATTTTAAGTTTGGAGAAATAAATTAAGAACTATTCACGCGGTGCTAATGCGATGATTGTTAACTTTTAGTTGCCTATGGTTATCGGGTTGCATTTAGTTCCTAAATGTTTCAGTTGTGGTCCTCGAAATGGCCAACTGTCACAATTATACATGTTTTTTGGAACAAAGTTGCAATGTTATACATTTTCGCTTTTATTGTAATATTGGGACTACTCTGCAATCTGGTTCCATTTATAGTGACTTGACAATTACCTCCTTGATCAATAGGGGATTTGAGGCTATCTGATATTAGTTGTTGTCTTCAATAATTTTTTTCAGCTCAAATGGACCAGCTGGATTCACGATCCGTAAGTATATTATCGTGTTAGTATGTCTTTAGCTAACACTATCTGTGCGTGTGGGTATTCTTTTTTAGTGATCGATTTATGATATTGTCAGGCATTGGCAAAATCAGCTAAACTTTGTTTCGTAATACAGATGGACTCTGGGCTGACTATAATGATGGAACTTGGCCTTCATGTTGCAATGGTCCTCAGTTTGAAGAGACCAAGGTGCTTACTTATTTAAAGCTATTATCAGATTACAACCAAAGTTTTCTAACTGTTATCTCTTATTTTCTTGAATGCGTGTTCGTCAATTGATGACTGATTTTCTGAATCTTGTTAATTTATTCTATTCCAGATCTCATCGCTGTTTGATGAACTGAATACATATTGGCCGACGTTGAGTTGTAGCAAGTCGTCATCCTGCCATGGTTCAAAAGGACTATTTTGGGGTCATGAGGTAGCCATAACTTTTATCTTTCTTTCTCATGTACGTATATCGTTAGTTGATACTGACAATTTCGTATTGTGCTTTAATCATGTTTGAACTTTGGGGGATTTCTGCAGTGGGGTAAGTATCTTTCTTTTACCCGATTTAGTTAAAACTTTAACACTGATGTGAAATATGTGATGCTTTCTCCGAGATTGTTGCTTGTGTTGTAGAGCCTCGGTGTCTTTATCTCTTTGTCCGACTGGAAACTTGTGTAGCTTCTCTATGAAGTGATCTTCCGTATATAGCGTGATAATATAGCCAAACAATTATAAAGGAATATATGCAATAGAATAAACCTAGAGAAGAAGTTCAATATACTTTAGGTTGTTTTTTCTGTAATGCGCATCGACTTGATGAAGACCGTGATATCTGTGTTATGAGATTCTTATCTAATTCATTCTTTTTCTTACTTCGTAGAGAAACACGGGACTTGCGAATTTCCATATATTAAAGATGAATATGACTATTTCACGAAGGCTCTCAGTCTTTATTTCAAGTATAACGTCACTGTAAGTTTATCCTCGTTATCTATGTTTCTACAATATAATAATGGATAGTAAAGATTCAATACAGCCTTGCTTGGTCCATTAATCATCTTATGCCGCATCCTCAAAACAAGCTATCTAGCTTCTTTCTGAGGAACGCGAGCTTTCACTCTACTTCATGCTTTTGTATTTTGTTTTGTGATTTGACGTTCTGTAAACGTCTTTGAATAACTTCGAAATTTCTAACAACTTTCTGTCATATTAACAACAGTTCTTAAGTCCTAATCTGATTATCTCTCCAGCGAAACTTCCAGGGAGACCATATGTTTTACATGTACTTCTTATGAAAAGCAATCCTATATACACATGACATTACGTATTCTGTCTACGAGCAGAATAGCCAAGGCCTAAGTGGTGATTCCAATTGAAGTGATCGAATCTTGATTGAATAATCTGTCTCATTGCGTACTTGGATGATTTCTTCCCCCTTATATTTGGTCTTAGTTTGATTTCAAATAACAGGAAATGTTGACTCAGTCTGGATACGTTGCATCAAACTCCGATAAGTACCCTCTTGAAGGCATTATCTCAGCCATTACAAAATGTTTCGGAGCCCCAGAAATTACATGCACAGGTGACGCTGTGCAAGAAATTCGGTTGTGCTTCAACAAGAGCTTCGAGGTTGTAATTTTTCTCTTGATAAATATTTTACTTCATTAATTCTTTACATACACACCAACTAGTGTCGCAATGCATAGATGTACTTGTAGGCAGGTATCCGAAACTTGATTCTGTGTCATTATATCGGTATTCACTGCCACGAATTCAAGAAGTTGACAAATTGTGTTATCTTACAGCCTCAGGATTGCTACTCTAGCAGCTCTTGCCCAAGTTATATCAGCTTTCCTGTATATTCTTCAATCGGTATGTCACTTGGTCCCTTTCGTTAGAATTTGTCTCGTATAATCAGTAGTAGATATGTAGCAACTATTCAACACCGACGACAACTTCTGTAATTATTTCGAACAATAACTTGATTTTTCTCTTCTCGAAAGAGCTTCAACTCGGATATGAACGAGCAACACATTCGAGAAAATCTATCTTTATGGACTTGATGATAACATCAATTAGAACCAGATATAATTAAGAGCAATGAGAAGTTCACTAATAAGCTCTATAATCTTTATTATGTTGAATAAATCTCAATTTATCTCTGCAAGTATGTGAGGCTCCTAAAATATAGTAATGTCTACCATCTTACATCCGCATTAGTAGATAGTGTTTGCACTTTATTCTTGCATTACTATGTAAACATCCTCCCCACTATAGCAGGGGTAAACCTAGGGTTGTAAATCGCCGAATTATACTTAACTTCATTAGGGGTTCGGCTTGGTTAAAATATAGCTATTCGAAAGTTCGAGCTATATGCAATCTCTTACATCTTTCTCCCATTTGTTGATGGTAACTATATGCAATCTTTTGCAAAATATGAAGATTGACATATATGAAGTTAATTGCTAATATAGTCTCGGATAGAGTGATTTTAGTGCAGTTTAATCCCCGATAATAGAACTATTGCAGATTCATCTCTAAAAGGTGGCACTCTAAATGCTTCAGATAGAGTGATTCTAGTGCACTCTAATATGGACCCGGAAAGCGACAATTGATATACATTCATCCCTGTTTTGGACGTACTAGAACTAATGTGACAATGTCAAGGACTAAACTACATTAGTGTCACTAACGGGGACCAAATTGCATCAATGTCACACTATCTCGGCATATAAATGCAGGTTATTTGTTGGCGGAAATGTGCAACATTTGTTCAGTTATCTTTGTTTCTTAAACTTGCAGGGCTTAACAGTGATGGAACTGCAAAGTGGTTTAACGCATAAACTTCAAGCTGTTCTTGTAATGTTTGCCGCAGCAACAACGAAAGAACGGTGCTTACACGTTTGAATTTTAAATAAAAGCCGAATTCTCTAAGTGGCGTTACTTAAGCTGATACTTGTAGTAGTGTCGTCTCTTGTTGAGAATTTGAGGCCACTCAGGCGGCAGGCCAGCCTCCATGAATGATATGTAATTATGTATTGTCCTATTACTCGTCTTGAATAACAAAATTTAGGCTTATTTTCTTTTCGCCCCCTTAAACTATCCGGAGGCTTGCACTTGAGGTGCGAATTTTCTTTCTTTTCAAAACTAGGACTACACTATCGTATTTTAAATTTGCCCCTTATTTTGTGTTTTGAAAGATAAGGTGAGACAAGGGTAAAATTGAAAACACACATAAAATTCGACTTTGGGGCAATAATTTTAATAACTAAAGATGGGCTTCATCAATAAAATAAAATATAAATAATTAAAATACCCTTCCTCCCTACCCCACCCAAGAGGACTTCAACACTCGGTCAAATTGCTATTGTTCAAATCCTCAAAAGTCAAATATCAGTGTTTATCCCCAATTTATTAGATTAGGATATTTTTCTTACACAATTATGATTGGTATGGTTAAATATTATAGAAAAACCAAAATATCAATATTAATGCAAATCTTATTTTGAGATAATTTTTTTTGTAAGGAGGTTGATTTACAATTTAAGGCTCAAGTTTTTGATCAATTAATCAATTTTTTTTCCTGTTTAAAGACGTTTTAGGGCTCAATTTTTTAATTAAATAATGCTAAAATTGTTATTCAATTTAAGACATAATTTCTTAATCGATCTAAGAACATAATTTGATTTTTAGGTTTTGAACTTTTGATTAGATCAATTTATAAGCATTATCGAATCAACTTAGTATTGATTAAGTCAATTTATTAATAATATTTACTAGTTTTGTGATGGTTGTTAAATTTTTTGTAGTTATTATATTTATTTTTGAGTTAGAGTATAAAAAATCATTATATTTTCCATGTAATATGTGTATAATTTATCGCCTATTATTTTTTATTTTTTATAACTTTAAGAAAATAAAATCACCCTTAATTTTGACGCTGGATCCGCCACCGACCCACTCATACCATCCAACCACAACACCCAAATATTTTCACAACCCCCCAAATATTCATCCAACACTAACACCCAAAGACATTGTTCTTCCAACCACAGTCCAACACGATTCACAACCGTCAACATCCAAATATTCTTCCAAAATTTCAATTGCTCCCCCAAATATTCATCCAACCACAATTTTACATTGGTGAACTTCTTTTTCCAATTTAATTTTTAATTATTAATTAATAGTTTAATTTGTTTATGTGTATAATTAAAGTTAGCTATCGAATGGTTTATATCTTATTTATATCTCAAATATAGTATGACCATAAATAAGATAAACAAATTAAACGAAGTTAATAATTTGTTTATATCTCAAATATGGTAAGACCATAAACAAATAAGATATAAACTTTTTAATAGTTTATGTGCCATTTTTATGCTCCAGGTGACTATTTGAGAAAAAAAGATCACCAGCTGATTTCGGAACTTTTTATTTAGGTTAAGGAAGAAAAGGACGGGTGGGTGTGTTGAGGAAGAAAAGGACGGGTGGGTGTGTTGAAGAAGAAATGGGTGGAGGTTGAGGTATGGTTGAGATTTGGTTAGTTTATAATGAGGTTGAGTTAGTTTTAAGTGTTGTTTGACTATTTTGTCCTCCATCAAAAATTAAAATCTGAGAAATTCAGAAAAATAATATGAAAAAGTAAAATTCAGGTGCCATTTTTATGCTCCAGGTGTCTATTTAGAAAAAAAAAATTCACTAGATGCTGATTTAGAAACTTTTTAATAATTTAGATGCATATTTAAAATTAAGCCAAAAAGATACCCATATCTTTATTTTACATCATTTTATTTCATCTTCATCAGCTTGCTACTCTGAGGGGCAAATACAGGATGGTTGGTCTCCAATTTATTAGACTAAATATTTAAGGGGTGAAAAATAATTATAGAATTATTTATATTTTTATTAGGTTTTGTTGTATTCTATTGTAGTTTATTTGTGTTGTATTCTATTTCATTAACGCTTAATGTAGTTTTTCGTACAAACACACAAAAATATAAAAAACATACCTTTCTTCCCCTCCATAGAACTGAAAATTAAATCTAAAACATGAGAAGAAGGCGAGGTATAAAGTTTTAACTTTGAAAAAAAGTTCAAGAAAATGAAGGTGAAGATGTTGATGGAGATGAAGGTGAATATAACGTTAAAGATGAATATGATGAATCTCAAATCGGTTATTTTAATTAGTGTTTTGAGAGAATTGTAGAGAAAGTGAAAGTAGAGAGTGAGCAAATGAATATGGGATGGGTTTAGGAATTTTCATTTAGTGGGAGGTAAAATAATCATTTTATCCTCAAAATGTGTTAAACTTACAATACATAATAAATGTCTCGATAGGCAAATATATAGTTTAACCAATGGTATTTTGCGAATTGTTTCTTTAACTTCCTCCTTCCTAAGAAATGGCCATTTTATCTGTTTGGTTTACAAGCTTACCAAATTATGTAGCCTTAATGTGCACTCATACCATTGACTTGGCTGGTCTACACTTATCATGTCAATAGTATTTAACGATGTTTTTCACCAAATATGTTAAAATATATATAAAAATATTTGAGTTCAAAATTTAAATGATCTACTATCAAAAGTCAATACTGAAAACCTTCATGTTATGCTTGAAACGCCTCATGTTGCTATACATCTTGCTATACCTTTTTCACCCCTTAGAAGGTGTATGGCGGTCCTTGGCGAGCAACTAAAAAATGTCGCGGTGGTGTGACGAAGCGGTAGCCTTTTGTAGTTCGAGATTCATATTATAATACTAAAAATAATTCATCACGTGTGCAATAGAATAATAATTGGGAGAATGATGCCAAACAATTCAAATATATTATTATAAAGATGTAGATGACATAATCAACGATCATCTAAGTTCAACTTCAAAAACAATTACATGGGGAGGCCTAGAGTCATGACAAAAAGAGAGAATGCATAAAGGTGTTAAGTTTATGAAAGGTTTCTTTGTTTATTAAAGTGTAAACTATATATTAAGTAACTATTTTATTAATATAAAATCAATGGCTAGTCATGGATGTTTGCCACGCCACATTCTGATGGTGCAAATGGTGGATGTCATACGAGCACCATGTGTAGGCGACCGTCACAAAGTACGCAGTGGCGATTTTCGTCCGTCACGTCATGCCATATTGCCATGACTATCGCCACGGTACCATTTCCAAACTATTGTTGTGCATGACTAAAAACAAAACTAATGCATGTGATGGTATGATCCTTTAAAAAACAGTGGTTACTTCTCATATTATAATATACTAGCTAGGGTGCGCAATGCGCATTACTAATTTGTTTAGTTAATCTTCGTTTACTCAAAATGTAATAGATATTATAAATCGTTTCAATTAAACTAATAACAAATTGAACTAGCTAAATGAACTTTTTAAAAAGAGTTAATCGAATAGGCTAGTGGTTAAGACTCTTGCTAGATACCAGAAGGTCTTAGGTTCGAAACTCACCTCATCGCTAATTTATAACAAAAAATAAAAAAAGAGTTAAAAATGACATAATGATATTTTTATCCTGTGAGTCAATTTAGGTCAGCCAAAATAAATTGATAAATGAAAAAAGATAATTAGGCCAACTAATAAAGTTTGGCCCAGACAAATTCAGTCGATCCAGCCCACTATACAAAATCATAATCTAAGCGAGTTTTTTCTTGCAACCTAACTTAAAATATGTTAATAAAATTTAATTTTATATTTGGGCCGTTGAATTAAGATTAAATAGGTAATTAAATTTAATACTAGGATTATTTTTGTGAATGTTTATATGTACAATTTTGATTCTTGATTAGTAAAACCTAACTTTATCGTTCCAAGAACGATGAACACAATCGAAGCGGCATGGGTGAGCTCAAAATCGGAGCTGAACCGGCGCGAAAAGGAGAAGAAGAAGGCAAAATCGGGTGGGTTCGAGTCACTAGGTCTTAGCCATAATGTGTACAACGCTGTGAAGAAGAAGGGGTACAGAGTGCCCACTCCCATTCAGCGGAAGACAATGCCGTTGATTCTGGCCGGAAACGATGTTGTCGCGATGGCGCGTACCGGCTCCGGTAAAACCGCTGCTTTTCTCGTTCCGATGATCGAGAAACTCAACCAGCATCTTCCTAATCATGGTGTTAGGGCGCTTATCTTGTCGCCCGCAAGGGAATTGGCGTTGCAGACTCGCAAGTTTGCTAAAGAGCTTGCTCGATTTACTGGTAAAACTCGAAAATTCTTAAATTCGGGAGCTTGTTTTTTTTGGGAATGTTCGGAAATTTGAGTTAGAGCAGGAGAATGGATTTTTTTGTTGAACTAACTAGAGATAATCTTTTTATACTAGTTAGAGATAATCTTTTTTTAATAGTATTTCATCAACTTATTTAGATTAAATGGTAAAACAATTTTTTTGAGGAATTTAATAAAAATTGGTTGTAAAATAAGTTTGTTATGTACATTCAACCATTAATCAACACATGGGATATTGAAAACTCGTCCATTTCATGCTCTAATTTAAATTTTTGGACCTGGGAAAAGAAGGTCCGGAATTTAAACAATTTCCAATCATTTAATCTCGACCAATATAGGTGGATATAAAAATATATTCCCTCCATCCCTAAAAGATTGTCACATTTTGACTTTTGTGGTCAACAAAACATGATTTAAAATATAAATATCTATTATTTTATATGCGAAAAAATTATAAAAAGTTAATATTTCAAGAATATATATTAAGACGAATCTAACAAGGTCCCACAAGACTATATTATTTCTTATCGTTTAATGGGAATTCGTGATCAAAATTTGTAATGTTTGACTAACAAAAGTCAAAATGTGACAATCTTTTAGGGACGGAGGGAGTATTTAGTTAGTGTTTTGAACTTATATGTATATCATATAACTCATTTTCCATTCAAAATAAGACCATTGTGTAGCAAAAATGTACTTTTTTATAAAAATTGATTGTTCAACAGAATTCGATGTAGTTTTGAACTTATTTTTTTCATTTTTAACTATAATAATTGTTTTTGCTGAAGTATTTTTTTGTTTTTGAGAGTAATTATAAAGTTACTGCATGGTATAATAGTAGTAACTTTTCCTAAGGCTTAATAAATCACTTTGTAATGGTAAGCTTCAATTTGCAAAGAAAATTGTGGTCCTAGTTGCATACTGAAACAGTAAGTAAGATGAGCTTAGGTATTTTTCAAAGTTAGCTAACTTTTGTAGTGTAAATATACACACATAACTTAGGTTCAAGATAGAATCTTTTAGTATATTTTCACTAAGTATGATACAAAATATACAAAAATACGTCATATTCAAAACAATTTAAAGAGGTAAACTTATCCAAATTTATATGCTTATTTTCTGAGGTAGTAACATATTAGAAATGCACAAGTTTCGAATATAGAGAACACTGGAATGTGTATTATGAAGATACAGAGCAAAAAAAATTTCAATATGTGGGATAAATGCTGTTAAGTTTACGCTTTGTGCTATGTTTATGGATATTCTCTCTCTTGTACAGATCTTCGCATTTGTTTATTGGTTGGTGGCGACAGTATGGAGGGCCAATTTGAAGAACTGGCTCAAAGTCCAGACGTCATAATTGCAACTCCTGGTAGGCTTATGCATCATTTAGCTGAAGTTGATGATATGTCATTGCGTACGGTGGAGTATATGGTTTTTGATGAAGCGGACAGTCTCTTTAGCATGGGATTTGCAGAGCAGTTGCATAATATTCTTGGTCAGTTGGGTGAGAACCGGCAGACCTTGCTCTTTAGTGCGACCATGCCAAGTGCTCTTGCTGAGTTTGCAAAGGCTGGCCTGCGTGAGCCTCAACTTGTGCGCCTTGATTTGGAGACAAAAATTAGCCCTGATCTGACTCTTACTTTCCTCACCTTAAGGAAAGAAGAAAAAATTTCGGCCCTTCTTTATTTGATTAGAGAACATCTTAGATCTGATCAGCAGAGTTTGATATTCGTTTCAACAAAACATCATGTGGAGTTTCTTAGCCTTTTGTTTAGAGAAGAGGGAATTGAGGCGTCTCTTTGTTATGGTGTTATGGATCAACGTGCTCGAGAAGAAAATATATATAAATTTAGAGCAAGAAAAACTATGTTGTTGATTGTGACTGATGTCGCAGCTAGGGGAATAGATATACCATTGCTTGATAATGTCATCAATTTTGACTTCCCCTGCAAACCTAAGCTTTTCGTCCACAGAGTGGGGAGAGCGGCAAGGGCTGGTCGTACTGGTACTGCTTTTTCATTAGTGACATCCGAGGATATGCCATATGTGTTGGATCTTCACCTTTTCCTTTCAAAGCCAATTAAGGCAGCACCTACAGAAGAAGAGGTTTTAAGAGATCCAGAAGGTTCTATGTCTAAATTAGATCAGTCAATCGCCAGTGGCGTAACAGTCTATGGGCGTTTTCCTCAGACTGTCCTGGATCTCATATTAGACCGTGTTCGTGAGACTATAGATTCATCTATTGAACTGAATGCTATGATAAAAGCACGAGATAACGCATCTGACGCGTACACACGCACAAAAGAAAAACCCTCTAGAGAGTCCATCAAGCGAGTAAAAGATCTTCCTCGAGAAGGACTACATCCAATCTTCAAAAATGTTTTGAGCGGCAGTGAGTTAACTGCATTAGCATTTTCTGAGCGTCTAAAGGCCTTTAGGTAAGAGTTCTGGCTTTCGGGGCATCTACGTCTTTCAGATGCAAGTTATAAAATGTTAAATTTTCATCTTTTAATTATATCAGGCCTAAACAAACTGTTTTGGAGGCTGACGGTGATGCTGGCAGAGTAAAGAACCAGCAGGTAGTGAACACCATTGTGAGCTTTAAACTAGGAAGATATACATGTATTGAACCTTTTGGATCCTATTTCTTGCTGTAACACAAGCCAGTCTTTTATCTATTATATACTGATCTCATATTTATAACTTTATTGAAGAAATCTTCGCGTCAATTTGCGATGAAAAAGAAAAGAGCCATTCATGAAGAGGTTATCAAGAAAGTACACCAACGAGCTACGGGTGATAGGCCAAAGGTAAAGCTTCGTTACTTGCATTTGCATATGGATATGATTTTAAGTATAGTGAAAAAGTTCTGTATCTATAGAGTATTGACTGAATTTTATTTATTGTAGTCTTGTAATTTGTTTATGTCATTTTGAGCACTTACAAAGTAAATTATCTAGAAATAAAGCCTCGTTTATTGGTATCAAAATAGTTCAATGGCAAAAAGAGGGGGATTCTTTAGCTCGTTATTTAGTACGAATCGGTGAAATGACAGAATCGTTAAAAATTATTCAACACGCTCTGGAAGGAATCCCAAGGGGTTCCCTATGAAAATTTAGAAACCCGACGCTTTGCTAGAGTAGGTCCCGAATGGGATGAATCACCTATTAAATCCAAATGAAGTCTGGTTGACTCACTTCCCTCAGAAAGCTATTATTGTGCTTGAATAGAAAGGATGGCTTATAATTAATGACCCTATTTTGTCCCTTTGCCATCGTTACGATGTTTACATCATCATGCTTCCACATCACTATTTTTTGTTTCCCTTTCAATGTGACACTAGAATCTTATGTTTTGCAGGAAGATCGTCCTGAGCCTGTTTTGGAAATAGGCCCACGAAAGCAAGGTTTGTCGTCTTTGATATTGCTCTTTGCCAGTTCCTTTTAAGTATGCATATTGATACAATATTAAATACAAAGAGTATACATAAATTTATCAAGTTGTAGAGAAAACTTAGCTTAATGGAGGTGTTGTCTCTCACGTAGATACTCCAGAGTTACAATTGTGTTTAATAAAACAGAGATGGCTGATACCAATTCTTGCAGTCTCTCACGTAGATACTCCATACTTGGCAGACAATCTACAAGTTTTATATGTTGTTTTTCTATGGATGGAAAATAGACTTTCGTAATATTCTTCTGGTGGAATTTATTATTAGTGAGGTGTGATGGTCGCTACCAATTCTTGCAGTTTCTGGTTCTAAAAGGAAGTCCACAAGCTTCAAAGATGATGAATATTTTATCAGTCCAATGCCAACAAATCAGGTTGTTATTGCCCTTCTAGTAATGTGACAGAAACACATCTTTTCTTTTAAAAAAGAATAGCGATTAACTCTCTGATAGATACACATCTTAAAGCTTCATTAATCTGTTTTTCTTTATCATTTTTGAAATTGGTTTTAATCGTTTTCCTTGTTATCAATGTCCATTTATAGCATTATGAATCTGGACTTTCAATGAGAGGCAATGAAGGTTTTGAATCAAACAGGTGAAGTTTGATGAGCAAAATAGTCATCACTATCTTTAATTGATGAATATACATGTGTTCTTTTGACATGTAACCTATTAGCGCTTTCAAATGTAAAAATACAAATCAAGAAAGATAACTCTTTTCTAGTTGTTAAAGGAGTTTTCATTGTATTCAATTAATCATGAAATAGGTTGGAAGCTGCAGTCATAGATCTGGTTTCAGATGACATAAACGGTCTACAGAAACAAAAATCTATATATCACTGGGATAAGGTGAGGTGAACTTGTTTTTATATCTGTCTACTTCTGAATAATTACTATGTATAGTCTGCCATATAGCTATCTTCGGAAGAATTCTGACTGAACTCTTAATCTTAACAGAGGCACAAGAAATACGTCAAATTGAACAATGGAGACCGTGTGACAGCTAATGGGAAGGTAATCTCCCGTTGTCTTGCATCTGAAGATGTAAATTGATCTGTTGGTCATCATGAATGGGAATTGCGATACATGACCTGATTTCTCGTCAACTTAATAAATTCTATTTGGTTGCAAAAATGTAATTGCAATACATTTAGTATTATAATTCCTATCGTCCCTTGTTACACAAAGGTAAAAGGTCACTGGGCAAGTAAAAAGTTCATGAGGCTCTTAGGAGGTAGTACGAGAGAATAGTAAAATGCTGTAAGTTTGTTTCAAGAAAATGAGACCTTTTAGTCTAGAGTAAAAAAATTCGTATATATTTTGAGAGGAAAGGGACTTTAGTTCGATCTATTCTTTTTGGGATCATGCAAGTCTCATACTCTTTTTAACTACGTACAGGTAAAAACGGAGGGTGGAGCTAAAGTAAAAGCTAGAAAGACTGGGATATACAAAAAATGGAAGGACCAGTCACATAGTAAAGTCTTCCTTAAAGGAAGTAATGACAGAACAGGCGAAGAATCCACCAGTATGTCAGGTAATACTTTCAAGTTTCAGCGATGCCATGCTTTTCAATTCTTAAAGTCAGCATATGAGTATATGCACGACTACAGTAGTCACCCGTACTTTTACATTACTAGTTTACCCTGGTGGCCTAAAGCTATGTGTGAGGCCTTATGACCTATGGAGGTGGGTGATGACATTGGTGGGTCATGACCGGGTTGCTAGAGAAGCCGCTCCTGGGATACTGATTCTTCATGCAAATCATAGTTGAAAAATGTTCCAGTAATAGGAATATGAGACTCCTTTTGATTCCTGGCAGGTTATCGGGGAATGCATGGAGATAACCGAAGGTTCAGAGGAGGTAAGAAGCAACACTCTATCCCAAATGCTCATGTACGGTCAGAAATAAAGGATATGGAGCAAATTCGGAAGGAAAGGCAAACGAAGGCCGACAGGATGTCATACGTGAAGAGCAAATCCAAGAAGGGGAAATTTGGTGGTAGAAATGGCAAACGAGGAGTTAAAGGAGGCAAAGGTAGGAACAAGTAAGAAGTGATGTGTTGTAGTCGAAAGCATATACTGTGTTGTTTCTTTACTCCAGGAGGAACCAGTTTTGTGTCTCCCCTTCGCCGAGATCATTTAGTTTCATTAATTAAATTATGTTTTTTACTCCCTCCGTCCCTAAAAGATTGTCACATTTTGACTTTTGTTAGTCAAACATTACAAAATTTGATCATGAATTCTCATTAAACGATAAGAAATAATAGTCTTATGGTACCTTGTTAGATTCGTCTCAATATATATTTTTGAAATATTAACTTTTTATAATTTTTTCGCATGTAGAATAATAGATATTTTTGTTTTAAATTGTGTTTTGTTGACCACCAAAAGTCAAAATGTGACAATCTTTTAGGGACGGATGGAGTATTTCTAAATTGCTCCTCAATCTAGGGTTATAGGCGTTGCCGCATTGTTCATTACAATTTACACATGTTTAATCTAATTTGCAATTCTAGAACACATGATTATAAGGAGAAATTTGGCAAACTATCATTGTTTAAGACCCCAATTTAATATCAACCATGGTCTTTTTTTTAATTGGAAACTATAATATTTTTGAGGCGAAATGACTATTTTACCCTTAATTAAAATTGATAGCATTAAACAAAGTTTTTTGGGTTCAAATGACTATTATAATCTATTATAATACGTTGTAATTGCTTTGAATTCACAACTAACTTAAATTTGTCATGATTTATCTTTGCATTAAATTGATGTTACAAAGTTCAACCCAACAACCATAGATTTGATATAAAAATTGGATTAATATATTAAAATTAGTACAAAACACAAAATAATATTAATTTCCTTAGAGTATGGAACAAACAAATTTTACTAATACATTTGAAGAAAAAAAGGATCATGGAAAAGAAAAATAAAATAAAAAAGAACCATGGAAATACTAAGTTGCTCCAATAAAAAAAGGTTCATCTCCTCAACTCCATACAATCTGGTTGCATTATTTTTCTTCCTCCAATCATGCGTCAATGTCGATTGATGTTCTCCTCCATGGTCCTCTTCGTTTAGTAATGGACTGCTGCTACATGCTTCGGATATATGGTATCCCTAATTCCTCCAAACGATTCTTCATCCGCTTTCATGTAAACCAGCTCTCAAGTCTTTTATTATATGACATTATAATTTATTATACTTTATTATATGTCATTATAATCGATTATACTTTATTATATGGCATTATAATCGATTATACTTAATTACACAGTGTTATACTATAAGAACTGAGACTATATCAACATAATACCCCCAAGATTCGAACTTTTATTTCAAAACAACATCAAATCTTCAAATTACATACACATAACACATAAAATTCATAGTTTAAACATTATTTAAATTCAAAATCTTGTGTTCAACTTAAAAATATTCAATTTTTGTTCAAAAAACAATATTAAAGTACCAAAAAAAAAAACTTTACACATATTTATATAAATTTAATGCAAATTTACCCACATATCCATCAAAATCTTAGGAAAGATTCAAACTTTTTAGAAAAGATTCAATCTTTCTAGAAAAGATTCAAACTTTTGTTAAAAAACCTTCAAATAACAAAAACACAATACATATAAGTACTCCCTCCATCCCTTTTTGATAGGCTATTTGCTTTTGCACATACTTTTAGGAAATTTTAATTTTATCTCAGAAAACCAAATTTCCCTCCACTTTTTATTACTAAATTTGGTCAAAATGGAATCAAAAAAGGAATTTCTGTTTTGGGAATGTATCCCCTATCAATTAGGATGGAGGGAGTATATAACTAATCAAAAAACGTGATTTTAAATCAACTATATAAAAAAACGTGATTTTGAGTCAACTAAATTGAAAAAGATTAAACTTTTCTAAGAAAAACAACTTTAAAGGACCCAAACATTTATAAAGAAAAGTGAAGATGACGATTTCGGTGAAGACGGTGGGTTGCGGGGCGGCGGAATGAGAGAGAGCGAGAGAGAATTTGAGATGAAGAGAGAGACTAGGTTGAAGAGAAAGAGTGAGATGAAGGTATTTATAATAGATTTAATGAGGGACAATTTAGTCTCTTCACCCAACTTTTGTGGTAGTTTCTAAAAAAAAAAGAAACCATAGTGGATATTAAATTAGGGCCTCAAACAGGAGAAACTTGTGAAAATGCCACTCTTTTGAGTCCATTATTTGTCAGAATAGACAAAACTTTTTTTATTAAGAAACTACCACACTTTTGCAGCGAACTGACTAAATTATCCCCGTATGCCTTTATATTGCTAGACTCACCTTTTCACACTTCATTATTGAAAATTTCACTCTCACTCTAAATCTTTTCTCCCACCAACACCTTTCATCTTTCTATCTCTAGAAATTCTACCAAAATCTTCGAAGGTTTGAGCTAATATTCTTCAATTTTGGGTAAGTATATATATTGAAAACAACATAATTGTGAATAACATTTATTTTTTGGGCCTTTAAAGATGTAAAGTTTGAATCTTTTTCAAATTAGTTGAGTTAAAATCACGTTTTTCAATATAGGTGAGTTAAAATTACGTTTTTCAATTAGTTATATACTTTATGTGTATTACGTTTTTGTTATTTGAAGATTTTTTAACAAAAGTTTGAATCTTTACGATTTTTATGGGTATATAGATAAGTTTGCATACTAAAAATTATAGATTTATGTGTAAAGTTTGTTATTGGTACTTTAACGTTATTTTTCGAACAAAAGTTTGAATCTTTTTAATTTGAGCACAAGACTTAAGGTTTAATAATGTGTAAACTATGAATTTATGTTTTATGTTATGTGTATGTAATTTGAATATTTAATGTCGTTTTGTAATAAAAGTCTGAATCTTTGGGGTATTATGTTGATATAGTCTCGTTTTTCTAATAATTATAACACTGTATAATCAAATATAATTGATTATAACATTGTATAATAAAATATAATGGATTATAACGTTATACTAAAGTATAATCGAGCATAGCACGTTATAATGCAATATGTCATTTATGTATAGTTACAACTCATATAATTTGTTTAATATTGAAATATAATGTTGATATAGTTGAGTTTATTATGATACATACCATTATAATTGATTATAATCCAATGTAACATGTTTTCATTGAATTAGATGATTTGAATTTTAGTTTAATTATTTCAAAGTGAAGAAAAATTAGAGAGTTCAAGTTCTAAAGTAACGTGAGTGGCCATCGAAGAAAAGATTCTTGTTAAAGAATAGAAATCTAATTCTTTTTTATTTTATTTTTTCTATTTCACGGTTTGTTATTATTCAAATGTATACTATAGTGCAATTTATTTGTTTCATACCCAAAAGAATCAATATTTCTTTGTGTTTTGTACTAATTCAAATACACTCATCCAATTTCTATTGTTGTATCCTATTTCTGTGCAATTATTTTTGTTAATTAATACGCAATGTATAACATATCAATTTTTGTTAGTGTTGAACTCTGTAACATCAATTTGGTGCAAAAATTAATCTTTAAGATAAATGGTAAAGATAAATCGTGATAAATTTGAGTTCATTGTGAATTTAAACCGATTAAAACGTATTATATAATAGATTATAATACATTATAATAATAGTCATTTCAACCCAAAAAACTTGTCTAATACTATTAATTTTTCATTAAGAATAATTTAGTCAGTTCAACTCAAAAGTGTGATACTTTCTTAATAAAAAAGTTTTGTCTATTTCGACAAATAGTGGACTCAAAGAATGATACTTTCACAATTTTCTCACTTTAAAGCCCCAGAACTCCTGCATCGAAATGAGGTGAATGTCTCTTCTTGAGCTTATTGCACTTTTTTCCAAGAGCAACCACATGAATATAACTCCCACTTTATATGAAAATTCTGGAGACTAATGCACTTTTTCATAATGAAGTTTAATCTATTTTTATAATAGTGAATTTAAGACTATGATAGAATATATATTCTTGAGCTAGATAATAGATAATTTTATATTGATATTTATAGGTGAAGCTATCATCAAACCAAGTATAGTGTGAGAGTGACTATATGTTACTAAGGCGTTTTTTTATTGAACTTGGAATGAGAATACATTTGTATATGGTTACTTATTCATAGTGATAATCACTTGAACATACAAAGGATGCTGGAAAACTTTCATGCAAAACATACAATACTTGACCAGTACACTTGTCAAGTATTTTGCATGAACACTTTATTACATGACAAACAAATTTAACTACATGATAATGTATGTGACGACTTTATTTAATACATGACAACTCATGTATGAAACTTTATTTAATTTCCCCTGTCTTTAGAAATGGAGCGGTTTGCCTCTACCCGAAAAGCATCAGAAGCTTGTTGGGTGTTGTTGCACAAGGTTAGGCTTGATTCACTTCGGTTATATATTCCCTCCATCCATAAATATTAATTTATTTCGGATATATTTCAAGGGCTGGTTAGCTTTGCTCTAATAAACTGATAGTTTCAATCGAAAAGAATAAACATGGGAGAAATTCAAGAAAGCTTTTCAATAGAATAAATCTTTAATTGTTTCAATGTACATAAAGTTTGGAGAAACTGTATACAGTAGTGTGTTCTACATCTTCTAATCAAGCTCTATATATAATGAATTGAGAAAATATCTACTCAATTGAAAGATCCTAAAATCGGTTGTTGAATAAAACTAACAAACCTAACTAATCTAACTAACTTGAAGAAGATAGTTAATTCCAACGGCTAGCTGACCTGTTAGCATAAAGAACGAGCACGTGTCGATTGGTGATTGCACACGCTGAATTATCATTATATAAGACCCGTGTTCGAACCCTGCTGGCACCACTAATATTCCATCTGTGCATTAAAGTGTTGTACCTCAAGCTACGGGACTTGTACCAGACCAAACCAAGCTAAAAACAACTCCATATTGTTTCATTTGCACTTCAAATATTTAAGGTGAAAATTAACTAGTTAAAATGAATATTTTGTAATGTACTGTTTTTTACTTCAAAAATTTAAGAATAATTAGTTGGAAAAGTGGAGACATTATCGATGGATTGTGTACTTTTTTTTGTTAGTAAGAATATCACACAAAGTATGTTTTACATGTTTAAAATACAATAAAATAAGCGATAAGTATTATAAAGGCTTATGCGCATTTTGTTTCCTGGAGTATCGTTTTCGTTTTAGATTGCCACATGTACTACTAATCGTTTCAGATTGCCCTCTCGACCTCTTTTTTCCAGTTTTAAAGATAAAATGACTATGATACCGCTATCATTATTACAAAGTATAGGGGGCAATATTAACATATTTTAAATAATTGAAATTAAACCTCAACTCCTTCTTCTTCAACACACCCCACCCCCAGGCGCCACCTTTAACCTCCATTATTCTTCATCCATTTATTTTTGTGATTCTTGAGAGTGGAGGTTGGGGGTGGGGATGGGGTGTGTTGAAGAAGAAGGAGTTGGAGTTTAATTTCCAACAGGCCAACATAACATTTAAGTAAGGATTTTGTAAAGAATGACCATATATATGCAACCATAACAAAAAATAAGGATCGGGAAGAATCTAAAACAGCTCAAAGCATAATAGTAACTATTCTCTTTCCGCAAGTTCACTATCTTCTGAAGGTTGTAATGCACGGATTTTTCTTTCTTGGGTCAAATCTTAATTCACATATAAAACTTATGATTTAATCCAAAATTACCATGTGACAAAAATCATGATTGATGACATTCATTATTCACCAATTGTAAAAATATTTAAGAGTATAATATTATATAATCAGGCTATATTTAAGTTAGGAATATATAAACGTAATAAACAAAAGTATGAACTTTAGATCAAGAACGAATACAAATTCATCTGTTTAATTTGAATGAACCAAAGGGTATTTTATTTTGTAAAAAAACATAAAAAAAATCCAAAAATTACAGATTAAGGTAAGTAAAAAAAGAGAGGGAGGATATTAAACCTGTAAGAAACGAGATTTTGGGACATTCCTGATTTTGCAGATGGTTTAGATAGATTTGATGATTTGGTATTTGGTGGGTTTGACTATTAAGTTATGTATTAATGTGTTTATAAATTCTTATAGATAATCAAGTAATCAACAATCACGACTTTATTTATAGTCGAATACTTTGACATGGAGTTTTATTGTGTGTCTAGAATCAAGGAAACGATAAAATAGTCAATATATTTTATATTTTTATTGTTGTTTTGGATATCATAATTTTAATTAGGAGAATAAATATAAATAAAAATTAAAAGAATATTTTGGTTATACCTTACTGGTGCGTTTGGATTAGGGTGAATCAAGGGGAATCGCGGGGAATTTAATTATTTTTTGTGTTTCGGAATTAAAATTAGTTTCTAGATAGGAGAATTAGTTACCACTAATCCACCCCCATTACCACTGATTCTACTCAAGTTTTCTCCCCTCCAAATCGGAGGAGAATGGAGGAGAATCATATTTTTAATTATATTTTCTCTCATTCTCCCTGATTTTCCTAGTTTATAATTATTGTACCCAAACACCAATAGAATATATTCTCCTTGATTCCCACTAATTCCCTTCCCCTAGGATAATTTTAAAAAATTTAAAATCTCCTCCCTCTGATTCACCCCGATCCAAACACACCATACAACAAAGATCTCCGGAAAAGAATAGGCTTGTTTCCTATTTGCCCCTACCCTATCCAGTTTGTTCTTGTATGTCCCTATCCTTTTCGGTGTGTCTGAGGTGTCTATTGGATTTTTTTTTTTTAATTTTAAAAGATAAAATTACTATCCGTCACTAATACAAAGTGTAGGAATATTAAGATATTTTATATAATTAAAATTAAACATAAGATGCATAAATATATTATTTCTTAAATAATAAAAAATAGTTTAGCGTTACATTATATATTATTTAATAGTGTGACAAATTATTTTTTCAATATGTTTATAAAAATTGTTTAATGTTAGATATTATAAAAAATGAGGCCGGATCTTCTGTAACATTTATGTGTTACACTCTCTATTACACTTTTATTATTTATCTATTTTTTAAAATTTTCAAGCACCATGTCTTATTTAATTATGTTGTTATACACATATACTAACATATCTAATTCAAAATTATTGTCATTTATATTTGTAGAGGTGAATATTTGCCTATTCGTAACTTTTATCATTAAAAAGTAAAAATTACAATTTTTCTTCATAAAAAGCAAAAATAACCAGATTTTTTAATTGAAGATGGTAGTAAATAACGTTACGAAGATTATTTGTTAAGGTAATATGCTTGAAAGATTAAAAAAATATTAAAATAGTAGAAATGTAAGAGAGTGTCGCACAAAAGTGTTACAGGTGATCCAAACTAATAAAAAATATAAGACAGACATATCAAATTAAACATAAGATGCATCACTATATTATTTCTTAATTGTTCAATATTTATCTTTAAATAATAAAATTTTATTTGTCATTATAAACGGTTTCATGACATATAAAACGGACATATCAAAGGAACCCAAGACATATGAACTCGACATAGACATCATTACACACGCCCAAGTAGTGTTTTTTAAGAAATTAAATGACAATTTTGTCCCGTGATAAAATTTTATGAAACACTACACTCACAAATAAGGGGGTAAAATAGTCATTTTCACTTAAAAAAAACACTATTTGGGTATTGTGTTGGGGTGTATAAACAGATCAGCTCAAATTGCTTAGCCCATTAACTAGGGTTTGGTTGCCCTAGCATCTCATCACTTGAGCATTTTCCTCTATTATTCACCCCCTCGGCCCTCACTTCCCATTCTCTACCCCCACTCCACCCCACCCTACCCACCCTACCCACCCACCCCACCCACCCCACCCACCCAGGAGCAACAATGGTAATCTATGGATTTTTTCACTTGTTTATTCTTATGTATTTTCATTGATGATGTTGTATACTTAGTATCATAATTTATTGCCCAACTTTGTGCCCTCAGTAGTTCAATTTTGATTTGTATATATGCGATGTTTTGTATTCCCTTCATACCTATAAGATTGTGCATTTTCTAAATTGGATGTGTTTGGGAGTTGGGGCTTAGAATAGTTATCGATATGTCGTATAATCGTTTGTGAAAAACATATGGATATCGAAATGTAGTATTTTCACCTTACTTTACTGTTAGCTTTATAATTTGGAGCTGTGTAAAAGATCGATGTTTGCTAATTTTGACATTTGTAAAAGTAAACTGGACGATCTTTTAGAGATGGTTGGAGGAGTATTTCTTTTAGTTAGGCTGGTAATCGTGTTTACTTCTTGTTCCAATTCAATTTGATTTCAGTTTTTGGTATTTGAGGAGATCCTTTAATTATGAGCTAAGTGTATTCGCTTATCTAACAAGTATTGATATATCATTAGATTCTCTTTCGAAAAGTATATGTCGATGTTATTTTCTTGTAATCATTCACAATGTGATTGAAAATTATGCATGGGTCGAAGTTTCCTCTGAAAAACAGAAAAGGTCAAAGTTTTGGATGTAAAGAGTTCTTCATAAGAGATATATTTACATTGAGAGGAGGCATCAATAATCTATTTCAAAATATTAGATTCTTTAAAGTCATTTCATGTCCAGCTGGGATTGAAAGTTCCCAGTTCGTTTAGTGTAATGGTGGTGTTACCCATGCCTCCTAGCATCTGATTGGTTCGTACACCTATTATATTGTAATAGTAGTGGACTTGTTCAGCAATTGTTGTTGGAGTTTGTAAGAAACTTATTAATGTGAATCTGTTCTTATTGAATTGTCCAGTCACAATTGCATTTTGGGCTAATGTCGTTATGTTTCCCTTATCTTTCGGTAGGCCTTCGTCAAAGCTCAGAAGTCAAGAGCTTATTTTAAGCGTTACCAAGTTAAGTTCAAGAGAAGGAGAGGTATGTAATACCCTCTATCTTAAGCCAACATTTTGCTGTATTATGAACAACTAATGATCTGTTTTGTTTCTCAATTTTGCAGAGGGAAAAACTGATTATCGTGCTAGGACACGCCTAATCAACCAGGACAAGAATAAATATAACACTCCAAAATATCGTTTTGTTGTGAGATTCGTATCCTATATGGTGGTTATTTTTATAAAAATTGTTTATACCAGATTTTATAGAATTGTTCTGTGGTGCACTAAATAGGTCTTAAATTTGTCAAAATAAATTGTATTCCTATTGTCTTTAGTGACCGCCTGCTGTTTTTTCCCTTTCTTCGTTGCAAGTGTATTACCTTGATGGTGTATTATAGACAAATAAGGACATTATTGCTCAAATTATTTCCGCAAGCATAACTGGTGACATGGTTCTTGCTTCTGCTTATGCACATGAGCTGCCACATTATGGCCTTGAAGTTGGTCTTACAAACTATGGTGCAGGTATTTACCTTATCTCATCAGAATTTTATGCATCTGTGTTTTTTTAATTTGGAAAAATTACGAAATATTTTTTGAACAGCTTACTGCACTGGGCTTCTTCTGGCTCGCCGTGTTCTAAAAACTCTTGAGATGGATGCAGAATATGAAGGAAATGTTGAGGTAACATTACATCTTTTTAATGTCGTGTTTCTCTTGCCTGTGTTTTAGAATGTTAAGAATCGTTACTTAACTCTTCTCAGGCTACTGGTGAGGATTACTCTGTCGAACCTGCAGACACAAGGAGGCCCTTCCGTGCTCTTTTGGATGTTGGTCTCCTCCGGACAACAACCGGCAACCGTGTGTTTGGTGCACTTAAGGTAATATTTTTTTAATTATAAAATGATTGATTAAGTACATTAATGAACATGTTTTATACTCCCTCTGTTTTTTTAAGCTATTGTTTAGCTTAAATCTACTTTATTAAGGACATTAAAAAATTACTTTTATATCCCTACTTTATTAAGGACATGAATAAGATAGTTCAAAAGCAATGTCTTGAAAATTGTACAAAATGGGAAATAGAGTGAAAAGGTGCATTGGTATTGGTAAACAATAGGTTAAAAAAACACAAGAGTTACAAGCTAAACAATAGCTTAAAAAAAACAGAGGGAGTAATTAACATCAGCTGTGTTATTATTGCCTCTGTTCCATTTAGATCGCCTAGTTTTTTTTTTCATTTGGTCAACTATCTTGAGGCTTGACGATGTTTTGTCATAAAATAATTACCGAGTAGTATTTTCAGCAAAAATAGATTATATTATTTATTTTAAACGTAATTTAACATGATATGGCCCATTTTTTGAAGAACATAAAATTGTACGTTGTTCAATCACATCTCTGTAATTTCACCAAATACAAGCTTATAAGGTCATCCAAATTACAATGGAGGATGCCTATTATATGTTGCTCACCGCAGTTTCTCGATTGACTAGGAGCATGTACTTCATCTTCTTACTTAGATTCTTCAGTTTTTCTTTTGCTATTATAAACCTCAACAATCCCTTCGACATTTGTACTGTCTGTACTTGTTCCAATGCAATTTTTCTTCCCATGTAATCTACATCATAGCCAAAGGTTTATTGTGTTAAAATATCAATTATTTAGTGAGATTGGTTGCCTTGTTTTAGATTCTCATTTTTATTGTCCTCCACTGCAGGGAGCTTTGGATGGTGGACTTGACATACCACATAGTGACAAGAGGTTTGCTGGTTTTAACAAGGAGAACAAGCAACTTGACGCTGAAGTACATCGGAAGTACATCTATGGAGGACATATTGCTGACTACATGAGAGTGAGTTATTGATACATCTAATTAGTTTACATGAACATCGTCTGTAATGATATATTTTTTTTTTCTCAACTCTTAATGCCTTCATTTGATTACAACATAGACCATGCAAGAGGAAGAGCCTGAAAAATATCAGTCCCACTTTTCTGAGTACCTTAAGAGAAGTCTTGAGGCAGATGGTCTAGAAGAGGTCTACAAAAAGGTTCATGCTGCTATTCGTGCTGACCCCAGCGCAAAGAAGTCTGGAAAACAGCCCCCTAAGCAGCACAAGAGGTATATAGTTCTCTCCTTTCGAACACTGATCATAGATTTATAAGCGTCCTTTCACACAATTATGAGCTTGGGAAAACAAATATTCTCCTTGCTCTTAGAAGGGGGACTAGGACTTCATCCACATTGACGGTGTTTAATATGAAGGGGAAGATGGGTAGGCAGTTGAATTTGTCCGTTGAGGGAATGGTCTCTTCCTTGGCACTCGGCCATTGTCAATGAATTATCTCTTTGGGTTTCCCCTCCCATAAAACTTCAATATAGGTCCAAGCCCCTGCACTGCTGCCCCCTTCTCAATTTCCTATCACAAAACAACCTTTATGTCTTGGGTGCATGAACCACTACTTTTTCTGTTTATACTTAATTTTTGCCTAATTATTAATGCTCTAATACTTTTTGTTTCAACGTTGTTGTAGGTTCAACCTGAAGAAACTAACTTACGAGGAAAGGAAGGCCAAGTTGATTGAGAGGTTGAATGCATTGAATGCTGCTGCAGGAATGGAAGAGGACGATGATGAGGATGATGAGTAGATGAATGCAGGTGTTTGGATTCAAGTTTCACTGTTATGCTAGTGTACCATGCAACTCAATATAGAGCGTTTTTTTCATGTTCCAGTAATTTTTGTAATGTACCGTATGTTTTTGTTTTATCGTCCAATGATCTTTGTGGCGGTGATCCACGAGTTAGATAAATTGCGACCTTTGAGCACTGTCTGCTGTCTACACTAAAAATTATTCTCAGGTTGGAATTTATATTTTGGTCGGACTTCGAATTTTCAGGTTGTGACTTGCACACCATAAGACATACCAATATTGAAGATCTTATATATGGTGAAAAGTGGTAAAAGAATGGTGGATGTACATATTATGAGTATGCCTTGTATATGGGCATGGCCTCAATCTTTGGAAAAAAACGAAACTTGTATTTCACTTATTCTTGGAGAGTAATATTTTTTTGGCCAATGATGTTTACATTCTACCAAGTGATAACGATAAACTATTTTTAGTACAAAAGTTATTGAAAAATTATAAAAAAGTGGAGTGCAAAAATTATTGCCCTATTTTTGTATGCTATGTTTCAGGCATGTACTTAGAAAGTGTGAGACTGTCACACCAACGCTTCTCATGCACCATTGCCTAACATGAAAGAGGCATTACATGAGTAGCATTTTCTGTATTTATTATTTATAGTAGGCTTATTCGCATTTTGCCCCATATAGTATCGTTTTCGTTTTAGATTGCCACTTGGATCCTTTTTTTTTTCCAGTTTTAAAAGATAAAATGACTATGATACCCCTATCACTATTACAAAGTATAGGAAGTTATATTAACATATTTTAAATAATCTTTGCATATATCGTATGTTTTGACCAGTGTGTATGGTTGAAACTTCATATAGGGCTGAATTGCTAAGGGCTCCCTCAACTTGTCAAAATTACTTCTAATTTTCGTAATTTCTTAGCTTGCTATCTTGTCACTTGAACCGAATTTTCATTTCCTTTTAGAATATGATGGCAAATACCAGTGGATTATTATTATTATTATTTATTTTGCAGAATACTAAACAATTGATGAATTTTAGCTAAAAAATTTGGTAAAAGAGCTTCATACATAAAAACATTGCCACCTTCAAATCAAGGACTCATACACCAATAATGATGACCGTATCGTTGGCCGCCAACATGTTTGACAATCTACCAAAAGCTTAGTATGAGGATTTTATAGCTTTAATAATATATATATATATATATATATATGAGAGTTATTATTGATGTGGTAGATTTCTCCTGGAGTGCTTTCCACTTCAAGGGGGTCCTCCATGGGCTCCTTGCCTGGCCTATATCTCATGGGGGACTCCGGTCTCCTTTCCACCCTCGATGGAATAGAGGGTCCTGGGCGTTCTCTCCCCTGCTTTGGGGCCATCTCAGGGGCTTGTTGAGGTCCTGAATACCCCGGATAGAGGTGTGCAGATCCCGTCCTAGGCCTCCTAGGAACTTCCACAAAGATGGGAGTGCTCCTGGCGGATTCTCCTATGGGGCTCCTGCTGTCCATTGTTCCAGATGGTGTGTATATGTGCATGTGTTGATCTTCTTCTACCCAAGCTGCTGCTCCCCCTCCGTGTACCTAAGACCACGACTGGCTAGGTCGCGGCCACTCCGATGATCAAGTTAGAATGTGTCCAAATGAGTGACTAAAAGGAATTGGAGCAAGAAGGAGAGTACCTCTTGTATATTTAGAATGTAAATATAAAGAGAAGTAGTAAGCCATTGTATGTAGAAGTTTTCCAACCTCTTCCAATGAGAAAGTGGTTGAGTATTTATAGGCAAATGCCTATGTGTTGAGAGTGCCAGATGAAGACACGTGTAGGGCTAAGATTGCCTCTTACCTTTTTATCCCAAAATGGACCAAATGCTTTTAGGCTGACCTTGGGCCTAGAGCCTTTCATACCAGAAATGGGGGTCTGTTCTTGCTTAAGAGCAAGGCCCTCACCAATTATGACTTATGTAGCAGCATATTCAATTTGAATAGAGTTTTTTCTTAGAACCTAATTTAATGGGATTATGAAAACATAACTTTAAATTTGGACCATTAGATATTATTGGTTATTATAGTAATTTTGTTGAGTGATTATAGGGATTAGATATTGGTGATTATTGTAGTAATTGTCCATAGATTAGTAAAACCTAACTGTTAAAATGTCGTACATCTCTCCAATATTTCCTTCAGCCAACTTTGAAACTCTCTCTCCCTCCTTGACAGCTTCGGATGCAACAAAAGATTTGTTCTCTGCTTCTGCAACTTTGTATGCTGCAGCAACTACAGCTTCTTCCACTATATTTTAACTACAATACATCTTAATAAGATATCTTTTCTAACCCTATATTGTACTTTTGCAATTGTTAGTATTAACGAGTACATTATTACATATGTTTGGCATACTTGGCTTATTGCTTGGATAAGCATCGGGTATTTTCCTTATTTTCTTATTGTGCCGTTTTGCCCTTTTCCCGAAGTGGTTATCAACTACAAGCTATTGTTGTATTTAGTTTCAGATAAATATAATGTATAGACGGTTATTCACCAACTTTGTCTTACACTTAAGCCGTCGCAATAGATTAAAATTTCTAAACGTTTCTGACGATACATCTAAAAGTTTTCATTTTTAAAATTATAGAAACGAGATATTAATAGAATTCCAAAATCAATATTTTAGTAAAACTAAGTTCAAGTTTTCAAATTTTCTTACAAACATTGAAACTAAAGAAAATTCATTAATTTTCTTGGAAAATATAAATTTAAATAAAGAAAAATATAACTTTATATAGTGATTTAATATAATTACTTCATTAATTGCAATTGTCTATTCGTTTTTTAGATCTAAATATTAGATATTTTACAATAATATTAAATTTTGTAAATAACTATATATTTTTTAAAGATCTTATTTCAACTATTAGTTTAATATTTATGTTTATTCAAACTAATCTTGATTTTTAAATTGTTTACATCCTTTCTTAAATGTTTCCATAATGTTTCCGAAACGTTTTTTATTTTTATCATTTCGAAACTATGTTTAAAAAAAAACTTTGAATCATGATCGTCGCAACTTCAAATATAAGAGTTTTGGGTATCATTGTTAGTGATGGTCTTGACTCTTACTGGTTTCACTACAATTTGTTTTGGATTAGTTACACAGCGAAAGAGTTCGATCCGGGATGTTTGATGTTATAGCGCTCTCGATGATGACTACATAACAGAATCCTCAAGAGCGCTATTTAAATCGGAACATATCATGTTTTACTGGGAAGTTATCGGTGGTTTGAATCTCATCTGTTATACATGAACCAAAATAGTTAATTTTTGGTGTGCAATGATTATTTTGCCCTCCTATTTATAAGGATAACAAGGAAGATAGTTATGTTGAGGGCAAAATAATTATTTCACACCCATAAAAAACACTATTTTGGTGTGTACACTACATCACAATTGTGGATTGTTTAGTATTTGAAGTGGAAATGCAGCAATCATTTTAATAATGGCTTTTTTCATATATACGCCTGAATTAAGGAAATCATTTCAAATAAGCATTTGTACTTTTTAACTTTTCAAATGAACACCTGAACACGATTTTTGACACTTGAACTTTGAAAATTCGGGATTTTCAGCATTTTTAGTCGAAAATTATTCTGGACAAGATATTTTAGGCAATCCACATCCAAAAACTAACCTATTAGAGCACTCACATCAGTGTCCCAATAAATTACTCTATAATACACTTTTAACCGCCAATTTTCTATTTTTGGCATTAACTTTTTATACATCTACTTTATCAGTTTCCCTATTATTCATCCAAACTTAAAAATTTGAAATTTTAAATGTGTCAATATTTTCTTAAATTTCCAACAGCTATTTTTTTTAATTACATACTGATTTAAATAATTTTTGAATAAATTTCATTATCTCTTCTTTTTAAAATTTAGATGAATTCAAAAGTTTTTCACTAAAAATTAAATAAGTTTTATAGCATTGAGATTTTAAGCATAAATTAATTAATAGTAATATATCATGTACAAAAATTATTTGTTGAATGTGAAATTAGTGAAAAAAAAATACAATATTGATATTTTTTATTAAATGACTTTGTTGATGTTAACTATAGATGATAGTGATAAACAGTTATTGTGTAAAATATGTATAAAAATAGAATAATCATACTAATTTTTATCATAGGGAAGCATGTATGTTGCGCATCATTTACTTCGAGATAATTGTTCATTCTATTTATGTTCTTGATGGGAAGAAGCATATCCTAATCAGGCCCTTGGCATAGGCTCGACATGCAATTCTGTGGTATTTTGAAGAGTACATGTCTTATAATAGGATCTTTAATTTAGTTGATGAAGAAAAGAGAATAAAATAATGGAGATAATATGATAAAGACAATATTGGAGGGAAGAGAATAGAAATTAAAGGGAATGTAAAGTAACTGCATAATACACCCTGCGTGAATATTCACCCATTTGGACTGTGTGAATAATATTTTTAGGAGGTAGTGGATTATAGGTGAACTGAATATTCACTCCTTAAAATAACTTTTAGGGTAACTGATGTGGGTGCTCTTATTATCCTAACTTAACCATACATTCTTTACTAACCTAATCAATTAAAAATACTTTAAAAAGTTACCACATTCATATATACCCTACCCTCTTCAACTACCCAATTATTATTTGGCTCAGGAGAAGCTCTATAAATTTTGCTATCATTTTGGTTTGTTGGACTGGAGCTTCTACGGGGACTCCTGTGAGGGTTGTTTCTAAAACTGGGCTTTTGATTTTCTCGGGGACTTGGAGTGAGGCTCCTACATATTACAAATCAGTACAGTGGATATTTGATTACTATTCTTTGACTTTTTTTATGGAGAAGAACTATTTTAGAGTGGTTGGAATTTCCAAATTGATGAGTACAATAGTTTGATTTTCCACAAGTCACCAGAGATGAGGGAAGCGTTGTGGTGGAAATTTGGGAGTAATATTTATTTGGGTGTTTTTGGTTGATTTCATTAAATCAGACATGAATATGACCTGCCATCAACAATTATGCTTATAGTTGGTTTAATGAACATGTGGATATCAGACGATGGTTGATTTGTGTAGTTGGGGGCGATGGGTTATTTACGGGAAGTCGGGAAGTAGTTCGGTGGGTCGGGTGGGGGTGGGGGTGTTGGTGTTTTAAACAAGTTTTGCATATCGAAATTATGTAAAATCGTATAAACGATCGAATACTACGTTTAAAATCACATTTACTACGGTTTACTGTATACATCTTGAAGCGTGATTGAGTGTGCAGCGGAAGAGCAACGATCTGTTCCTCTCTCTAGTTAGTCCACACCAATGCGTGATTGATTCGCTTCTTCGAAGCGACTAGAGCTTGGAAGTGTTTTCATTAAAAGAATGAACCAAGAGAACTTCTTCTCTTGGTGTGTATATTTTGTTGGGTTTTTATACATGTTTTGCATATCAAAATTATGCAAAATCATATAAAGAATCGAATACAATGTTCTAAATCATGAGCGGGCTCTAGTAAAACCATCATGATCCCTAATGCATTTCGAATTCATTCCCAGCAAGTATATTATTGTCAAACATAATATACGTATGAACTTGACTTTAAATAAGTAATAACTGCGAACAATCAAATTGTTCAACAGACACTTATTATGACATGTCAAACACCTCATAATTCTAACATATTTTCAACCAAACAGGAGGACAAGGAAGAGGAGAGTTTGTTAAATTTTCTAATTATCTCATACAATGAGACTTATATGTATATATAGGTGTTTCATCCTATTGGTGTTCTAATCACATTAGAACTCCACCTCTCGGTGTTTTAATCATATTAAAACTCCTCCTTTTGTGTTTTAATCACATTAAAACTCCAGTTTGGAATTTCCTCCCTTTTATTCTTTGACGTTTACACTTTAACCCCGGAAGTTTCAATCATATTGAATATCAAGCGCATTGTATGTGTGTGACCTTCTAGGATCGAAATAGCATTAGTCATATGTTAATAAAATATCAACCAAGTATTTTACTAACATATAAATCATGAGCGGGCCCTCGTAAACCATCATGACCCCCAATGTATTTCGAATTCATTCTCAGCTCGTATATCATTGTCAAACATATAACTTAACTTTAAATAAGTAATCATTACGAACAATCGAATTGTTCAACAGGCACTAATTATGACGTGTCAAATGCCTCATAATTCCAACACTCCCACTTGCCCTTGGACGATTTGTAATACCCGGCTCAGAGTGGACGATTTGATTGGTACTACTCATATCATCAAGATGCATCTTCTTTTCGGTAGCCCAACTCAGAAGAACTCCAAAGTTAAGCGTGCTTGACCTGGGTAATTCTAGGATGGGTGACCCACTGGGAAGTGTCCCGGTGAGCACGTGAGTGAGGACAAAAAACGTGCTGGAGAGACCCGTGGTGGTTTGTGAGGCCAGTCCATCAAATCAAAATAACGTTCCGACCCGGTTCTGGGGACGGGGCGTTACAAATGGTATCAGAGCCAGGTTCGTCCGAAATGTGAGATATAAGTGCTATGCGGCGCAAAGTGCTACGTCGAGGACGGGAGTGACCTCTTGAGGCCGTAGGAGCCACCTCTGGAGTCTCACACGGATGGTACGGTCCTGGATGTGGAGGGGATGTGGCTCAACGAGGACGTTGAGTGTTTAAGTGGGGGAAATTGTAATACCCGGCCCAGAGTGGGCGATTTGATATGTTTGATATGATTTGATTGATACTACTCATATCATCAAGATGCATCTTCTTTTCGGTAGCCAAACTCAGAAGAACTCCAAAGTTAAGCGTGCTTGACCAGGGGTAATTCTAGGATGGGTGACCCACTGGGAAGTGTCCCGGTGAGCACGTGAGTGAGGACAAAAACATGCTGGAGAGACCCGTGGTGGTTTGTGAGGCCAGTCCATCAAATCAAAATAACGTTCCGACCCGGTTCCGGGGGCGGGGCGTTACACGATTACTTGTGAAGTGATCCCTTCGCATCGCGATTCTTACAGTCAAGTTATGGTAAGATATGTGTCACCATACTCTTGCACCTGTACTATCTCGGATACATAGACTTAATGTGATACCGAGTACTGCTACTGGAGATGGTCATCTTAATCACCATTAATCTATCGAGATCTTATCAACCAATCGACATAACCGATTTGTACGAATCCCCCCCTGATGTATAGGCAATGTACCAATATGTTCCAAGTATGCTCAACATATGCCGTTATAGCCTTCCTTCTACAGAAGACGGTTGACATAGTCAAAACACGCAAGTCCCATAACTAGTGCATTCCCGCCATACAGGTCTAAGAATCACCATTTAACATAAGTTCGATGAGAAGTACTTATGACACATATATGTTATCTTCTAAGCTTTCTCATGGTGGTCGAGTCAGTATCATAGCTTAGACTAGCTCCAAGATATATACTCATGTGCATGACTAGAGTACACTTACTCCCCTTTTTGCCTAAGAAACGTGACCAAGACAATAATGTACATACTGATCATTATAATGTTCGATTCCAACCAGTGAACATTTGATCAGGGACAAGTTATCCCCTTGTTTCTAGGCTTAATAGAGGGTCTCTCATTGGGATCCTCAATCCCAAAGACCTCTAAGACATGGATAATAATGGAATCAAAATAAAGATATATGTATGAATGACAGTCAAACTGAAAATAAACATACATATATTTGAATCAATTATTCAACGTAGTCTTATCAGGACTAAACTACGATAAAATACAGAAAATACAGCTCCCACTAAACCTAAGACCATCCAAGCATATATCTAAGTCTAGCACTTGGTACGTGCTTGTCATGTTTGCCGTGAGGCAACGGTTTGGTCAATGGGTCAGCCAGGTTATCGTCTGTATGTATCTTGCATACACTCACATTTTCTCGTTTCGTGATGTCACGAATAATGTGATACTTTGTGAGCACATGCTTGGAGCGGTGATATGACCTTGGTTCCTTGGCCTGAGCATTTACCCTAGTGTTATCACAATATAACACTACCGGCTCGTCAATGCTAGGCAAAACACCAAGTTCAATCACAAACTACTTAATCCAACATGCTTCTGTAATACCTGGCCCAGAATGGGTGATGTGATATGTTTGATATGATTTGAAATGTACTACTCATACCATCAAGATGCATCTTCTTTTCGGTAGCCCAACTGGGAAGAACTCCAAAGATAAGCGTGCTTGACATGGGGTAAATTCTAGGATGGGTGACCCACTGGGAAGTGTCCCGGTGAGCACGTGAGTGAGGACAAAACGTGCTGGAGAGACCCGTGGTGGTTTGTGAGGCCGGTTCATCAAATCAAATAACGTTCTGACCCGGTTTCGGGGGCGGGGCGTTACAGCTTCCTTTGCAGCATCTGATGCTGCAACATATTTAGCTTCCATTGTAGTGTTACCACAAAACGTGGCATTTCGTCTTAATTTTTCGTTTAGGGTTTTAAGGTTCTCATATTCGGAATTTTTCGTCTTTTTTTGTCTTTGGTTGTTGTAATATATAATTTTTTGGCGTTTATACAAACTTGTTCGTCATCTTTAGGAAGCTTTGTATTCATCAAAACATCTTCATGGACACTGATTATGACATGATCCGTTTTTCCAAATTCAATAGTTACTTGATTAGTAATGGCTTTCTCTTCTTCGAGGAGTATGCTTCCTTGTCGAGCCAATTCCATTACTTTGTCCTTGAAGACAAAACATTTTTCAATCGGGCGTCCTGCGAGACGGTGATACTTGCAGTCATTGGGATCGTTAGTCCTTCCAGCTTCTATTGGACGCTTCATTTCAGGCAAAGTTATGAGATTTTCTTTTACCAAATCATCAAACATTCTGGAGACACCAAAGTCTAGGAATGGATAAGTTTTTTCCTGCATTTCTTTTAACGATACCTTTCTTCTATTTTTGCCTTCCATTTTCTTAAACTTGCCGGAAAACTTTGTCGATGTAGAAGAAATCACCATAGAGTCCTTCTTGTCGTCCTTAAGTGATATCTTTGCCACTTTCTTAATGTCAGTTTTATCCTTAAAACGTCGAAGATCTTGGGAAGAGGAATCATGTGCTTTGTTAGTTGCGATGCTGAGCTCCATGTCATGTGCTCTGGTGGCCAATTCTTCAAATATCCAGGGCTTGATTCCTTGGAGAATTTACAGCAGATCCCAATGCATTGCCCTGGATGCACATGTCGATTGCCGATGTTTCACAGAGGCGGTCTTTATAATTGAGACTTAGATTTCTCCACCTGTTGATGAAGTCAATGACTCGATCTTCTTTTCATTTTTTGGCATTTGTGAGCTCTATCATGTTGACAGTGCGACGGGTACTATAAAAGCGGTTAAGAAATTCATCTTCTAATTGCGCCCAATTATCGATTGACCCTGACTCCAACTCTGTGAACCAATCAAATGTGTTGCCTTTTAAAGAACGAACAAATTGTTTCACCTGATAATTCCCATCAGTCCCAGCATTGTTGCAAGTCTCTACGAAATGCGCAACATGTTCTGGATTTCCATTCCCATCAAATTGTTGGAGCTTCGGTGGTTGATATCCATGTGGCATCTTCATCATTATAATCCGCTTAGTATACAGTTTGATGTATGAATGCGAAGTCCTATGATCTTCGTATTTGTTCTTGATGGTTCCTTCAATGAATTGCTTGAGTTGATCCACAGGGATGAGCCCTTCAGAGGAGAGTTGAATGCCTGCTTCCTTGGGAGATGTCTTTCCTGAGCTTGCACTAACTTCAGGAGTAAGAGGACCCTTAGATGTTCCTTCGTTCTTGCATTCCACCTTCTCTAGGAGCTTTGAGATCTTAGCATCTTGCCCTTGAATATACTTGGTAAGTCCTTCAAGAGTCCTCGGTAACGCTGCAACCTGCTCCTCTAGGGTTGAAGAAGTAGTCATCATCACTGGAGTGAAGCAATCTGTAGAGTCCTCAATTGCCTCTCCATTTGACTTGTACGCATTACGCTTAATTGATGGCGTAGCTGCAGAATCGAGGAATGATCCTTCAGATCCCATGTTCATCTTTCAATATGAGGATGGTTCATACATTGAATTTCTATCCTTCTCTAGTGAGGCTAGCCCAACATCTGGGGTGTTTATCCCCTTCTTGTAAGCATATGCGATCGTGTTTTCACTAGCAACTTCGATTCTTGTTATGGCCTTCGCATCAGCATTAGCTTTAGCCATGCTCCGGGTAGTTACTCCTATATTTGTTGAGCGAGTGCCCTTGATGACTTTGATCTGAGAATCCATTAATAGTGTCTTGTGGCTTGACTTAGATTGTAGGAGAGGTGAAAGGTAGAGATTGTCCCACCGGGCATGCCAAAATTTGTAACGACAAATTTTTACAAGTCTAAGAAAATCAATCAGAGACTAGAAAAATACGGTTGCAAATGATCTTTTATTGATGATATGATTGAATGCAATGTGAGTTACAATCTCTAATATTCATTTGATTCTCCTACAATATGAAGTTCAAGGGCCTCCACGGCTTGTTCTTGCACTCTTGAATTTGGTGTTTGAAGATTTGAATATAGCTTTGAAGTTATTGAATTATTGCTTGAGAATTTGCCTCTTGCTTAAATTCTTGAACTTGTTGCTTGAAGATGTGAATGTTGCTGAAGAAATTCTTGAATTTGTAGAGAATTCTTGTTGTCTGAAGAATTCTCTCTCAATATTCCTCTTTAGCTTTCTGCTTATCATCCCCTCAAATAATGATAATGCCTCCTTATATAGGAATTTGAGTAGGCTTAGCCCATTTACAATATAGGCCTATTGACATGAAAACCTAATGTACTTATCTTATTTTATTTACTTAAAGATAAATATTGGGTTTTCATCCGACGTAATTTATATCTCATTTATTTTAATAACAATTATAATTTGATAATAATGTCATAATAGAGATATTTATTTGATTTGAATAAATAATTAATAAATCTCATAATGTATTTAATTTAAGATTTAATTAATTAATTTATATATCATTTTTTCAGTGACAATTATAATTTGGTAATAACGTCACATTAAAAATATTTACATGGCTTGAATAATTAATAAATCTCACAATATAAGATTTAATTAATTAATTCCACTTGTCATTATTTATTAGCTATAAAAATTTCAGTGCCAACATAAAGCATGCAAGGAAATAATATTTCCCAATTTATCTCCTCTTGATTATTTTGCTTTCCTTGTAATTAGTGTCTTGATTGTTTTGACTTTATTATGTCATTAATGAATAATTTCTCATCCTTCATTTCCTTATGTTTTGTTTTCAAATTTCAAATATATATATTTTTTGTAAATTAGTGATGAGGTGAGTATCGAACCAGGACCTTCTGGTCACTAGCAAGAACCTTTTCCACTAGGCTATCCGATTAACTCCAAATTTCAAATATTTTAAAGCATAATAAAAGTTCGATGTTTTTGTTGTGCAAGATTTGTTCGATCTCTTTTTTTTTTTCAATTTCAAAGTCTCTCCAATGTGTTTTTCGGGGTTCCTAGTTAAAAGTCCAATTTTTCATAAATAAGTGTTTTCTATTTTAGCTAAGTACTTATCTTTATGGATTTGTTAATTTTATTTCTGTTCTTTTTAATCTTATCTATATGGATGCTTCAAAATCTACTAATGGTTTGATCTTTTTCCTTTTGTTTTGCGATCATTGCAAGTATACTCATTTATTTTTCTGTAATTATTTATTTGGGTGGTTTATTATCAGGTGTGCTTAGTCATTACATAAATAGCGAGCGCACATAGCAATATTGAGTTAAATTTGGTTATTTCAATAACATCTACGTACCAATTTATCCAAATAAAATGCTACTGAAGTAGCCAATTATAATTACTATTTGCTATTTATATTAATCTATATGATTGACATGTTTCCCATTAATAAAGTCACTATACAATTATAAATTTTACCTATTACATAGTGAAATAACAAAACATATAAATAAAATATATTTTTTTTATCTACTTATAACAATAATGATTATAATTTGGCTATTTCAAAAGCATTTACATAACAATTATTTTAAAAAATATGATTATATCATAATGCAATATATCTTTATGCCTTGTCATAATCATAACAATAACGGCTTTAATTTGGCTATTTTAGAAATATTTACTACCAGTTATTTAAACAAAATGGGGTATTTCATTTGAAACATTTCCATACAATCATTATTATTAAGGGTCTGTTTGTTAAACCTATTAAGTACTTAAAATTAATTAATTCAGTACTTATTTTATTAAGTATGTTTGTTAATAAAAACATTTAGGTACTTAATAAATTCAGATCTGAATGAAATCCTTAACAAAATTTTAAGTCAAAATTTGCTACTTATATTTCTCCTCTTAATGACTAAATCCCACAATTCTCTCAAAAAACCAATTTGCCCAAATCTAACCTAAGAGATTACACATTTCTTTTTTCTCTTCAACACTTCTTCTCCAAATTATCTACTTCAATTGATGAGGAAATTTCTGTCAAACGGATTAATAATATTTTTCTTTTTCTCTATTCAATTTCTTTTTGATGTTATATATTTTCAATGTAATTCTCTATTTTAATTATGATAATGTTATCTTATGGTTAAAACTGAATTTTTAGTTTTTTTTGCATCTTTTTGTTACTATTATTGTTAAAGTATTATTTTCGTATTGATTTGGGTACAGATTTTGCTTATTAATTGCGATTGTGATTGTGATTGTTGATAATGATCTATGTTGCTAATGGTTGTGATTGGTGAACAGTCTAATTATTGTACATCGTGATATAATGTGTGTATGAAGAAGTGATGATGAGAAAGTCGCTACATATATATGACTAATAATCATAATTTTTTGTTTGTTAAGCCCTGTTTATGTTATATTTTACTTTTTGAATTCTAGATATTATAACTTTTAGTTAAATATTTAATATTTATTTACCTACATTAATTATATTCTTTATAATTTTATAATTTATTGAATGACATTAATTATTTTATATAAAATTATAATATTTATTGAATCATATTATTATATTTATACTATTTATAATTTAGATTATAATATTTATACAAATGACTTGTTTAATAATTTATATATATGAATGAAGTATGCTATTGGCTAATTTTGTCAATTCGACTTAAATTAAATCTTTTTCTTTGAACTGTTATCAAACACTTAAATATTTCATTTTTCAGATTTAGTTATCATTCAAATTTAGACATTCAGTTTTCAGTCACTTGTTGTCAGACTTCAGATTCATACATTCCTTTTTAACAAACATGTCCTTCTTGTCCCATTAAAATGTAGCAATTGCCATTGTTAATATTTGGTTATTGTATGAATTTTTAGTCCTAATTTCTAGTTGACCGGATTTGTCCCATTAAAATGTAGCAATTGCCATTGTTAATATTTGGTTATTGTATGAATTTTTAGTCCTAATTTCTAGTTGACCGGATTTTGTTGCCATTTTTTTGAAGTTTGAAATGATTTGGAGGTCACTATTGTAGGTATTTAATGTGTTGTTTGATTAAGAACGTTGAGAAGAAAAATGGGCGAAAGCTTTGGGTTAAAAATTAATGAGTCTATTATTTATACTTTCTATTTTTCCTAGTGATCGGACGAATTGACAAAATTGTCATTTTTTAAGCAGTAAGCTTAAACTAATCCTTAAGCATCTAAAGCAGCCTCCATCTATAGCATTCCAAGATGGTATGCTTGAAAGATTGAAGAATTGACGAATAGTATAAGTGTACTGTCACACAAAAGTATAACATGTGATCCAAGTCGAGTATTAGTTAACGATTGGTTGAGTGACTCGAGTCCGCTTCCAAAATGTCAAAAACCAACCAAACCGTGTGCAGGTGCAACCCTAGGCAACAACAACAAATGCTCGATAATAGACTGAGTTTAAAAGGTAAAAACGTAAAAGAGAAAAAGAACAAATTTTTGGTCAAGCAATTACCATAGAGAAGCGAAATTTAATCAAGAAAATTTAAGGCAAAAATAAGCACTTCATCTAAACTTTGCAACCGAACTAGAGGTTCAATTTATATTGATATAAGAAAAACACAGAATCCTAATTGATCGCAACAAACTATGGCCCTCATTTCTTTAGCGATGGTGGGCGCGGAAGGATAGAGTTCGCCAGTTCTTCATTTAACTCGACAGGTAGAGCAGGCATCTGCTTCATTATTTCTGGCATATCATTGAAGCTACTGCGAGAAAGTCGTGGAACAAGGACTGTTATAATTCATAGATAAAAGAACAAACATAGAATGACTACGCAATTATGCTATAAAACGCGATAATGGCCAACATTACACATGAACTAACAATCTAACATGAGAAAAGAGTACAAGTAGAGGAGGCCTATAAATGGCCACTATAATGGTCGAGAGAGCCTATAAAGCTATTTATTCGTGTCACCTAACGAGTTTACATTATACAGGTATCTTATATAATTGGCTGAACCTAGAGTAAAAAAAATAGGCAGTATACTTCAGCAGCAAATGATGACACCATCCTTCATTACAATTATAGCAATATCATATGCCCCAACGCCTATAAATAGGCTCGTGTCAAAGCGGTGTAAAGGGGATTCATATTGTACACAGCCTTATCCTCTGCAGTATGAAAACAAAATCTATTTTTGTTCAAACATTTTGTTAACTAAAGAATCCACCAAAAGGTCATTTTTCAAAAGATTGATATACTCTATAGTTGCAGATAGATAGTGGTGACATACTCATTTAAGATCGATAAAATATTGTTCCGAGCTTGATATAAGAGATTTATGTTGTCATGTATCTGCACAAAGAAAAAGAATTGTTAGTTTCACATGTTGATATTTTGAATTTCAAGAGTGGCCTGAAGACAATAGATCTTATTGGTTAATAGCATCACAAGGAGATACTTGCCGAAATAAGTGCACATCAGCATGTACTTAATCTGATGCTCTACATGAAGTACAGTTCTTTTGTGTGACTTCAATAAAAAACATCTCATGACTAAAAATAAAACAAACCTATCAACTAAACAGTAGAAATATGTGCTTCTAAATTCAGTGATCAGAAACAAAAACATTGTTGGCCACTAATTGTCACTCCAAATAACTTAAGCCTATTTCGCAAGATCGCCATATACCTTGAAAGTCGAAAAGTTTGCAGATATCTGATCTAGTACTTGAGCATTTTGTTCAAGAAGCTGTCCAGTTTTGCCACCAATAGCTGCAACCAAAGAAACACAGTCAGCTCACTTGTCATACATGTTCAAGCATATTTTTCCACATCAGCAAAAGCCTTAAAGGGAGAATAATTGAGAACGTAAGCAGATTCTGGATCATTCGATAGGAATCCAAAGATAAAGAGAGAAACAAAAAATATTACTACTGTGTAACCGAAAAGTTGAAGAACAAGCAAAATATCATCAGCCATAAGGGAAAGTTATTGAACAGGTATAAGCAAGAACAAGCAAAATATCATTAACTTGCTTTGGCCATCAATATGCTGAATTTACTATGCCATAAATCAGCTAGTTTATTAAAATAATAATAAACATAGAACATATATGCATACAGAATATACTAAGGGCTGAAATGTCAAAGTAACATGTTTAAAGTTAGGCAAACAGCATCGCTTTTATTTGTAAATGAAAACCATTAAAGAGTGATAACCTCCATAGGAAACCCCATCATCACTTTCCATGGACGCCATCATCGGTTGTGCATAAGAAGGACCATTAGAATGATTAGGAACTTGGGAAGATTTTGGCAGGGACTCTGCAACTTTATCCTACAACAAAAAGAAGGATCGAGAAAGACTGATAAAAGACTTGTTAAATAAATTGGTACTACGAAACACAGAAGAAAAATATTTCACATCTGTGGATCTAATAATCCAACTACTACGTCTCACTGTATTACTTTACTAAATTTAGTAGTAACAACTGAAAATGAGACTATCAATTTGAACACGAACAAATATTACCTATCCACAAAAAAGGAAAGCATAACGACCCATAACAGAACAGAAGCGTGACGACTACATAGTAAGATAATACAAACCTGACTTATGACTCACTAAATACAAGACCAACAGAGTAAAAGCTGAAGGTACAAATTATGTAAACTCATCCAAACTCTTCAACACATAATTACATTAATATGATATTCTCAACTAAACAAGTACCGGATTATAATTAGTACAAATTCGAAAGAAACTCATTAAAACAGAATCTTCAATTGGTAGAAATGGATTCTAGAGTCTAAGACTTGTGAATATTGGAATCAAGTTTGTAACAAGAAAAGTTTGTTATGAATAATATTACATAAACATTATTCTTATCCATCATTTGAAGTTATTTGTGTTATTTAGTTCACACACAAGAATTGACTCCTCGGATCACATACCTCGACAAAGCACAACTCAAAAATATATCTCGACTCCAAATTGAATCCAAACTAACAACACAAAGTTATCAATCCGACCTATTTCTTACTGTAAACCAAGACACAAAATAGCTTACCATGACAAGGCAACCAATCAACGATCTCAGAAAAAAAAGATAATATGAGATATTTTGTTTGATTGGTGGCTAAAAAATTTAAGTTCAACCATCCGGCATGGCTAAAGCATATGAATCGTATACAAATTGTTGAGAATTCAACCTGCTCTACATACCATGTAAAATATAATATACTTTATAATTTATATTAAGAATTGTAATTGTCTGTGTAACTCTGCTTTTCTCTGAGTTATAGAGATGTATTTCAGGACTCATATACATAGACTATGAGACCAATAATGGAAACTAAATCAATAGACAAAAGGTAATGTCATAAATATGATAACTAAATCAACTTGAACCCCGAGACTTGTCACATACCCAATATTTTCATTCTGGTTGATATAGTATCTTTAACAAAAATATAAGACACCCCCTTACAGAACAAATAATTTGAACATGTCAAGTGCGATATAAATGGAGATACAGTTTATCATTTTCATAACGAGCTTCCAGCTTCCGATATTTATGGCATGAGATGCAATAATTGACAAGTACTTAGTGTATGTTTTCCAGACACAACAGTAACGCCTAACCCACTAAAAAACTAAGCGACCATTGTATGATAAATACCTTTTTATCTTTACTTTTTCTTGATGGATTATGATCTTCTTTCCTCCTCTTTCCATTCTCTTTTTTCTGAAGTAACACATGTAGAAAGAAAGAGAAGGGTTAAAATGATGAAGTAAAATAGTTAAAGTAAACCTCAGGACCAGCTCCTAAATTCATTTAAATCATTACTCTTCAAACATTTGTAACAAGTAATATATTACTTAAAGTAATTGTGAGTACAAATCATTTTTCTTAGTGAGAAAATTGATTCTGTTTCACTCTGAGGTTAAACTTGAGAAATAACAGCTGTAAAAAATTAACAAAACACAACGGCAAATAGTAAACTCACACTCATCCACCTAATTCGCAATGCCACATCACGAACCGTCTTATCTTTCAAATGCATGGCAATTTTGGCATAGCGGATAATGTTAGTTTGTGTTGCATATCTGCAGAACGAGAATGAAAATTCATTTCTTGAATTAAACTGAAGGGTAAAATACAACACTCTCACTGTATACCACAAAATAATCCGATCACCACCAAACAAGCCGTGAGAAATATTGAAATAAGAATAAACTATATCAGATTTTAGTCCTGCTTAAAACTTCATGGATTAATACAAGGAAGCAGTATCAATGTTCCAAAGAAAGAAACAACGGGATTATACTGCGGAATTAACAGAGTATGGTACTACAAAAATAGGACTACTCTGCGAAAAAAACATAATATAACTGATAAACTTTTAAGCTCTCTGAAATTTGAGAGCGCAAAGTAAATGGTTAGTTGCTTCCCTTCTATGAAAATTTGAGCAAACAATGAAACAGAACTGTTTGGTTCGTGAGCAAAAAATATTACTCTGATATTCTGAAAAGGAGTGACGCAAATAGGATAAAAGTTAATTAAGGAATTATTAAAGGGATAATTAATAAATAATTTCATGACGCTCTCTTTAACAAGGCCATCTATAGTATGGAGTAGGAAAGAGATTACTGAGACTAACTCATCCATCTACCAAACCTACTCTAAAACGTTCCACTTGGACATAATTAAATCATTAGCGATAAAATCCATATACCAAGTAATCAAGTTCGATGACGATCAACAAATTATAAAATATGTGTATATTAGTGGTGAGTCTGAGGCCCTATGCAGATTATGAATTTTTGGAAATTGCATTCTGTTAAAATATTGGTAGCCTAATAAATATTTTAAGGTCTCAACAACCTCTCCAGAACATGGTTTGTTGAAAATAATACTATAAAATTATAAAGCTGACAAGTATAAACTATTCATCTACCCCAGAGAATTGTCTAGTCCTCTACTATAAACATAATAATTTGGGTTAAATCAACCTTACTAAGTGCCAAATATGACAATTTTTAACATGGTCTGCGTTGTTCTCGAAAATTATATTTCAAACAATCAAATTCCGACACCACAAGATGTCAATATCCCCACCGAATTCAGACTTCCAACATAAACATTCAACAACAAAAAATCAATTTAATACACATATCTTATCCAGGAATACCCCTTCCACAACCAAGATCGCGTCAAATAATTTTAATCTGTTGACTTTTTAAACTTGTAATTCAAATGTTTTTTAATACATTATACCATATGGCTGCCGTGTTCAAGTGTTTCCATGTCCTATTGTTGTGTAGTCGTATAATACGTAGCATATAATGTTTCCACTTCATTCTTGGGTCAATTCGGAAAGTGGTAAGGAAGTAAGGCTGCCTAATATGGGACCCCCTCCCCTTAAGCCTCCTTCGGAGCTCTTCAAAGGCATTGGGTTATGACACTGATGTTGTATGATATTTGTAATTTTTCTAATCAAAATATAGTAATGCCACTATGGTTTAGTCCTAACACTATAGTTTTGATTCGAATCAAGGTTGTCTGGGGTAATAAATACTCCCTCCATGACACATTTTGACTTTTCGTGATCAACAAAACAGATTTAAAACGTAAATATCTTTTATCTTACATGCGAAAACATTATTAAAAGTTGATATTTTAAAAATATATATTGAGACGAATCTAACAAGATTTATACACTATATTATTTCTTGTCGTGTTTTAAAGTTTGACCACGAAAAGTGAAAATGTGTCGATCATTTAGGAACGGAGGAAGTAATTTATTAATTTCGACACATCGAAAAATATGAACTGGACAATCATTTCGGGACACACAACCGGAATACATACAAGAAGTAAAAAAGAAAACCCACTTGGCGAGTAACTCCTCCAAGATAGATTGTTCTTCAGGCGTCCATATAACGGAGATGCCGGGGTTATGACGGAGAGGAACTGAATCATCCGGAACTCCAACGCCGTTATATCCGTTTGTACCATTCCCGTTATGTCTGATTGTACCATTCCCGTCGCCGTTACTCTCTCCACCACCATCACCTGAAGGATCAGCACTTGCAGCCATTGATCAAAATTCAATTCTTTATTTAATCGAAGCCCTTTTCCAATTTTGTATAGAGAAATTGGAAAGTTGAATTGGGATGTGTAATGAATTGAGGTTTTTGGTATGGGGGAGATTGAGAAGGTGATGATGATGATGATGATTGATGGAGGTTTTTGGTGTGCCGTTGTCGATATGTGTATGCCAAAATGGCAAGTGACAGTTACATCGATACTTCACCCGAGTTTGGATCACTTGTTATACTTTTGTGCGATATTATCTCGTATATTTCTATTTTTTGACTATTTTTTCAATCATTTAATCTTATTTATCTTACACTTCTATTATTTGACTCTTTTTCAATCTTTTAATCTTATTTACCTTACCAAATACTCCCTTCATCCCTAAGAACTTGATACATTTTGACTTTTTATGGTCAACAAAATACAATTTTAAATATAAATATCTCATATTCTACATATGAAAAAATTATAAGAAGTTGATAGTTCAAAACTATATCTTGAGACGAATCTAACAGGATATCATATGACTATATTATTTCTTATTGATTAATGAGAATTATTGATCAAAGTTTTTAAAGTTTGACCATGTAAAATTAAAATGCACCAATATTTTAGGGTCAGAGAGAGTAATATTTATAATGATATTTACAACCACTTCAAATTAAAAAACTGGTTATTTTTCCTTTTTTATAACAAAATTTTATACTCCCTCCATCCCTGATCAACAAAACACAATCTAAAACATAAATATTTCTTATTTTACATGTTAAAAAATTATAAGAAGTTGATATTTCAAAAATATATATTGAGACGAATCTAACAAGATCCCCATGACTATATTTTATCTTACCGTTGAATGAGAATTCTTGATCGAACTTTCTAAAGTTTGACCACAAAAGTCAAAATGTATCAATCTTTTATGGACAGAGGGAATAATTTTTAATGATAAAAGTACAAATTATTTTGAATTAGATATAGTAGTTTATTCCTATAATAACATGAATTGTATAATGCTTGAAAAAAAAAAAAAAGACAAATAATGAAAGTCTAACGGGGAGTGTCACATAAAATATTATAAAAGATCTCGACTCATTTCAACCCTACCTGCCATCACACTTGAGATTATTTGAAAACTAGCTTAATTATAAATAGATCGATTAAATATTCGAAGATACTTCTTCCGTTCATGAAAGATTGTCAAATTTACTAAAATTTCATATTCTTAAACTTGTTACAGTTGATTAATTTTTAGTAACATTTTCCCACGATACCCTCAATCTCAAAAATATTAGTTATTCTTTGATTATAGAATTATGTTACCGTTTCGACCTCTTTGGACACCAGACCATATATTCGGTCCGTTTGGACCCCGAACAATTTTTTCGCCCCCTTTCGACCGCGGGCCACATTTTGAGCCGCTTTCGGCACGAGACCATATTCTCAGCCCGTTTGCCCCGAAACCATATTTTTTTACCCGTTTCGTCGCCGGAAGATATTTTTGACTTAGGAACATATTTTTGAAACCGGACCATATTTTTGTCCCGTTTTGACCCAGACCATATTTTCGGTTCGTTTAGTCCCACGAAACATATTTTCGCCCAATTTCACCCCGGAACCATATATTCAGTCCCTTTCGATCCCGGACCATATTTTCGCCCTGTTTGGACTCGAGACCATTTTTCGGACCCTTTCAACCCAGGTCCATATTTTCGGCCCGTAAAAAAAGAACAAATTTACGACCCGAACCATATTTTCTGTCCGTTTCGACCAGGGACCAGTTTTCGCTCCGTTTTGACTACCACATACCAGATTCTTTGCCCGTTTCGACCCCGTACATATTTTCGTCCCGTTTCGACCGTGGAACATATTTTCGGCTCGGGACTATAATTTTGGACTGCTTTGCCCCCGAAAACATTTGTTCGACCCCGGACAACATTTTCGGCCCAAGACAACATTTTCGGTCTGTTTTGCCCCCCGAAACATATTTCGGCCAATTTCGACTCGGAACCATATTTTTGTTCCCTTTTGACCCCTGTCCATATTTTCGGCCCATTTCTATACGGAAACTTTTAGTCGACCCCGGAGCATATTTTCTGCCCCTTTTGACCACATACCATATTGTTCACCCGTTTCAACCCAGTATCATATTTTCGGCCAGTTTCGACCATGGAACATATTTTCTGCCCTGGACTATTTTTTGGACCGTTTCGCCGCCGCAAACATTTTTTCGACCCGGACAACATTTTCGCCGTGTTTTGACCCGGGACAACATTTTCAACCCGTTTCTACCCGGGACAACATTTTCGCCCGTTTCGACTTTGGACTACATTTTCTGCACCGCTTCTACTCAGGACCATATTTCGGCTCGTTTCTACCCGGGAGCATATTTTCGCCCCATTTCAACCCGCGACCATAGATATTAATTGGAGTGACAAATGACTAATTTGCCATATGATATTATAAGTACCAAACAAAGCTGGGTACTGTAGGTCAGACTCCATAATATAATACATTTAGATATTATTTTTCCTGCACAAGTGATACCAGATAAAATATTAAATTTTGAGTATAATAATCAATGCGCACAAGTGCCGGCACTATATTAAGTTAAATTAATCTAACAAAATATATGTGTTCGATTCGTTAGAGTGTCTGTTTGTGCAAATAAAAAGTACTGTATTATGTATATCAAATACTATTATATAAGAAAGTGGCAGCAGAATAAGATTCAAAGACTATACTATGTAGTATACATAGTTATGTAATGTTCACTAGGATTCATTATGTTCTTGAAGATCCAATAACTATAAACTATGGCAAACGTTTCAACATCTAAAACATTTGATATAGTTATAGTTGGAGCTGGAATCATCGGGTTAAGCGTCGCCCACGAGTTCCTTGTGGGATCATCAGATGTTTCGGTTGCCATAATCGACTCTGCTCAACCTTGCGCTGGGGCGACTGGTGCAGGTTCTCGTCTCATTTGATCAACTTTCTGCGACTTTTTTGCTTCGTAGTTATGTGCTAGTTGTCAGTATATGAGGTAACTAGTCTAAAGGGCAAAGGACTGTATAGAACACTCATGTTTCTTGAAAATCTCAGTTCAATCACCTAGTTTAAACGAAGGCGTGCTTCCATCATTGATGTGACCATGCTCACATAATTGCTTCTTCTATGAACTATATTTTGCGTCCAATATAGTATTCCGTATTATTTTCCCTCGCGTTTATCTTGTTTTATTGAGGAGGTTACAGGACAAGGTTACATATGGAGGATACACAAGGACCCCCAAAGTGAAAAGTGGGAGCTAGGAATGAGAAGCCAAAAATTGTGGGAGGTGCTTGTTGAAAGTGTAATGCACCAAGGTCAAGATCCTTTAATAGCACTTGGATGGAAAAGAACAGGTAATCGTGGGGTCGTTATTCCTGAAATTGGGATGAAGGTAGTATCATTTCCCGCGTAATGATATTTTGCGACGTTTTTAGGAAGCTTATTAGTTGGTCGGACATCTGAGGAATCGAACATTTTAAAGAAAAGGTTGGAGAAGTTATCTGAAGCTGGACTGGAAGCGTTTCTTCTGTCTAATGATGAGCTGCTGCTAAAGGAACCAGCACTAAGGCTTGGACATGAAGGCTCAGCTGCATTTGTACCTGATGATTTCCAAATAGACGCCAGACGAACTGCAACATTTATACAAGAGGTCTTTCGATAGCTCTGAGTCATTACAATTTAATTTTTATTGTACATGTCGATGGAGGATTTGAGACTTTGGTTTAGCGGGGATGAATTACTGGCAAATATGGATCCCCATGTTCGAGTCCTTGCACTGACAACAATTTTTCTAAAAACAAAAATGAAACTATATGGGGGGAGGGGGGGAGAGACTTTTGAAGAACTTTCAAGATCCAGGGGGACGACTCACGACTGCCCCTCCCGCCCACTTGGATCCATTCATCCACCACTCTGTACCCTTGTTCATCAATGTCTATACAATTTTTATATCTGTGTAGGGAAATCGACAGTTTCAAGCAGAAGGGAGATACGAGGAGTTCTTCAATGAGCCAGTAACCGATTTGCTTAGGTAGTGTATATGTAGTACATACCTACCTTAGTTGATTTACGTGTTTGTTCATGCTAATTGCTATCTACACCATTCCTTTACTACATGCATATATATGATCAGATCGAGCAGCGGGGAAGTTACAGGTGTTCAGACTTCGAAGAGGATAATTAACTGTAGAAAGGCAGTTGTAGTTGCAGCAGGCTGTTGGAGTGGTTCATTGACTCATAATCTAATCAAGAATTGTAACATTGATTTGGATCTTCCTATAAAACCTCGAAAGGTTAGCTCATGATTCACATGAAATGTTTCCTTATTCCCTTCTAAGTTCGCCTATGTTGTCAAGTTTTGCTATTCATCAATATCGAGTTTGGTTTCTGATTATTTCATAAACTATATACTTCTAACTACATCAGAGTTATTCACACAGCAAAATATTTTGTCGTGGAATCAGAGCCAATGGCGTTCTGACCTGATGTTTTTCTTTTATTGTCGCTAGCTGAAACCATTTTATGGAGTTTTAGTGATATCGTTTAATAGGGTCACTTGCTCGTACTCAAGAATATTAACGGCTTCAGCCTGAATCACGGTCTAATGGAACTCGGCTATATCAATCATCAGTCTGCCTCTACTGGTCAAACTCTCGGAACTGATCCTCAAGATATATCTGTTTCAATGGCTGCCACAATGGATATGTCCGGAAACCTTTTGCTCGGTAACTCATCCTAACACGAATACTCCATCTGTATATGACAGAGCATTCTTTCGAGTTTTGAGGACTTTCAGTTTGGGCTTAAAGTTCCAAGGGTTCTATTAGAGTTTTGTCACGACTTTTAGCTAATTGAACGTTAATATTTTCTTGATCCGAACTGTACCTTTCATCGGTTTGGACGTTTGACTCTGCAAGATATTGATTACAGGTAGCAGTCGACAGTTTGCTGGTTTTGAGAAAGAGATAGATGAATCCATCGTTAATCGCATATGGGAGCGAGCATTGGAGTTCTTTCCCTTGCTTAGATCTCAATCCCTTCAAGATTACTTGAAGGAGGCCGAAGTAAGAGTAGGACTCAGACCTTACAGTTAAGTATTGCAAACTGCAACTTTTGCTTTATTAACTTATTAGTATCTCCTCGATCCATCTCAATATAACGAGTTTGATAATCATATAAAAGAACTATCATGTCCGTAATCGTCCCATTTGATAGGGACTAAACTCAAGCCCAACCCAATATATTTCGAGTTTAAACAAAATATTTCAACTTTCAACAATCCATTTTTATACAGTGGCAAGTGGGAAACCGGCGATTGGCCCTGTCCCGGGACTGCCAAAACTCTTCCTCGCTTGTGGACATGAAGGAGAAGGACTTTCCATGGTATGACACCCTACCAATCTTTCTTTTCTTTTCATTTTTGGTGTCTTTTACCGCTAGTTCAGTAACAAGTTAGAGCTAATGTTAACGAGTCAGATCGGTCTTTGTTTTTCATTTATCAACAGTCCGAGTACATACGATAGTGTGGGCACTTAATCAGTGACAAAGTTTAAAAAAGATCAATGAATACGTCAAGGCGACCTCCCGTCAACTCCGAATATTTGATACAAATACTTTTTACAATTTTCAGGCTCTAGGAACTGCTGAAATGATAGCTGATATGGTTTTAGGAAATCCATTAAAAGTGAATTCGGCTCCCTTTGGTGTTCAAGCTAGGCCTTGTTCCTAAATAGCTATGTTCATGGATCTAAATTTAATTGTTTTTAACACAACCTTCTTATATTCTCATTTTACATTCAATATATTATTTGAATTAAAATATCAACTACTATAAAAAAATCGATTACAAAAAGATAAACTATACACTAAAACTAGACTATTATAAAGTGCTTAGATGATATAATTAACATATACCACAACCATATTATAGTCTCCTTTTACATCATTATAATTATGAAGTAGTTAGATTATTTGATAAGTTGTTTATTACAAATGAGGTGGTAGTTAAATTATTCAATGGTCTATAACTATATTCAGTTTGTATATTATAATTTAAAAATATTTGGTGGCAGACGTAAAGGAGCAAGCTTTCTTTTTTCAATCATTTTTCTTAAAACTGATAATAATTAGTGTCATTTTTTTCAAAAGTACTCCTTATTTATAGAATTAGGTTTAACGGAATTTGCAGTACTTTATCAAAATTGTTCCATCACCTCCCCTTTTTCTACCATCTTATACGCTATTTAAGCTCAGAATTAAAAATGTCCCCAAATATTTCTTTATACTTACACATTAAACCCGAAAAATTCTAATCACATTTAGAGTTCAATTTCTTTGCATTTGTATGACCACTTAGTCCGATAAGAGAGACTAATGTATTTATATAATATTAATCGCTAAGCAAACAAAATCCTATACAAGTGTAACAATTAAATAGAGTTTTCAAAGCACTATCTTAATTATCGTAGCGATGCGCGAGAAAATGTTGTATGGAAGCACTTATATGTAGTAGTGAGTGAAATATATGTAAAAGTGAGATCAAGAAAATATAAATATTATTATTGAATCAAACATTTGGTTACAATTGTTGATATTGTTACAAATTGCATGATTTTCTTTTGCATTCACTAATGCACTTTCTTTACTCTTAACACCTGCACAAATCAAAAGATATTATTTAATATTACATCAATATTAATTATCATGATGAAAGTTATGTTAAATAAGACAGTTATCATACATTATATGATTACCTCATAAATGAGCACAATGAAGAAGTACACAACTAATGTTGCAATTGCACATCTTCACTTAATTTCTTTAAAGCGCGTCTGCATACTTCTTTACACACATCAAGACAATATGGTGTAACTGGTCTACATGCCCCAACACAATTCTTATAGCAAGTGTCATAATCCTCAGATATCACTGCACTTGCGAACAATAAACACATCACCGAGACAACAAAAAATGTAAGACCTATATTTTTCATCATTTTTCTCTTTTGTATACCTCTCTTTGCAAGTAAGACGTTTAAAATTTGTATTTTCGTTAGTGTTATAAAACCTCCTTTTATAGAGTTGAAAATTTTTGTTTATGATATATGTAAATTGAAAGAGATGGTGCTGAGGTTGTTAACGGATAACTACGATATTGAGGTATTATCAATTGTGATATATTATACTAAATTTGCTAAATTAAAATTATAATTTCTATATATATATTTTTTTTATTTTCTTAATTTATCTATCTTATCTTTTGAAAATTTATTTCCTTTTTCTCGGTCAAAGTTATTTTATCATGAACATCCATCTTTGGATTATAATACACAAACATTGTAATTTCGGACATGACTTTATTCATATATTAGATAAATATTGCAATTCTTAAGTATTTAATGAGGATGCGACTTTTTTCCTATCCTAATATATATAAATTTGTATAGTTCAAAATAACCAAGCCAAAAGGTTGGGGTCTTGCCAGTGGAAAATATAAATATATTTAAATTTTATAGATCCCAACTTGTGCACTTAGATAAATATTTAAGTATAATTGTGGAGAAAGATTGAATTCATATTTATGCTTTTTTATTTCATCAGGTGTTTTGAGCCGATGCCTCTCCTATAAAGGACGATTATAAATGGTAGTATGTATGTGTATTAAAACATAATAATGTATATTGTTAGAATAAAGTTAATTTTCTAAATTACATGTTCTATAAATTCAATAGAGATGTTCAATTATAGTTATTAAAATTGAGTTAAGAAAAAATATAGTTGCCACCAATCAAATTTATAGTCGTTCTACTATCAAATAATACAAAATATACGGTTTAGAAAATCAATTTATAATATTATAACATAAAGGAGTTCTTTCTTCAGTTTTATTTACTACAACTTTATAAATATGTATTAACTATATGATAGACTTCGATAGAATGTGTACGCTAAAGGATGATATATGATTAGGGCTTCATTGGTGACATATCCTTGTTTTTTTTTATATTTAATTTGTTTTAAAATTGAGGTATTGTGCCACTGACTACATGCATGTATTTTAATATTAACAATTTCAGAAGACGAAGTTCACAAAAAAGTACAAAAGAATTGGCACCAAGGGTCGATTCCTAAACAATTGTGATATATTATACTAAATTTGTAAAATTAAAATTATAGTTTATATATATTTTTTATTTTCTTAATTTATCTATTTTATCTTTTGAATTTTTTTTTGAAATAGATGGTGCTGAGGTTGTTACAGATAACTACGATATTAAGGTATTATTAATTGTGATATATTATACTAAATTTGTAAAATTTAAATTATAGTTTATATATTTTTTTATTTTCTTAATTTATCTATCTTATCTTTTGAAAATTTATTTCCTTTTTCTCGGTCAAAGTTATTTTGTCATGAATGACCATCTTTGGATTATAATACACAAACATTAATTGATGTAATTTCGGACATGACTTTATTCATATATTATATAAACTAGATGTGTGTACACAGTCTAGCCTGTGCGCAATTAATTTATCATATTTATAATATATAATTTTTGATCAATTGATAAATATAATATTTGTAGGCTATACTATTTCTTTTATCTTAATTAAATTTAATTTAATGTGTAAAATAACATTAGATATTAGAAAAAAAAGCCATTTTCATAAAATGATGACCAACTTTTTTATGCCTATTGGTAAGTAGTTATTAAACAAAGTATTTATATAAAATTATATATTCAAAATTCAAAATATAGTTTATTCTCCTAATTTTTTGGAGAATTGAGAACATGGGGCTTCATTTTTTTAATAACTAATTCATGCCTTCCCATATTATATATGGTAAGATAAATTTAATTTAATGTGTAAAATAACATTAGATATTAGAAAAAAAAAAGCCATTTTCATAAAATGATGACCAACTTTTTTATGCCTATTGGTAAGTAGTTATTAAACAAAGTATTTATAAAAAATTATATATTCAAAATTCAAAATATAGTTTATTCTCCTAATTTTTTGGAGAATTGAGAACATGGGGCTTCATTTTTTTAATAACTAATTCATGCCTTCCCATATTATATATGGTAAGATAAGATATTTATATAAAATTATATATTCAAAATTCAAAATATAGTTTATTCTCCTAATTTTTTGGAGAATTGAGAACATGGGGCTTCATTTTTTTAATAACTAATTCATGCCTTCCCATATTATATATGGTAAGATAAATTTAATTTAATGTGTAAAATAACATTAGATATTAGAAAAAAAAAAGCCATTTTCATAAAATGATGACCAACTTTTTTATGCCTATTGGTAAGTAGTTATTAAACAAAGTATTTATAAAAAATTATATATTCAAAATTCAAAATATAGTTTATTCTCCTAATTTTTTGGAGAATTGAGAACATGGGGCTTCATTTTTTTAATAACTAATTCATGCCTTCCCATATTATATATGGTAAGATATTGCAATTCTTAAGTATTTAATGAGGATGCGGCTCCTTTCCTATCCTAATATATATATTAGAAAAACTTTAGTACCATAAGTCCGAACCCTCAATTTTGTAGGATAGATGTACCCAAATATACTTATTTGAATTCAATGTCTCAATAACTTATGTATAGTACGTTGAATATATACTAATAATATCATTAAATTCTTCATGTCATTAAACTCTACATATACTTATGCAAAATCTCTTCATCTCATGCAAAAACTTTTTAAATTATTAATAAATTATTACTATATCGATAAGTTAATAGCTCTATAAATTAATAATTTTTTCCGGTCCCGACATTATTAATTTATAGAAATTTTACTGTATATCCATGACTCCGAGAATATAAAATATTTGACTCATGATCTTAGCAAAAAAAGTACATAACTTTTTCTAACTTAATTTCTATTTATAATACAAAAAATAATGAACTACATTTACAAAAAACCACATTACCTTGTTATATATTCCCTCCAATTCAAAATTTAGGTCGTTTTCATTTTTGCATGCTTAATTTTGACCATCAATTACTTACTATTCGTTAGTCCAAAAAATATATAACTAATATCGATAAATTTATATATAAGAGTATTTTCATAAAAGTAAACTTTTATGATTTGTTATAATATAACTAATTAGTTATTTCCAATTAAAGTTAGACACGAAAAAATGAAAAAGACATATAGTTTAACTTGGAGGGAGTTTGTAATCTTTTTTGAATTCGTGGTCAGAGTTATTATGCCTGAGAAAAGAACCATAGTTGATGTTGAAATTGTGATCCTCTAAATGCAACCTACTATGAAATTAATTGGAATGACAATACTGTTAAAATTATGAGGTGGTTGACACGTCATAATAAGTGTCCGTTGAACAATTTGATTGTTCATAGTGATTACTTATTTAATGTTAAGTTCATACGTATATTATGTTTGACAATAATATACATGCTGAGAATGAATTCGAAATGCATTAGGGGTCATGATGGGTTTACTAGGGGCCGTTCATGATTTATATGTTAGTAAAATACTTGGTTGATATTTTATTAACATATGGCTAGTGCTGGAAACGAGTCGGGTAACCTGTTACCCGCTCGAGCACCCGGCTCGAGTACTCGACTCGATAGACCGCTCGTTAGTTAAGGAGTAGGGTAAGGGTACAAGGTTGTGCTCGTTTGAAATACCCGACTCGCTCGATAATTACCCGGCTTCTTAACAAACTACCAAATTAATTAATTAATTTAATATGTGTTCAAATATTATTTATAATTAAGTTTTGTAAACCTTATTATCAATATTTCAAATAATTAAGATTTATGTAATTTAGTAATGTGCCAAATATAACAATATATTCATTTTTATTAAAAATAAGTTTTTCTTTTTTCATTTTGCCTTAAGGAGCCGGGTAATAAAGGAGTAGAGCCGGATAATTACACTACCCGGCTCATTACTACCCTACTCGTTATCTTAAGGAGTAGGGTAGGGGTACTAAAGTTATGCTAGCAAAATTATCCGACTCGTTACTACCTGGCTCATTATCTTAAGGAGTAGGGTGGGGTACTTCACTACCCGGACCGACTCGACTCGTTTCCAGCACTACATATGGCTAATGTCATTTCGATCCTAGAAGGTCACACACATACAATGCACTTGATTTTTAATATGATTTTTTCGAGATCACTGTAATTTTTCTGGAATTGTTTCGATTTTTTAAGTGCTCGAAATAAATGTTTGAACAGCCATACGTTCACCCGAACGGATTTGATATACCCTTCGGTTGAACAATATTTTCTGGGCTGTATATATTTTTGTAAAAATCTGAAAAAATATAAATCAAATACTAAAATGAATTTCGAGTCTACTGTAATTTTTCTGGATTTATTAAGTACTCTAAAATGATTTTTGAATAGTCATATGTTCAAGTAATTGAAAAATGAAAAACAAAAAGGATGTTTTTGACCAATAAATTTGACTTCGAGACTTTGTTGTCAACACTCTTATTGACTCACCACAGCCTCCGTCATCGAGTTCCAAGCATGCATCGTCCGACACCTCTCTACTCTTTATCAAATTATGTGGATAGTTCTCAGTTTTCTGTGGAACACAGGTCTTTCCTTGCAGCTACCACTACAGGCTTTAAGCCAAAATCATTCAAGGAAGTTATGCAACACTCAGGTTGGCGTGATGCTATGCGAACTGAAATTGATGCTCTTGAAGAAAATGGCACCTAAACTCTTGAACATCTTCCACCTAGTAAGCAAGCATTGGCAATAAGTGGATCTATAAAATAAAGTACAAATCCGATGGCACAATTGAGAGTTTGAAGGCACAGTTGGTTTTATTTGGTAATCAACAAGTACAAGGAATTGACTACTCGTACACCTTTGCTCATGTGGCCAAGATGGGCACTGTTCGAGTGTTTCTTGCAGTTGTCGCTGCTATGGATTGGAAATTGCATCAAATGGATGTACATAGCGTGTTTCTGCATGGTGATCTGACACATGTGGTGTACATGAAGATCCTTCAGGGGTTCGAGAAGGGCAGGGACGGCCAAGTGTGTCGCCTCAGGAAATCTTTGTATGGCTTGAAGTTGGCTCTGAGATGTTGGTTTGCGACATTTACAGATGCACTGTGACGGTATGGCTTTGTTCAATCTTATTCTGACTACTCTCTTTTCATATATTCCAATCAGCACACTTGTATTGATGTATATGGACGACTTAATTGCGGGCAACCGAAGTGATGTTATCTCGGCTTTCAAGAACTATTTGCACTAATGCTTTCGCATGAAGGATCTTGGCAAACTGAAATACTTTCTTGGTATTGAGGTTGCTAGAAATCGGGAGGGGATATTCTTGTGTCAGCGGAAGTATGCTCTCGACATTATTTATGAGACCAGATTACTGGGTGCCAAACCAGTGATGAGTCCCATGGAACAACATCAGAAGTTGGGGCTTTCGACTAGCCCTCCTCTCGTTGATGGGGAAAAATATCGTCGTCTAGTCGGACGACTCTTGTATCTTGCCTTTACTCGTCCTGATATCTGTTTTGCAGTGCATATTCTGTCTCAATTTTTGAAGCAGCCTCGGGAGGATCATTGGGTGGCTACTATGCGAGTTCTACGCTATCTCAAATGTAGCCCGGGTCAGGGTGTTCAGTTGCATCACAACACTGATTTGAAGTTGACAGGCTGGTGTGATTTTGATTGGGCAGCATGTCCACTCTCTCGCCGATCAGTTACAGGCTAAATCGTGTTTCTTGGATCGTCTCCAATGTCTTGGAAATCTAAGAAACATGATACCGTTTCTCTATCCTCTGAAGAGGCAGAGTATCGGGCTATGACAAAGTTGACATGTGAATTGAAATGGTTGCGAGGTCTTTTGAAGTGTCTTGGTGTACAAATACAGGGTCTTATGCAGGTATTCTGCGATAGTCAATCGGCATTACATCTTGCTCGCAACCTGGTGTTTCATGAGCATACGAAACACATTGAAATTGACTGTCATTATACGCGTGATGCATTGATCGACGACACTATTTCAGCTTCCCACGTTTCCACTAGCTCTCAATTAGCGGACATTTTCACTAAACCATTAGGGGTATCTCAGTTTACTCGACTACTTGGCAAGCTGGGCATATATGACTTGCATGCTACACCTTGAGGGGTGGTGTTAACAGATGTATATTTGTAAGTTGTAATATAGTTGTAAGCTTTAGGCCCAATAGATTGCTAGGGTATTTTGTATAGCCTCTATACATTGTACAAACATTTATTGTGAAATATAAGAGTTATATTTCTCTTAACATAGTTTCTTCAATGTTTCTACAATATTTTCAAAAAATTTCTTATTTTTATCATTTCGAAGTTATGTTCCAAAAAGAAATTTTGGACTAAGTTTGTTGCATATCACCTACATTATTATTGTATTATACCAATAGTTTCGAGTGGATACGATTAATTTGATTAAGCGCAACCTTTATCTGTTAGTTAAACTTGGGACATATGTGCTATATCAATTTACTAAGATGAATAAAATAATCGAGTAAAGTGAGATAGACTTATTCTATAAGCGTGCCTGCAATTTTGATAATTAATTCCATTAAACTCGCTCTTTGTTAGTTAGAATTTCATACTCCATCCGTCTCTAAAAGATTGTCACATTTTATGTATGAAGTATACTTTTGTAAAACTCTTATTGTTGAATAAAAGTATTACTTCTTGTTTATTGATTGTCTATTCTTTTATAGCACTTGAATAAACAATTGAATATTTAATCATAGTTGCTTCAGCCTATGACGAAAATCGAGGACAAAGGGAATCATGTGACAAGGATGCAAGTGTATATCAAAGACATTGGTAATAGTCCAAGGGCAAGTGGGAGTGTTGGAAATTGATGTTTCAATTTCCTCAATTAGTGCCCGTGAACTATATCATCTATATATACGGTTCAACAACCGATAGTTATCTGAACTATCAGTAGTCTCACCCGAGATAATGCCGGGGGTAATCGAATGGCAGACTAGGCTCTCACGATGATCTTCGGGATTCGTGTATACGGTCATATACGTTGAATCCCGATGCTTTCGTTACTCGGGCTATGAGGTCACACACGTAACAATTACCGAAGATACTTTCGAGTAGTGACCCGAAAGTGAATAAGGGATTTGATCCATATTGAGGAATTTCGGTTCGATCGAGATCGTGTCCCGACCGAACCGATGGTGCGCCTGGAATTGGTTCCGGACACACCATTTGGGGTTTATGTATATATATATATATATGTGAGATATATATATATATATTATCATTTATTGAAATGATTTAATTAATTAATGAATTAATTAAATAAGATATGATTTAATTAATTAATTAAGATTAATTAATTCCATCATCATGAATGGTTGACATCTTGGTGGCTACTTTATGCCTTGGGAAGGCTTTGTAAGACTTGGGAAGAACTCTTGTAAGAGAATCTTCCATGGACCAAGAGGCATTAACCATATGGATGGTTAATGTGTTTGTTTCTATATCATAAGATGATATAGAATGGGTAGAGCATCAAGCTAAGTGAACACACAACTCTTGTTAGAGAACAAAACAAACACACACTTCATCTTCAAACCCTCTAGCAAAACTCTAAGTGTTAGAGTATAGAAATTGTTCTATAGTTTGCTATAGTAGTTAGACTACATACTCCTCAATAACACACACTAGTCCAAGTGTGTCTTATTGCTATCTAAGGTATTGGTGTGGACTATTTCATAGTAGTTCCATATCACCTTGGTGATAGAAATTTCTTCAAGAAGAAAGCAAGGAGCAAGGTGTGGGGATAAGCATTTGGAGATTACATCGCTTCCGCTCACGCTTCAAAGGTATATCTTTGTAGCACCACTCTACTATATGTTATTTGTAGCATATTCACTATCTTTAAACATATACTTCTATGAGCTAGTTTTATTGTGTAAGTTCTAACGATCAACATTAGGGTTTTCTAGATATATGAACTATTGTAGTTCATTGTGTCTTGCAACCCCGGGATATTCCAACATGGACAACCACCAAAACCTTTTTAAAAACTGAAGCCGAGGAAAGAACACAAAAATATTTAGCAACATCATTATTCAAATGAGGAACAAAGGAGTAAGGGGCCATACCAGTAGTCTGCATGGTGGTGATAATGAGTTCCAATTCATGCAGTTGAGCAGTTGACATTTCAGCTTTGCGAGCCCTGTTAACTTCTGGCTTCCTCTTCTTTACTCCCAGTGCAAGATGAGCAGTGCAATCACCAAGATGTTGGGAAGAAGTCATCTTCCTTTTCCTTCCAGTAGCATCATCCAAGTCCGGAAGATCCTTATTGCAAGAATAGCCAACTCCCAAAGCACCAACCCATTGAAATGCAGAAAGCTTATAATGGACAGAGAAATAAGTTGGATGTTGCTTTAAAGCCAATAAAGCACAAAACACCCGCATCTAAGTCTCCCCAAAAGAAGGAAGACAAGCAAATTTAACTGCCCAATCCAGAGTTGAGAGATCAGAGCATAGACCATATTCATTAGAGTGCAAATCAAGGAAGTCGACAACCTTCAATCGATCATGGATAATCATAAAAACAGGCTGTAGAATAGGCCAAGAGAGGAGATCATTCCAAATATCACTGTAGTCTGAATATTCAGTGCAGACATCATCTTCAGATGCCGACATGTTCCAATCATCATCTTGATATGAATCAAGAGCAAACCCTGCCTGATTCCCCATAGCTTCAAAGCATTCCATGTCCTCCTGATCATTAAAGTCCATAAAGCCGTCCATTCCCTCCTTAAACCTGGATAAAAAAGCTGTCCACTCTTGATGATAGAAAACCAACTTAGCATTATGAGTATCAGTGAAGGAGCTTCCTTCGGCAGCTTGCTTATAATTAAAAAGATTCATTCTTCTAGTGTAATCTCCGTAAGCATGCTGTATTTGTTCAATTGAGAGCTGTGTTATATCAATGCGACTAGCCAATGTGTGTAACCATTCATTATTTGGCTCACCCAGAAGGTTACTAATCTCTTCAAAAGACCTACCCTCCGGCCCCCTGTCATCTTCCTCTTCTTCACTAGTATCGTCCAATAGTAGCTCAGCTAAGACTTGAGTCGAAAAATACATAGGAGTCCCAACAGAGTTAGATGCTAAAATTGTAGTGAAAGGAGGAACCACTGTAAGTGGCTCAGCATTAATATATTCCTGGTCATCCTCTACACTTGAAGTGGTAGTATAGTCCCTCTCACTTGCAACTCCTTCTGTAGGAGAATCCTGAAGAAACTGGTTTGTATCAAAAAAGTCTTCAGGTTCTTCATTCCCCACTGGGAGACCAATAATAACTCCAGTAGCATCAGGTGGTGGGGGACTATCAGGACGGAAATCACGACTATTAAGCCTTCCTTCATCAAAAATGATATCCCCATCATCTTCCAAAGCATTTTCATCATCATTAATTCCATCAAGAACAATGTGGCTATTAGAAACAGCATCATCAGCTGTAGCTTCCTGATTTGTACCATCATCAATGTCATTTGCATTACTTTGAAGTTCTACAGTTGTCTGAATACCATTATCATCTCCATCATGATGGCTTCCATTTTCATCAGCACTCGGAGCAGAGTGTTGGAAATTGATGTGTCAATTTCCTCAATTAGTGCCCGTGAACTATATCATCTATATATACGGTTCAACAACCGATAGTTATCTGAACTATCAGTAGTCTCACCCGAGATAATGCCGGGGGTCATCGAATGGTAGACTAGACTCTCACGATGATCTTCGGGATTCGTGTATACGGTCTTATACGTTGAATCCCGATGCCTTCGTTACTCGGGCTATGAGGTCACACACGTAACAATTACCGAAGATACTTTCGAGTAGTGACCCGAAAGTGAATAAGGGATTTGATCCATATTGAGGAATTTCGGTTCGATCGAGATCGTGTCCCGACCGAACCGATGGTGCGCCCGGAATTGGTTCCGGACACACCATTTGGGGTTTATGTATATATATATATGTGAGATATATATATATATATTATCATTTATTGAAATGATTTAATTAATTAATGAATTAATTAAATAAGATATGATTTAATTAATTAATTAAGATTAATTAACTAATCTCATCATTATGAGGAGTTGACATCTTGGTGGCTACTTTATGCCTTGGGAAGGCTTTGTATCCCTTGGGAAGAACTCTTGTAAGAGCATCTTCCATGGACCAAGAGGCATTAACCATATGGATGGTTAATGTGTTTGTTTAGTGTGCAATATGTTTCATCATCCATTCTATATCATAAGATGATATTGAATGTGAAGAAATTAATCTAAGTCTTGCATATCTCTTGCTAGAGAACACAAGAACACAAACAAACACACTTCATCTTCAACCTCAACCCTCTAGCAAAACTCTAAGTGTTAGAGTATAGAAATTGTTCTATAGTTTGCTATAGTAGTTAGACTACACACTCCTCAATAACACACACTAGTCCAAGTGTGTCTTATTGCTATCTAAGGTATTGGTGTGGACTATTTCATAGTAGTTCCATATCACCTTGGTGATAGAAATTTCTTCAAGAAGAAAGCAAGGAGCAAGGTGTGGGGATAAGCGCTTAAAGATTGACATAGCTTCCGCTCACGCTTCAAAGGTATAACTTTGTAGCACTACTCTTTTATATGTTATTTGTAGCATATTCACACTACCTTTAAACATATACTTCTATGAGCTAGTTTCATTGTGTAAGTTCTAACGATCAATGAATTAGGGTTGTATGACATATGAACTATCGTAGTTCATCGTGTCTTGCAACCCCGGGATATTCCAACATGGTATCATGAGCTATATTACACGTTTAACATGTTCTAGAAGTGTTTAAAGTAGTACCATATAGTATATATGTCGATATATGAACCGTAGCCGATTTTCGTATTCGGAAAACCCTCCCCGACAAAACGTAAGTTCCGCGTGATTCCAGGCAAGCCATGGACACGGCTCCACTGGAACGCGCACCCTCGGCATGCCCTGGACACGGCACGCCTTGGCCCGTAGCTGGGAGCGGCTTCTCTGGACGCGTCCTTAGACGCCCTTGGAAGCCCCCCCCGCGCGTCCGCGCGTTTTGTTCCCTGGACAGCCCCTGTCCGCAGCACCTGTCCGCGCGCGGACTGCCTGGGCAACCCCCCTGTCCCCGTTTGATCGTGGCTCCATCGTGAGCCATGGCTCACGATGGACTATAACTTCGCCCGATGTTTTCGAAACAAAACGAATCGATTAAGCCCAAAGTCATTTGATGATTATGGACGTTTTCGGTTTGTTATGGGTGATTTAGAGATTGTTTTGGAAATAATCTTATAAGTTCAAAACATTCTTTGAGAAGTTTAAAATAGTTTAAAATTAGCATGTATGTCAAAGTGTTGATTTTATCCTATCGGTACTAATTAAATTGTTTAATTGAGTATCGAAAGGAAGTTTGTGGTTGAGTTATTATGAATTTCAAACCTTAAACTTATGCTAAGTCTCTTTGAATGTAATTGGGGTATTAGTTCAAAATGTTGAACTTATGGTAAAACTTCCGATAATTGGCTATGTTAGTTGTTGGACAACTAAAGGTTATGATATGCATATATGACTATGATTCACATTATTTGAATGTGAGTATGTGTGTGAGTTGTGTGTTGCTTGTGTGTTTTATTCCATTCCTAGCATGTTTATGTGATTTATGTATAATGTGTTATGCATATATAAACTGTAGTCTGAATGGAATGGGGATTTGATATGGCCTAGTATTTATTCGAAATACAGTCTGCGTACTGTCCTTGATATTGAAATACGACGCATGTGTCGTTTTACATTCTTGTATTGTTATTTCTTTTTCGCGGCGCATGTGCCATTTAATGCGAAAGTTGATTATGTAACAAGACATGAAGAGACGGACTTGGAGCATGGCGATGTCCAAGAAGACGGAGACCAAGGACTTAGTTTAGAACTAGTTAGACTAGTTTTATTTAATGTCTTTTAGGCCATATCACGTCCCTTTAAAGTGTTTATTATTCATGCCATGTTTCATGCTTACATATATTTTCTTGAAGTATATGTATACCTTATGTGATATGCATGAAATGTGGATTACATGTTTAATCTAAACCCCTCCACGTAATAATTAAGTGTTTGCCAAACCTAAGTTCAAAGTTGTCAAACTTTCCTACGTTTCGGGTGGATCATCCCTAGATGGGCACTTTGATTCATAGGAATAGGAGGCAATGGGATTACATGCGCTACAGGTTAGCCCATCGAACCGGCAAATGTAATCCACCCCTTTATGGTGAACTAAGGTTACTTAAAACGTGGCTACAGGTTAGCCCATCGAACCGGCCCGTTTGGCAAAGGAAGTCTATAGTGTCATAAAACGACTAGTGATAGACGCCAAGAGTCATATATAATCATTGGATGATTGATATATGATAGTCTAGTAGAACTTACCCATGGATTGGACTATGAGGATGATTGCGTGTGCCGCTCATACCCAAGTCCGTGGGGTCTTGGTATACTTGTACACTTCGAGGGGTTGTTGGTACTCGTATTACTGTTTCAAGCATGCTTTACTTGTATCGTATGTTTTACATATAAATTAAACTGAACGTCGTTTCATACTCGCATGTTTTAGATGGCAACTGCTAAGAAATCAACTTCAAATTCACTCCGATCTACACTTGAGAAGTGTAAACTCAATGGCAATAACTTCAACGACTGGTCTCGTAACTTGAGAATCGTTCTCAAGCACGAGAGAGTCGAATATGTTCTTAAGGAAGAACTTCCTCCTCCACCCCATGAGGATGCCGATGAGCTAGAACGTGGTGCATATGATGTACACGTGGACGATGCATTGGATGTCCAATGTCTCATGCTGGCCAACATGGAACCGAATCTTCAGATTCAGTTCGAAAATGTGGCAGCATATGACATGTACTGCAGACTGGAACAGATGTTCCAGAAGCGGGCAAGAAATGAGCGGTACGAAGCTGTTTGTGCCCTCATGGATTGCAAACTATCCAATGGTCAACAGGCCAGTCCTCATGTTCTCAAGATGATTGGGATCATCGAGAGACTTGAGTCTTTGGGAACTCAGTTTTCCAAGGATTTGGCTGTTGACATAATCCTCCGTTCCCTTCCTGACAAGTTTGGTAACTTTGTCATGAACTTCAACATGCATGACTTCGATAAGTCGTTGTCGGAGTTGCATAACATGATCAGCACGGCTGATACTGCGTTGAAGGGTGGGAAGAGCTCTACCCCTACTCCCTCGGTTCTGATGATTCAGAACAAGAAGGCCTTTAAGAAAGGCAAGGGGAAATGGAAGGGAAAGGCCAAGACTGGAACAGTCAAGGCCCAGACTTCCAAAACTCCGGCTAAAGGTCCTAAGGGGACTGACCAGTGTCATTATTGTAATACACCTGGTCACTGGAAGAGGAACTGCAAGAAGTACCTCGAAGATAAGAAGAGTGGGACTCTTCCGACAGGTATATGCGTTATTGAAGCTTTCATCACCTCCAATAACTCTACTTGGGTACTTGACTCAGGATGTGGTTCTCATATTTGTCGAAATATGCAGGTACTACATGACGGTAGAGCCCTTCGGAAGGGAGAGGTGGACTTGCGGGTAGGCAATGGAGCAAAGGTTGCTGCAATTGCCGTGGGCAAGATAGATTTAAAACTACCATCCGGGATGGTCTTAGTTTTAAATAATGTATATTGTATTCCTACTATTTCTAGAAATATTATTTCCATATCTGTTTTGAACAATGATGGTTTTACCATCCTTATGGAAAGGAATATATGTTCTATTAATCGTGATGGTTTACTTTATGCAAAAGCTTCAAACCAAAATGGTCTTTTCATACTAGATGAGGACCATGAGGTATATAACGTAAATATTAAAAGGAACAAGCCTAACGACTTGAATCCTACCTACCTATGGCATTGCAGACTTGGTCATATAAATGAAAATCGCATCAAGAAACTCCACGAAAGTGGAATTATTGAGTCACTTGATTTTGAATCATATGACCAATGCGAATCATGCCTTTTGGGCAAGATGACCAAATCACCTTTCACTGGAACAAGTGAAAGGGCAAGTGATTTATTGGGGATAATACATACCGATGTATGTGGTCCAATCAACACTCCTGCAAGAGGTGGTTTTCCCTACTTCATTACCTTCACGGATGACTTTAGCCGTTATGGCTATGTCTATCTAATGAAGCATAAGAGTGAAGCCTTTGAAAAGTTCAAAGAATTCCAAAATGAAGTAGAGAATCAACTCGGCAAGACTATTAAGACTCTTCGATCCGATCGAGGAGGCGAATATATGAGCCACGAGTTTGACACTCATCTTAGAGATTGTGGAATTGTTTCACAACTCACACCGGCCGGAACACCACAGCATAATGGTGTGTCCGAAAGGAGGAATCGCACTCTGTTAGACAGTTTGCGGTCTATGATGAGTCGAACCGACCTACATGTCAGCTTCTGGGGTTACGCGTTGCAAACTGCCGCACTTACCTTAAATAATTGTCCAACCAAGTCAGCTGAGAAAGTACCATATGAGATGTGGTTTGGGAAACGTCCCAAGATTAGCTTTCTCAGGGTTTGGGGTTGCTTGGCCTACGTCAAGAAGTTGAACATAGACAAGCTAGGCTCAAAGGCTGACTTGTGCCATTTCATTGGTTATCCAAAGGAAACCAAAGGGTATTATTTCTACCTTAAGCCAGAAAATAAGATTTTCGTGGCTAGGACAGCACATTTCCTTGAGAAAGAGTTCTTATCAGGAAATGTCAGAAATACGGTACAACTTGAAGAAGTTCAAGATGATGAGCCAAATGAGTTAATGAACTCATTCGACACGTTTAATGAGCAAGTTGAGTTATCGAACTCAAGAGACTCATTGAATAAGAGAGATGGGTTATTGAACCCAAGTGTCTCATCAAATGAGCAAGTCGAGTTAACGAACTCGGCAGGCTCACTTCAGGAAGTAGATCCTCCATTCATGGCGGATCCTATCTTGGACCCTAGATCCACGGTAGATGAGATTCCTGAAGAAGTACCGACCCTTAGGAAATCCAGTAGGACTCGTCATGTTCCCGATAGATGGTATGGGGAATCCTTCTTGATAGAAGACGACGAGCCTTATACTTATGGAGCCGCAATGAAAGGGCCAGATAGCGAGTCATGGCTTGAAGCCATGAAATCCGAGATAGACTCTATGTACCAGAATGATGTCTGGACATTGGTTCACTTACCCGAAGGTGCTAGACCTATCGAGTGTAAGTGGGTCTTTAAGAAAAAGCTTGATAAAGATGGAAATGTCCATATTTACAAGGCTAGACTAGTGGCGAAGGGTTTCAAACAAATTCATGGTATTGACTATGATGAAACCTACTCACCGGTAGTCATGTTCAAATCTATTCGGATCCTCTTAGCCATTGCCGCATATTATGACTATGAGATATGGCAAATGGATGTAAAGACCGCTTTCCTTAATGGAAACCTTGAGGAGGATGTGTACATGACACAACCTCCAGGCTTTACATGTCCGAAAGGACCTAAGAAGGTATGTAAGCTTCAGAGATCCATTTATGGACTCAAGCAAGCTTCTCGCAGTTGGAACCTCCGATTCAATGAAGCAATTAAAGAATTTGGCTTCATTCAGAATGAGGAGGATGCTTGTGTATACAAGAAGGTAAGTGGGAGCCACATTGCATTTATAGTCCTGTATGTAGATGACATACTAATCATTGGAAACAACAAACCGCTCCTTGAGTCAGTCAAGAGATGGTTGTGTAAGTGTTTCTCAATGAAGGACTTAGGAGAGGCGCAGTATATCCTTGGAATCAAGATATATCGAGATCGAGCCAATAGGTTGATTGGCCTGAGACAGGACACTTATATTGATAAGGTTCTGAGACGATTCGATATGATCGATTCCAAAAAGGGAATACTGCCTATGACAACTGGCACTATTCTCGGCAAAAGTCAGTGCCCCACCACTGACGTCGAGAAGGAGAACATGAGTAGAGTCCCGTATGCTTCAGCCATAGGATCTATCATGTATGCCATGTTGTGCACTAGACCAGACGTATCGTACGCTCTGAGTCTGACCAGCCGATATCAAGCGAATCCAGGCAACAGCCATTGGACCGCTGTGAAATCTATCCTTAAGTACTTGAGAAGGACTAAGGATATGTTTCTGGTATATGGCGGAGATGAGGAGTTGATTGCGAAAGGTTTCACCGATGCCAGTTTCCAAACCGATCGAGACGATTTTCGTTCTCAAACCGGGTTTGTATTCTGCCTGAACGGTGGAGCCATCTGTTGGAAGAGTTCCAAGCAGGACACAGTTGCAGATTCTACTACGGAGGCCGAGTACATTGCAGCTTCTGAAGCAGCCAAGGAGGCATGTTGGCTTAAGAAGTTTATGACTGAGCTTGGGGTAGTTCCTAGCGCTGATGGTCCAATTGAGTTGTTATGTGATAACACTGGAGCCATAGCACAGGCTAAGGAACCCAGGGCTCATCATAAGTCCAAACATGTCCTCAGGAAGTATCACCTCGTCCGTGAAATGTTCCAGAGCGGTGACATCAAAGTATCCAAAGTAGATACAGACGACAACGCAGCTGATCCCTTGACTAAACCATTGCCTCAGACCAAACATGAGTTCCATACTTCAGCTATTGGACTTAGACTTAGGTCCGAGTGGTCTTAGTCTTAGTGGGAGGTTTATTTCAGTTTATTTGATTTATATGTATGAAGTATACTTTTGTAAAACTCTTATTGTTGAATAAAAGTATTACTTCTTGTTTATTGATTGTCTATTCTTTTATAGCACTTGAATAAACAATTGAATATTTAATCATAGTTGTATGATAAATATTTTAATTCCCATGTAATCACAAGTTCTTGAAGAGGAGCCAATAAGTGTATTGGCTATGGAACCCCTTTTTCAAGACAAGAACTATGGTGATTACATTGTCCCTAGTGGTATGTCCCGGCGTTTTGGGAACAGACACAACCAAACTAGTGTGTAATGATTCGTTTGACTTTGTTTCTTAAGTCAAAAGGATGGTCCAAATCATTACATGGGTTCATTGTCAAGAGAGTCTTGACATGGTACTGGACAGTGACCGTTGTGAAATTATAGAAGAGATCTTGTGTCCTATATTTCACACGAGCCATATGATAGAGGTTCTGAGACCTACATGCATATCATTCTCATGCTACGTGAGCATGAGGCTTTGACTACTTCCGGACCCATCCGTTACTGGTGGTAATGGGGTACGTTGGGTCTTATGTGAATGTAGTGGTGAGATGATCGGTGATGCATTGGTAGGGTCTTTGTCCACCCTGGTATACAGGGAAGGTTTTTCTGGCCACTCGGAGAGTGAGTCTTACTTATGAATTCACCCGTTATGAACGGGAGTGAGACTATCTCGTGTTCCGAGAAATTATGTCATAGGAGTTGGCGACACGCTTTCTTGCTTTAGCCTATGACGAAAACCGAGGACAAAGGGAATCATGTGACAAGGATGCAAGTGTACATCCAAGACATTGGTAATAGTCCAAGGGCAAGTGGGAGTGTTGGAAATTGATGTGTCAATTTCCTCAATTAGTGCCCGTGAACTATATCATCTATATATACGGTTCAACAACCGATAGTTATCTGAACTATCAGTAGTCTCACCCGAGATAATGCCGGGGGTCATCGAATGGTAGACTAGACTCTCACGATGATCTTCGGGATTCGTGTATACGGTCTTATACGTTGAATCCCGATGCCTTCGTTACTCGGGCTATGAGGTCACACACGTAACAATTACCGAAGATACTTTCGAGTAGTGACCCGAAAGTGAATAAGGGATTTGATCCATATTGAGGAATTTCGGTTCGATCGAGATCGTGTCCCGACCGAACCGATGGTGCGCCCGGAATTGGTTCCGGACACACCATTTGGGGTTTATGTATATATATATATGTGAGATATATATATATATATTATCATTTATTGAAATGATTTAATTAATTAATGAATTAATTAAATAAGATATGATTTAATTAATTAATTAAGATTAATTAACTAATCTCATCATTATGAGGAGTTGACATCTTGGTGGCTACTTTATGCCTTGGGAAGGCTTTGTATCCCTTGGGAAGAACTCTTGTAAGAGCATCTTCCATGGACCAAGAGGCATTAACCATATGGATGGTTAATGTGTTTGTTTAGTGTGCAATATGTTTCATCATCCATTCTATATCATAAGATGATATTGAATGTGAAGAAATTAATCTAAGTCTTGCATATCTCTTGCTAGAGAACACAAGAACACAAACAAACACACTTCATCTTCAACCTCAACCCTCTAGCAAAACTCTAAGTGTTAGAGTATAGAAATTGTTCTATAGTTTGCTATAGTAGTTAGACTACACACTCCTCAATAACACACACTAGTCCAAGTGTGTCTTATTGCTATCTAAGGTATTGGTGTGGACTATTTCATAGTAGTTCCATATCACCTTGGTGATAGAAATTTCTTCAAGAAGAAAGCAAGGAGCAAGGTGTGGGGATAAGCGCTTAAAGATTGACATAGCTTCCGCTCACGCTTCAAAGGTATAACTTTGTAGCACTACTCTTTTATATGTTATTTGTAGCATATTCACACTACCTTTAAACATATACTTCTATGAGCTAGTTTCATTGTGTAAGTTCTAACGATCAATGAATTAGGGTTGTATGACATATGAACTATCGTAGTTCATCGTGTCTTGCAACCCCGGGATATTCCAACACAGAGTCAGTGGAGTCGTAGTCCGCCATAGGCTCATCATATAGACCAATACAGTAGAGTCTTGAAGTTCTATTATTATCAGTATTAGGGCATGCCCTAATTCTATGGGAATGCATTGCCACGTCATATTGCACATGCAACCTTGCACTTAAAACCCTATGTGCATTTTGAAGCCTATTCAAAATTAGTTGTGTTGCTTGTTCATCATCATTGTTACAATTGAAGATGCGATGACCTATACGACCGCACTTATAGCAAACCCTAAAAAGTTTTTCATATCTGAAATCCACCCAGAGAGGATTCCCTTCAATAGATTCGACGAAAGTACCCGGCAACACAGAAGCTTTGAGTGGAACCAGCACTTTAATACGAATAAAATCCCTTGCCAGAGCAGAAGATCCATACTAGTCGACCACCATAAGATCTCCTGCTGCATGTCCAATGTTGGAGATTGTAACGTCATTGTAATACTCTGCAGGTAAACCATGAACTTGAATCCACAGAGCAACATGCTGAATGTGGAAATCAGAGAAAACGAGATTGGGAGTCCAAAAGTCAAGCAGGAGAAGACCTCCATTAACATTCAAAGGCCTATTCTCCATAACAAAATCCATATCATTTGCATTCATGAAATGAAAGAGAATGATTCTCCCATGTTTCCGGATAAGAACATTCCCACGAAGATGCCAGTCCTCCGTGACATAGTTTTGCATGAAAGCTTCAGAATAATTCTCTGTGTCTTCAAAATATCCAATTAAACACTTAGAAAGAAACTCACGATTAATAAGGGCCGAATGAGTATTAGTGGGCAAAACCCATCCTCTTCTATCAGGCAAGAAATAGTTATGAGGACTAGCAGATGAACTATTAGAACTCATAATTACCCAGAAATAAGAGAAAAATGAGAAGAAAGAAACGATGTGTTTTTGGCAAGGGAAGTTGAGGATGATTAAAAATGAAGAAATGAAGGGACTGGTAGGTGAAGCTTAATTAAGGAGGAGTAATGGTTTGTCTTCTCGATAAACTTACTTTTGCATGGATATGACACGGGCTGATGAAATAAAGCGGGAAAATAAGAGAAAAATCTTCCAACGTGGAGAAACAAGTGAGGTGTCACTAGGGGGAGAGGCCAAATCAGACAAAACAATAAAAAGATTTGAAGTCTGCTCTAGGAGACCGAAAATCAAGAAACACACTTGAGTGAAGTAGACTAAGCTGACACACTCAAATTGTTCCTTAAATTTCTACAAAAAGACGAGAATAAGTAGTTGAAAAATCAAAAAATGGTCGAAAAACTCTTTGATGTAGACAAAAACAGTAAATGTGAAGAGACAAAAAGAAGAAGTGAATCAAAAGTCAGAAAAGGAAATGAAAAGAGTCTTATTCTCTGCAAATAAGAGAATAAGTGAAGAAAAGACAAAAAAATTTATGAAATAGAAAGTAAAAATAATAGAACAGTTGAGAGAGTTTCGAAGCAATAAAGCTCAGTAAGAAATTTTTACTATTTGAAAATGTACCATGCTAGTACCACAATGGACTTTTTATCTTTTAGCATCGTCCAAGCAAGGATGGCACAACCGGAGAAAGCTTAAATTTTATTATGTAATATCCTTTAATATAAAAGCATGCATAGATAAACTTATTGGAATTAAATATAACTCTATTTCTAGCCATTAGATAACTGTATTTTGATTAATTTTTGATCTAATGGATGAGATTGCTCGAGGGCAATAATGGAAATGAAAATAAGAAACTATAATTAATAAAATGAATCACACGCGCGAGTGTCATGCACTTGCCCATTAATGCTCCTGTTAATTCGAATTTCATGCGTAACTCTTCCATATTTTATGGGTTTGCTCCATAAATTTTTCCTTTTTATTTGATTGTCGGTTGATACCAATCACAATATAACTGAATTCCTTTTTTCATGCATCTTATCTCAAATTTATTCCCCTTTTTATAGCAACCACAATGTCATAATTATATTTAATTTATGGTATTTCATTAACACGAATTACTTTTTGCGATCATATAACATCATTATAATTTTTATTTTTACAACTTGATAATGCAATGAACTGGTAATCTGATTACATTTTTAATGTATAATTTCATGAACTCTTAACTCAATTGCATTTCATTACTAGTGTGTAACTATTTACGTGTTTCACTCCTTATTAGTTGGTATTACAATTTATTATCGTTATTAGGTTCCGCAAATTAATCAATCTAAATAATATACAATGTTTTTTTCCCTTATTTTGCTATATAATTTATTATTTCGTTTTGTGCCAATAAAATTATCTCATGGGAATGCATATACTTTAATTCGATTTGATATTTTCGTATTACGCCTTAATTTAATTGAAATAGAAAATGATGGCATTATAGAGTAGTAGTAATAAATCACTCAATAATGACAGATGGCATGCAATTATTTTTGCCTTAATTTTCTCCGTTGGAACTCTATATAAATTGACTATCTAATTTAAAATTTCATGCAACTAATTTCCATATTTTTCTCCCCTTTAATTGCTTTCCTATTTTTTTGTTATATTATTTTTCGTTTGTTTTCGTTATTTGCATATTATCTCCCTTTTTTCGTGGGATTTTGATGGACCTAATCCACGATTTGATAAATATTATTTTGATTTAATTTTTGTTTGGTTTAATTTAAGATTCCATGAAACTATGGTAAGTATTGTTTTTGTTTTATTTTTTCGACGAACTTGTTGTTTCTGAACTTATGAAATTCCACGATTATATGGGATTTTGACCTCGTTTTTTCGGTATTGGATTAATACCAAATTGTATATCGATTAAAGCTGTATATTGAATTCATTAAGATTGCTTTGTGATTGCATTCTGAATTTATTAAGTTAATTTTCCGATTGCATTCTAAATTCATTAGGTCAATTGTCTAATTGCATTCATAATTCATTAACTTTATTTTCTGATTGCATTCTGAATTCATTAACTTTACTTTGTGATTCCATTCTGAATTCAATACGGTTGCTTTGTGATTGCATTCTGAATTCATTAACTTTACTTTGTGATTGCATTCTGAATTCATTAAGGATTCTTTGTGATTGCATTCTGAATTCATTAAGTCAATTTGCTGATTGCATTCTGAATTCAATAAGGTTGCTTTGTGATTGCATTCTGAATTCAATAAGGTTACTTTGTGATTGCATTCTGAATTCATTAACTTTACTTTGTAATTGCATTCTGAATTCATTACGTCAATTTTCTGATTGCATTCTGAATTCATTAACTTTATATTCTGATTGCATTCTGAATTCATTAACTTTACATTGTGATTGCATTCTGAATTCAATACGGTTGCTTTGTGATTGCATTCTGAATTGTCATTACATTTTATTACTTCGAAAGAATACAATGCTAAACAATTAGTATTACATTTTATGTCTTCGAAAGAATGTCATGCGAATGCATTGTCATTACATTCAATGTCATTCTAATTGATAGGTATCACATTTTTTTAGCTTGAGGACAATGGCATGCTCGTAAATTGTCATTACATTTTGTTTCTTGGGAATAATGTAATGATAATTAATTGTCATTACATTTTATTACTTCGCACACAATGTCATGCTAATGCATTGTCATTACATTTTATTACTGAAAGTTTACTCTTCACACCGTGTGTTATTCCAGTTGTTACGACAATAGGTTTAACAGATATATGACAAGTATTTAAATCACACACCAGAAATGGTAACCCAGTTCAGTGCCAATGCACCTACCTCTGGGGGGCAGCCTGCCCAAGGGAAAACTCCACTATATAAAAGGTTGCTTACAAGGAGGGACTTACTAGTATGCCCACATACTCTCTCTCGCCCTAACTATGCCTTTTCAATATAGGCTTCCCTATACGTCTATAAGATGGTTTTTCAAACTTAAAACTCCTCACTGTTGTTAATAACAACTGTACAGTCAGTATAGAAGCTAGATAATTGCTTCTATACACAGACGCCTAGAACACTAATACAAACCTTTGCTTAAAAGCTTTTGGGTATGTATATGAATACAATCGAAATAAAAGGTGTGAGAACAAGTGTGATACACTGTCTCCTTTTATACTAGGCTCCGGCTCCTCAAATATTTAATTCAGTCAATCGTCAATGAATGCTTGATTGACAAAGATCCTCCTATTAAATGCTTGATTGCTTGACTTTGTCCGCAAAAGATCCGCCTATTAAATGCTTGATTGCTTGACTTTGTCCGCAAAAGATCCGCCTATTAAATGCTTGATTGCTTGACTTTGTCCGCACCTTGATTGACAAAGATCCGCCTATTTAATGCTTAATTGCTTGCCTTTGTCCGCACCTTGTCCGCATTTAATTACGAATTAACTTGGCCTTCGGTGATAGTCCGTATTATTAACTTCTCTTGTTAAACATTAATCACCTCTGTCCGCATCATATATTCTGCATTAACCCCTTTCGGATCTTCTTAGAGGAGCTGACTCTTGATTAATCTTTTGTCCAATGCATGTTTGAATATAGCCTCATTAAATGCATTGTTGTTAACACTTGGCTTAGTGAAAAACTTCATCCAACACGTACATGCTATGTACCATCATTGTTGTTAACACATGGTCTAACTCGTACATGCTATGTACCAACAAGCTCCCCCTTTGGGTAAGTTTTTCATGACAAGTACCTCCTGTTGTTTTGTAGGGTAGGATGATCCAAGCTTAGTGATTAATCAACAGTCTTCTTACGAGATATCAACTCCACTGATTAGATAGTGAGCACAATAGATATTCATGTTCAAGATACATGAAACATAGAAACACACACACATAAAGTGTTCAACACAAACAACATAACAATAAAAGATATAGTTTTTAGTGTTTCCCCAATTTACTCCCCCTATTTGGCATAAAAACATAACCAAAGCCAAAATAGAGGATCTTTATCGCATTCTTCATTCCTCATCTGACTGGTCATTAACTGGTTCAGTGTCAGCAACATCGGCAGCAACATTTGGTCTACCAGTCCTCTCCAACTCCTTGATCTTCCTGTCCACATTTGCAAGCTGCTGCTTCTTGGCCTGGATTTCTTCTGTTAGCCTTTGTTTATCAGCCAAGTAGTCAGCCATGAGAATCTGTGCTGTGGGATCATTGGAGGTGAAAGGTGGTGGTTGATCAACCTTCTCCACTGGAATATCAGCCCTGTGAGTATGTAGCAGCTTGTCACTGATGATGACTGCCTTGGATTCTGTTCCAGGTCCATCCTCTTCACTCAGCAAATCAGGCCTCTGCTCCAACAGTATGCCACAAATCAAGTTGGTGAACCCAATTGACTTGTTCTTTGCAAAAGACAGGGCATGGTCCACAATTTGATCAAATATTACTTGGCCAAAGTTGAGATGTCCAGTACCCAACACAAACAGTTGTTTTCCCATGAATTCACTGATATTTGTGCTGTTTGTTGATGGAACCAAACTGCATATGGCTGCCTTGTGAAGAATGGAGTACTTAAGGCTCAAAGCAGAAGCTGGCAAATGTAAGCCCTTAGATGGCCATTGAGTGACTCCCCCTGCTGTGATTTCAGTCACAATATCATTCAACCTCAACAGCTGACCAGTTTCTCCCTTATCTTCTCTTTTCAGAAAGTCATTGATAATAGTGGGACTGAAGATAAACTCATAATCTCTGAGATGGACCCTGTAGAACATTTCATGAGTAGGATCCCTGATCTCAACAGTTATAGCACTGATAAATTCCTTTACCAGTTTAGCCCAGTGCTTCCTTCTCACCAGCATACATGTTATACCACTTGCTTCTAACACTTTCATGTAAGTGCAGTTGTTCAAAGTGGTGTCTGATAGGTGCTTTTCTGGCCAGATGATCCTTGCACATACAAATTTCCATTTTGTTCTTTGGTCAGCACTTCCAAAGTCCACACCATCACAGGGAGCATCAGCAACATGTGCCACTCTTCTCTTATTTATTCTCCCCCTGCTTACATCAAATTGAGATTTCCCCTTCTCATTCTCCTCATCACTTGAATCAACAAGTTTTCTTTTCTTTGATGAGGCAGGGGCATCAGTTTTCCCTTTTTCAGGCCTTTTCCCCTTATCAGTGGCCTTAGGGGCTGAAACAGTAGCCTTACCAGATGTTGCAGCAGATGGTTTGGCATGAGGGGTTTCCTTCTTCTTGCCTGAGATAGGTTCCTTCCCCTTAGCAGTTAGCTTCTTTTTCTTGGTCTTATCAGCCCTCTTCTCTATCTCCTCCAGAGTATCATTCAACTCATCTAAATCAGAGAGTTCTACTCCCTTCATACTAGACCTGGTTCTTCTTCTAACCACACCAGGTTTAGAGGACACAGCCTCCACATCATCATCTTTCTCTACATCCTCCACATTCTGTTCAACCTCCACATTCTGTTCAACCTCCACATTTGTTTCAACAGTTGGAGGCACATCATCAACCCTGGTTTTTCCTTTAGAGGACATTCCAGGTTCCTTATCAGCCCTCTTAATCCTAACAGGTTTCCCCTTTTTCATCAAAATCCTCTTCTTCCTAGTGAAGACCTGTTGAGTCTTAAGAGTCTCCAACACACTAGCCATAGTGGCATCCTCAGAGTTTACACCCAAATTATCCCCAACATTTTTATCAGAATTTTCCAAATTCTCAGAATCAATAGGGACAGATCTAGTTGATTGCTTATTGGAACTACTTGAAACAGGTATAGATGAACATGCATCAACATTAGGGTTTATGGGCATACCGTCATCTTTCCAAGTCAGTCGCAAAATCGGTTCCTTTTCAGGCACCTTTGTCTTTGCTTTTTCAGCCTTTTCTGCTTCTGCCCTTTTCAGTTTCTCAGCCTCTTCCATGGCAACCCTGACAGCCTCTGCTTCTTCCCTTCTGATTGCCCTGAGAGCCTCTGCTTCTTCTTCCCTGGCAGCCCTAACTTCATCCTCGGGTGTGACCATTTGCAGCGGAATAGCTTCGAAGAAGGTCTTTGCACAAAAAGGAGTGGAAGGTCGTCTTTTTGGTGCCATTGCAATTGCTAGGGCTGTTGGTTTCTTCTGATCAGAGAGATTTCGGTTTTTGGAAGAGATGAAATTAGGAAGGAAGTTGTTTTTTTTTGGTAATAATGGTAAATAGTGTTTGAAAATCCAACCGCCTTCCTTTTTGAATCATAAAGCTGTCCAATAACTGACACGCAATTAATTCCTTCAAAATAAAATCGCCAATTTTGTAACTTTTTGTACCCCTGTGGTCTCCGTACCAGTTGTTATAACAAATGACCACTAACAGTTATAACAACTTTTGATCTTGAGATTATTCCTCCATGACACACAACCCAAGGGCTGTTCTTAGATACTCAAACTGATTTATATCTAGCCCTTTGGTAAATATGTCAGCTAATTGTTTGTCAGTAGCAATATGCTCTAAGTGCACAATCTTATCTTCAACCAATTCTCTAATAAAATGATGCCTTATATCAATGTGCTTTGTCCTGCTATGTTGCACTGGATTTTTGGAGATGCTTATAGCACTCATGTTGTCACAATAGAGAGTCATGGTGTCCTGGTTAATTCCATACTCTTTTAACATTTGTTTCATCCATAGCAATTGTGTACAACTACTTCCAGCAGATATATACTCAGCTTCAGCTGTGGACAAGGACACTGAGTTCTGTTTCTTGCTGAACCAAGAGATTAGGTTATTTCCCATAAAGAAACAGCCTCCTGAGGTGCTTTTCCTATCCTCAAGATTTCCTGCCCAGTCAGCATCACAATAACCAATCAGGCTATTTCCAGTGTCATTTGTATAGAATAGTCCATACATGTAGGTCCCTTTGACATACTTGATGATCCTTTTAACCAAGGACAAGTGACTTTCTTTAGGATCTGATTGATATCTAGCACAGACTCCTACAGATTGAGTGATGTCAGGCCTACTGGCAGTGAGGTACAATAAGCTACCAATCATACTCCTATACAAACTTGAGTCAACACTTTTCCCTTTTTCATCCTTGGTGACTTTTATGTGGGTAGCCATAGGAGACCTTTTCTCTTTAGCAGAGTCCATTCCAAACTTTGAAATGATATTCTTGGCATAGTTTTCTTGGTTCAGGTATATACCTTCTTTCTTTTGATAGATTTGAAACCCAAGAAAGTGTTTCAGTTCTCCTACCATGCTCATTTCAAATTCTGACTCCATTTGTTGAATGAACTGTTGTACCAACTGGTTTGACATTCCTCCAAAGATGATGTCATCAACATATATTTGTGCCACAAGTAGCTTTCCTTTCTCTTTGTGTATGAACAGTGTATTGTCTGCTCCTCCTCTAGTATACCCTTGTTTCAGAAGATACTCAGTGAGTCTTTCATACCAGGCACGTGGGGCTTGCTTTAATCCATACAAGGCTTTCTTCAACTTGTACACATGGTCAGGATTGTTAGGACACACAAATCCTTTGGGTTGCTCAACATACACTTCTTCTTGAACAACTCCATTTAGAAATGCTGTTTTTACATCCATTTGATACAATTTAATCTTTAAATGGCAAGCAACAGCAAGCATGAGTCTAATAGCTTCAAGTCTGGCTACAGGGGCAAATGTTTCTTCAAAGTCAAGCCCTTCAACCTGAGTATACCCTTGGGCAACAAGTCTTGCCTTGTTTCTAACAATGTTGCCTTGTTCATCTTTCTTGTTTTTGTAAATCCATTTTGTTCCTATAACATTCAACCCAGGAGTTCTAGGGACCAATTGCCATACCTCTTGTCTTTCAAACTGGGCTAACTCTTCTTGCATAGCTAGTATCCAGTGTTCATCTAGAAGAGCTGCTTTTATGTTTTGTGGTTCATTCTTGGACATAAAGCATGTTTCACCTAACATTCCAGCCATCTTCTTATAATCCACTCTATCCTTCTTTCTTGTGATTCTTCCTTCATTAATGACCCCAATAATTGCTTCCTTTGGGTGATACCTTTGGATACGAGCAGGTGGTTCAACACTGGCAAATTCAGTATCATCTGAGACTGAGGAAGTATCTTCTTCAGTATCTTCTGAGAAAGATCCTCTTTCTTTATTAGGTGTATCCCTAGTTTCAATAGGTATGGCATCAACCACTTCATCTTGTATTGCTTCATCCATTATTTTCACATTTATGGATTCCATAATAGTGTTGGTTCGAATATTAAATACTCGAAAAGCTTTACTATTTGAGGAGTATCCAAGGAAGATGCCTTTCTCTCCTTTTGCATCAAACTTCTGCCTATGTTCTCGGTCAGTCAGAATGTAACATTCACTGCCAAAAATATGAAAATATTGTACATTCGGCTTTCTCCCCCTCCATATTTCATATTGTGTTTGCAGTGTGCCTGGCCGAAGGGTGATGCGATTGTGAATATGACAGGCAGTGTTGATAGCTTCAGCCCAAAATTTCAAAGGAACATTCTTCGCATGTAATAATACTCTTGCCATTTCTTGAAGAGTTCGATTTTTCCTTTCCACAATACCATTTTGTTGTGGAGTGATTGGAGCAGAAAATTCATGGTGAATTCCTTGGGAGGTACAATAGTCATCGAATTTGCTATTCTTGAATTCTTTACCATGATCGCTCCTGATGCGAATGATCTTGACTTCTTGTTCATTTTGAACCTGGGTTGCCAGCTTGTAGAATGCATCAAAACACTCAGATTTTTCACGTAGAAACACCACCCATGTGTATCTGGAATAGTCATCGACTATCACATAGGCATATCTTTTTCTTCCAATACTTTCCACCTGCATGGGCCCCATCAGATCCATATGCATCAGTTCAAGTAGTCGATCAGACACCACTTGTTGTAACTGTTGGTGAGACACTTTCACTTGCTTGCCAACTTGACATTCAGAACATTGAATTGTTTGAATGTTTAGCTTAGGGAGTCCTCTGACCAGTTCTTTTTGAACTAGTTTCTGGAGATTTCTATAGTGAGTGTGCCCCAATTTTTTGTGCCATAACTCTGCTTCATGAGTAGTATGACAACTTAAAGCCTTCTGTGTTGGCCATTGATAACAATTGTCACTGGATCTTTCAGCTTTCATAAGCAGATGATTATCTATGTCTCTTACTTCACAAGCACTCTTGCTAAATTGTACATCCATGCCATCATCGCACAGCTGGCTGATACTGATGAGGTTGGCTGTTAGACCTTTTACTAGCAACACATTGCTTAACTGTGGTAGGCCGGGGACATCTAGTACACCTTTTCCTACAATTGTTCCTTTGGCCCCTCCACCAAATGTGACATGTGATTGCTTCACAGGCTTTATTTTTGATAGATAACTACGGTTACCAGTCATGTGTCGAGAGCAACCGCTATCAAAATACCAACCTTCCCAAGTTGTAGCTTTCAGAGAGGTAAGGACAACATTTCCAATAGTCTGTTTCTTGGGAACCCACATAGTTTTTATTTTAGGTTTCCAAGTCTTTTTGGTATCCTGTGTATACCTATTTCTTCCCTTACCATACAATTTGTAGCAATAAGGAGCTATATGTCCCTTTTTCCCACAGTGATAACATCTCCACTTGGGTTTAGAGCTTCTCTGGTTGTGATGATATCCTTGATCTTCCCAATAACCTATCCCACTGGTACTCTTATGAGGTCTTCCTTTTTCCAGTATCTCATCGAGAAGATTTGTGCTTGAATTCATCATCTTAATACCTCTTTCCATAGTCTGGACCTGCCCATCGAGGACTCCAATCTTATCTTTAATATACTTGTTTTCTTGAAGCAATTCCTTATTCCTTTCATCACTTTTGCCTTTCTCTGTTGTGATAGCAAGATAGGCCTCAGTTAGTTTAGTCCAGCTATGAAACAGTTTCTCATAGTCAGCCACCAGTTCTTCATAAGTGATTTCAGCCTCTTCATCGCTGTCGTTCCCGTTGTTATCAACAACCGGTTCCTCCTGATCAGGTACATTTGCTATTGTGACGAAAGCAATTACCTCATCATCATCTTCTTCATCATCTGAGTCATCAGAGAAGGTGGTGCAATAGTTCTTGTGTTGCCTTCTCAAAAATGTAGGACATTCTGATTGAATGTGTCCAAAACCTTCACATGCTCGACATTGGATGTTTTTTCCTTTGTTCCCATTTTTGTATGTCGAGCTACTTCCCCTTGAGAATTTGTTCTCACCTCCTTTGGAGAACCTATCTTCTCTTTTCTCTCGGGACCCTTGGTATTCTTGAGAATCATTCCCTTTCTTGTTGATACGTTTAAACGTTTTATTAAAATTTTTGACCAGCATTCCAATCTGCTCAGTAAGACCAGGGCTTTTCTCCATTGACGCCTCTGGTTTTGAGGTACCATCCTTACAATCAATCTTGAGAGCAAGGCTCTTGTTCCCTTCATTTTCAATGTTGAGCTGCTTCTCATAGGTATCCAAATTCCCAAGAAGAACATCTAGCCGATACGTGGTCAAGTCTTGAGCTTCCCCTATTGCCAGAACTTTTCCAGCAAATCTAGCTGGCAGAGATCTAAGAACTTTTCTGACCATTTTTTCCCTACTCATTGGCTCTCCAAGTGAGGCGCATTCAGTGGCAATTTTGGTCACTCGAAATCCATACTCCTTGATGGTTTCATCGTGTTTCATTTTCATGGATTCCCATGTTGAAGCCAATTGTTGTAGACGAGCTATCTTTACTTGGGTAGTTCCTTCATAGGTATTCTGAAGAATGTCCCATGCGTTTTTGGCCACTGTTTCCATGGTAATCAGCTCGTAAACATTTTCGTCGACACATGAACCTAATGCATTCAAGGCTCGATTATTTGCCAGTGCCAGATCCGACTCGAGATCGGTCCATTCCTCTTCGTCTTTAAGCACAATTTGACCGTTTACTATCTTGGTGGGTGGTTCCCATCCTTTTACAACCACCGTCCATGTCCTTTTCTCAAGTGACTTGAGAAAGATTGTCATCTTGTTTTTCCAAAAACTATAGTTACTACCATTTAGATCTGGTGGTCTGAGTGATTGATTGGAGTGTGTCATCTCGTTGTGTGAACAGTACGGATCTTTGTGAACTCTGTATATCGAGCTTTGGCTCTGATACCAATTGAAAGTTTACTCTTCACACCGTGTGTTATTCCAGTTGTTACGACAATAGGTTTAACAGATATATGACAAGTATTTAAATCACACACCAGAAATGGTAACCCAGTTCAGTGCCAATGCACCTACCTCTGGGGGGCAGCCTGCCCAAGGGAAAACTCCACTATATAAAAGGTTGCTTACAAGGAGGGACTTACTAGTATGCCCACATACTCTCTTTCGCCCTAACTATGTCTTTTCAATATAGGCTTCCCTATACGTCTATAAGATGGTTTTTCAAACTTAAAACTCCTCACTGTTGTTAATAACATCTGTACAGTCAGTATAGAAGCTAGATAATTGCTTCTATACACAGACGCCTAGAACACTAATACAAACCTTTGCTTAAAAGCTTTTGGGTATGTATATGAATACAATCGAAATAAAAGGTGTGAGAACAAGTGTGATACACTGTCTCCTTTTATACTAGGCTCCGGCTCCTCAAATATTTAATTCAGTCAATCGTCAATGAATGCTTGATTGACAAAGATCCTCCTATTAAATGCTTGATTGCTTGACTTTGTCCGCAAAAGATCCGCCTATTAAATGCTTGATTGCTTGACTTTGTCCGCAAAAGATCCGCCTATTAAATGCTTGATTGCTTGACTTTGTCCGCACCTTGATTGACAAAGATCCGCCTATTTAATGCTTAATTGCTTGCCTTTGTCCGCACCTTGTCCGCATTTAATTACGAATTAACTTGGCCTTCGGTGATAGTCCGTATTATTAACTTCTCTTGTTAAACATTAATCACCTCTGTCCGCATCATATATTCTGCATTAACCCCTTTCGGATCTTCTTAGAGGAGCTGACTCTTGATTAATCTTTTGTCCAATGCATGTTTGAATATAGCCTCATTAAATGCATTGTTGTTAACACTTGGCTTAGTGAAAAACTTCATCCAACACGTACATGCTATGTACCATCATTGTTGTTAACACATGGTCTAACTCGTACATGCTATGTACCAACAATTACTGCAGAACAATGTCATTCTAATTGATAGGTATTACATTTTTTTAGCTTGAGGTCAATGTCATGCTCGTAAATTGTCATTACATTTTATTTCTTGGAGAGAATGCAATGCTAATTAATTGTCATTACATTTTATTACTTCGAATACAATGTCAGACCATATATGAAATCCCAAACAAGAACTTCTATTATCAGACCATATATAAAAAAAAATAGTACTACTATTACACAAGATCTACACCATTTACACAAAATCAGACCATATATGAAATCCCAAACAAGAACTCGCGGTAGTTGAATATATCAATTTCCTCCATCCCAAAACCATTGTCCGGTTTGATTACCAAACAAGAACTTGCGGTAGTTCAAAAATTATCATGGTCGTTGGATTCTCTTTTTAACATATATAATGCAATGTGAGTGCTTGTTGATAGGCGCGTGGGGCATGCAATTTTCGAAATGAAAAATTGATTCCTCTTCCTTTAAAGCCCTCGTTTAATCTGAGCCACATGATTAAATATACATAGAAAAAGAGAATCCAACGGCCATGATTATTTATAGCCATGATAAGTTCCTACTTCACCACAAGAACCTGATAATTCGACATGCCAATAATAATATATTAGTTCATAATTTTATCAACAAGCACTCACATTGCATTATATATGTTAAATAGAATGACATATATCTTATTTTCATTAATCACATAAAATTTTAAGTCATAATTCAGTAAACATCAGTTCTATTGCATTGTACATGTCACACAGAATGCAATAGAACTCAAATGCATTTAAACAGCAGTTATATTGGATTATTCATGGAAGACAACATCCCATTGATCTCAATTACATTCAACTACTCAAACTTCAAATACAAACAGAACAATAACTGGAAATACACAAAAAGTCGTCATTTTTAATTGAATTTACATTCCATTTTGTTCAATTCAAATTTACCCACTTTTTTTAATTCCACAAATTAGAGACTACAGTAACCACGACTACATAAATCCACAAGTTTCGAGCATTTTACAGATAACATCGACTACCTCCTTCAAAATTTTTGGTACTACATTGTTGAAAGAGTTAGAAAACAATTATCAATGGTTAATTTTGTTGTAAAGATATGATTTTTATGCTAATGGTTACGCCGGTAGTCAAAAGTTCCAATTTTTATTACTTGTTTGCCTAAAACAACCGCCAATTTCAACAATCAGAGTAGCAAAGTCCCTAATTAATAACCTTATTGCATTATTCTGCTTAAAAACCAAAAAACACAACTATAGAATTAGTAATAACAACATAGTATACCTGCTTGCGCAACTCTTGACGATGATGCCATTGGATTAACTTTAGTGTCAACGCTCTTTGTCTCTTTGAAAAGCTTAATGCTAGTGTTTCTAATATCTTTAATGGAGAGTTTATGGTGTTCCTTGCTGAATTCAGTCGTTTGGCTGGTTTATTTCGGGTAGGGCAACTATATCGGCATGAATAATGCAATGATTTGGTTAGAATCAATTTTCCCATAAATTTTGCAGGGGGGGCGATGAAAGCTGGGGGGCAGGAGAATGTATTTGTGTTTGGGCGCGTGTGAAAATGGGTGAGGAAATATTAATTGCAGGGGAGGCGATGAAAGCTGGTGATTTCCATGAATTTCGGCTCGATTAAATGCAACGAGCAAATATTAATTGCTGATCTCCATTAATTTCGCGTATAATAGTGCGTGTCAATTATTGGGAGGAGGGAAATGAAATTTTGGTTGTAATAATTGATAGTAAAAGACATCTTTAACCTTTGTTATTTGAGAGATAACACTATAGTGTTATCTCCTAAGTGAAACTCGAAATAATATAATCATGTGAGATCTTTGTTAGATTCGTCTTAATATATATTTTTGAAATATCAATTTTTTATAATTTTTTCGAACATAAAATAAGAGATGTTTACGTCTTAAATTATATTTTATTGACAGAGGGAGTATAAGATTACACTTCGGTGCCAAATGTAATGTCGATTGGTATATACCACCAACATGCTAACATTTATAATATTTACTCTTGAAATCTACAAATAATAACAATGAAAATAAAATTTTGTTTTCTTCAATTTGGATAGTGTAATCTAATTAAAATATTCAACAAGAATAATTCATCGAATATAGTAGCTAACGTATTCTACTGAAAACTCATTCTTATATAAACATCCATACGTGGAAAATCCAAGGACGCAATATGAGTAGACCTGACAGGCTCACATCTCCAAAATGAAAATTGCTTGACTAGTCGATAGATAATTGTCGATTTAGTCTCAGATAGTGGGATGAAGATGCACTTTGGTCCCAGATAGTTACATTGTTGCAGATTAATGCCCGAAAGTGGTTGAAGTGTTGTGATATAGTCTCCAATAGTGACAATCGTTGCACATTAGTCCTTATTTTTTTGGATCATACTGCAACATTTGTTACTTTCGGGGACTATATTCAAGGACTAACCTGCAACATTGTAACCATTTAGGACTAAAATGCAACTACGTCCCACTATCTGAGATCAAATATGCAATTCTCGACTACTCGAATCTGGAAGGATTTAGTATTACGTCACCTCCAGCAGCAAAAGTTTTGTCTATGCAACAACAATTCTAGTTTTCAGATGCTTTTCTGGCTCTTACATTTTTCTTGGCTCCTGAATTTAATGTAGAACTCAATTGGCTTTCCTTGTGCTTCAGTACCATGCTATAGACCTACATCAAAACATATTACATATTCAGATATAATATCAATGCCAACCGGGTAGGTTCAAGAGGGTTTTAGCCAAACCCAACACCATATTGGCAATACCTAACCCTCATTTTCGCTAAGACAGAACCCAACCCAAGCGTTGAACGTATCTACCGACTACCTAACCCAGGCCTAATTCAATAAGGAGACGATATGTGTGGGTTGGGTATCCGCAGATTGGTTTAAATTGACATCCTTAAATGGTTATTACTCGGATTGCTTAGTCTCCTTGGTACCTTTCTCACTCCAGATGTTAGTCCCATTCTGGCCAGCTCCTTGTTATCAACATACTTCCACTCCACACTTTCGATTTTGTGCTGCCTGAGCGAAGCACTCCGTTTGCCTTTCATGCCAACAAGCAAAAGAAAGGAGATAGTTCAGTAAACGTAGGATATGTCACATGGATGTAGAATAACTAAAATAACGAAACAATCTTGATTGTATATGTACACGAGTAAGGCATAAGGAAACCTTTTAGTTCAAGAATCAATAACTCTATGTACATCTTGAGACGGATGTGAGAGAACACATGGATATATTCTCCAACGTCTTCTCTTAACAAGATTTTATAATCCCTTCCATGACCAAGGCTAAGTGATGATTTCATGAATCGATCAACTGCATCCCTTCTTACTGTCAAACCAGTTTCTGCTTCTAAAATAACCGATGGAAACTCCCAGAGACCAGCTAGTAAACCTTTATCTGGTCTCTTTACGAGAAGAAATTTGCTACTTGGTTCAAGTCCTACCCCTTGAACTGTCCGAGTCTCCACAACAGTAACAGCACAACATTCATGCCTCTGTTTGGGCTTAATAACTTTTGAAGGATAATCTGTAACAGATGCAGACTCTTTATGTTGTGTGAGCGATAAGGCGTCGCATTGAGATGAGATAGGACAAGAAGAGCATTTTGGGGATAATGGAGTGCACATTGTCGCTCCAAGTTCCATTAGGGCCTGATTAAAATCTCCAGGCCTACATAAATCAACTAAATGCCCTGCTAGTTTCCTGATGGAAACAAAATCAGTTGGGACGAGCAAGCAAAATGCTAAAAGATATTTCATAACATATGATATTTATCTTACGCAATCATGAATATGCACGTGAAGATATGTATATGAGTACATGTTACGGCAATAGAAGAGTTAACATGCATCCCGCTTATCAGAAAGGGGAAACGTGCAAAGGGAAAGTCAGGAAAAATAAAAATTAGATAGGCTTTCGAAACACCAAACTTCATTGAGGATAGCTCACCAGAAAGTACTGACTGTAGCTTTATCTTTTGGGTTTGCTGAAATAGCTTTGAGCCTAGCAATAACTCTCACCACATTTCCATCAACTACCGGCACAACCTATACATGTTTGTTTAAAACTCCAGATATGCTTACGGATACTAAATTATCGAACCAGGGATGCCATAACCTGCAGACCTCATTAAAGGCAATTGAAGCGATTGCTCCGGCAGTGTAGTCACCAATTCCTTTAACTTTTCGCAGAGAAGAAACAGTTTGTGGAAATCCAGATCCTTCTTCGACAATCATTTTTGCGCCCTACAAGTGAAACAAATTAAACAATATAAAAACTGAAGAAAACATCTCACTTGAGCAGCCAACACCAATAGAATCCTGGAAAAACTCCTAACTGACCTAATCTGTATAATAGAAGAAGTCCAAGAAATAGAAGTGTTCTTTTTACTTGGTATATTGGGCTCTGCACCTTACTTGTGTGATAACAGAGAGGCTGTTTTCGGTTAGTGTAAAATGCATAGGTAGAGTTGTAAAGCACTTCAATTTATTCCATTACATCCAAGAATAAGAGAATATAAAATCTTTGACTCCACATGACATCTAAATAAATTGCTTGTAACAAAGACAATAACTCTTCAAGTCCTAAACTATGTCATATTAGTCGACCATGATCAATCGTATGAATGTCCCTTTATTTAAAACAAAAAACAGCTAATGGTTTTAGTTTTTATTATGTATTTCTTTACATGCGCATCAAACAGATGAACAACGAACCACAAAATTAAGCCATTAACAAGATACGAACATATTAATAGAAGCTAACCTCTAGGAGGAACCTTGCTCGTCTATAGTAACCCAGACCAGCCCACATTTCATTCACCACCTGCACCACCTCAAATTATATGATTCCGAAACAACTACACATCATACTTTAAAATACAACAATTAGAAACCTATAAGAGTTAGCCTAGTAGTTCATATATTTTCTTCAAAGTATCAAACTACACAATCATTTTGGAACAAAGAGAGTATAATTTGCTTTTTTAGAAGTGTACAACTCTTCAACACACTAGTAGTAGTCACAGTACCATATCTAGTGACAATTATTTACCAGATAAACAAACCATTTAGTATATCAAATTATAGTGAAAGATATAAGATTATCAAAACAACGATTTAGCCAAGTCCGGATCCTTCATTATATTTACTATCATGACTAAAGCTACAAGATTTCTTTGCTTGCCTCGGTCATTAAACGAGTCGAGCCAATACTAAGCAGAGCTCCGAGATGGCTCACTTATTATCAACAATACACTCGCTTGTTCATTTCTAATTACAAATGTATTTGTAAAAAGAAACCTCACAAATGCCACAATAAAGTCTAACAGACTATCTATTCCCGCCAGAGTCAGCGACCTTTTTTCCTTCATACAATACAATTCTCCCTCCATTTTTTTTTCTTGTCGTTTTAGACTTATCATCCAGACGGGCATCCTATGTTCAAAAAAACCATTCGATAGACGCATAACAATTAAGGATCTCATAGTTTTTAATTTTATACCCTCATTTGTTATAACAATAAACATTAATTCTCAAATTCCAAGACAAAATATAATTCATACCCATTCAAGAACAAGTTCATAATAGAAAAACTAAACCAAAAGAGTGTCTTGAAAACGTAAAACGCCAATTAAATAAAAACAATTCTTTTTTACTAAAACGACAAGTAAAAAAAACTGGAAGGTAGTAAATTAGTAATAATCCATAAGAAAGAACGCACAACACCTCAATGGAAGCTTGAGAGAGGTCGTAAATAGTAGGCCACTTGTCAATCCACTTATTGAAATAGTCAACCACAGTCTGCACCCTCGTCTGCTGCAGCATAACCTCGGAAACCCAAACGGCATATGCCCGCCTCTCCAAATCCTCGTTAGAATCCATACTGATTCGCCTCCAAGGTAGGTCTCTTTTGTTCACATCATACCACTGTAATAAAGACTCCCTAATTTCTAGTACTTGGTCTTTGCTAAAATGTAGGTCTTCGATATCGTTGGGTTCTGGGGTTGGGGGTTTTTTGGGGGTGGGTCTTGGGTTTGGAGATGGTCTGGGTTTTCTTGGTCGTTTTTTGGAGGAGTTGAGGAGGTCGGATTCGGACATGGTTGGTCTCTTTTGAGAGAAGCTAGAGTTTCCCGCTATGAGGGTGTGGATTATTTGAATTTGACCGAAATGGGTTGGTGACATTCTTAAAAACATTCCTTCATGGAAACCACTATACCCTGATCTCTTATACACACGAGAATAGTGAATTACTATTCATTAAATGACTATTTTGCCCCCCTATTTGAAAATGTGATGATTGAGGAAGTTAAGTGAGAGGGGTAAAATAGTCATTATAATCCTAAAAATTACTATTTAGAAATAGTGATTTACTATTCCAGTGTTTGTATAGTGTTGCCCCACTATACCTAATCTGTTATATGTACCCCTAAAAGTGACTTTTTGGTGTGAGATTACAATTATGCCCCTTATTTGTAAGGTAGTAATTGAGGGACTTCACATAGGGCAAAATAGTAAATTCGCCCTTATAAAAATACTACTTGGGCATTGTGCTGGTGTGTATAATAGATCCACTACACACACCCAAATAGTGTTTTTAAGAACACTCGCATCAGTTCCCTTAAAAGTTATTATAGGAATTGAAAAAGTTAAAATGTGAAAAAATATTTTTTATCAGTTCCCTAAAATTAACTATTTTACCCTTCAAAAAACGCTATTTGCGCATTTTGCTGGTGTGTATAACAGATCCACTATATACACCCAAATAGTGTTTTTAAGAACCCTCCCATCTGTTCCCTTGAAAGTTAATATAGGGGTTGAAAAAGTTAAAAAATGTGAAAATATATTTTATCAGTTCCCCCTAAAATTGATTGAGTCCCTAAAATAATTTACACACTCTCCCAAATGGTGTAAATATTCAGGTGATTGCAGTTACCAAGTTTTTTCTCTATATTTTATCCAATTTGAGTGAATAATAGGAATGTTGTTAAACTAGACATGTGAAAAGTGAAGCCTCAAAATAGAAAAGTGACGGGTAGAAGTGAATTTTAAAGAAAATTATAAAGTTATTAGCCGATCTCGATTGTTTATTGGGTTCAATTGACTTAACAAGCTCAATTGTACCTTATTCAAATGTCCATGTATATATTTACAAATATATACTATTGAGAAATACATTTCTCTGTTTCATTTCATACATGAAATGTGAATATAGTTTCACTGTATGTGTGTGACATCTCTAGGCTCAGATAATAGCAAGCTGTATAATAATAATAACAATTGACCAATTACTATTATTACAACGGTTAATGAGTAAGATCTACTAATCGCTCATAACCCCTTGAATCATCATGAGAACCCGAACTAGTAATATACAATTACTAAGGCGAACACTAAGTTCTAATAATCAAATTTAACCAATCAGTTAAATGAATTGATACACAATTGTCTCAATGGGCATAATAAAAAGATAATCCATATTAATTGATTTCCAACAACAATATATTTACAATTAGGGGCAAAATAATCATTTCACTCATCAAAAAACACTATTGGGATATTGTGTTGGTGTGTGTAACAGAGGGAGCAACACTATACACACACTAGAACAATGCTAGTTAGAGGAATGAAATTACAATTTGCTCAAACTTAACTCTCTCAATCATTACACTTTTTCCTGGATTGATTGATAATATTAATTATCAAATAATGCGAAAATACTTTCTATACTGATAAAACCTTGCTCTATATTTTTTCATATCTCAGCAAAATATCCCCATTCATAGGTCCGAGATCCGCATTTATGAATTAAAAGGGCAAAATAATAATTTTACTCCTAAAATTTACTATTCTGGTGTGCATAACTGATTAGTTGGCAATGGGAGAGGACTATGGACCTCATGGGCAAAACACATTAGAACATTGGCACTACTTACTTTGAAAATTTTCTATAATCACCTTCATATATCACTTTATTAAATATTAGTATTATAATTTAATTTTTATACAAAATTAAATTTTCTAATTTTACTCTTTATTAACAATAATGTTGAGCTTGAAGAGAGATTGTTATTTTAAGGGAGGATGTAAATTTAAACTAAATAATAGGTTGGCTAATAAGAGTATTCACGCTACCATATTCAAATTAGTTCTTAAGTGTAAATATATAGATAAGAAGATGTAAAATGATCAAAAAGTATACAATTTCATATTCCTCATATTAAATTGGGGCCACTATTATTTTTGGAAGCTCCCTATAGATGTATGAAATTCGGACTCCTTAGAGCACTTGTAATATCTTCCTTTCCAAACTCTTTAATAAGATGGGAATAGTAAAATTGTAATTTTTCAACATCCTTATCCACATGTGTCCCACCAAATATTTTTGAGTAACTACTTGACCCAACAGCATTCGTACCAAATTCCTCATAAAATTTCTCTATAATCAATTCCTCATACCACTTTATTAAATTTAGGATCTACTTTTAACATTTCATACAAAATCAGATTCCCTATTTATACTCCTCAAATCAATCTTACTTATATTTTTAACTCCAAGTTGAAGACAACTCCAATTATTTAAATTTGAAGACGAACTCAAATTATTTTATTATGAAGATGAAAATAACAAAATTTAAAATAATTAGTAATTAGTTTTTTATTTTTAAAAATAAATAAAATTTAAAATAAATTTATACTTTTGAGCTTCATTATAAATTTTTAGCTCCAATATGAAATAAATTTATAAAGTCAATATATTTACAAAAATAACATGGAAGGATATAATATTTCGTTGTGAAATTACATATTTGAGGATTGTGTAAATATAGGCTTGGTGAGCTTTGGTGGAAAATTCTTTTGAGAATTTTTATAGAAAAGCAAATATGATATTTGCGTCTTTTCCCTGTTTTTACAAATTTTCTATTCTATATATAAAATAAGAAGTGATTTGAGACTTTTATTGTGAATGCTCTAAATCTACACTCCTCCAAACTCATTCTCTAACCCATTTGTTCCTCTTCATGTACGTCTATCTCTCCACTCCTCTTCCCCCACCACCTCCTTCTCTCCTTCATATTGATGAATATGAAGAATACAATTGTTTTTTCATGTATTAGTGTACCCAGCAAATAAGTTTATTTTTTAGATTTTTAAATTTAAATCATAATTCTTTTCCTTTTAGCAAACACGTAGTAAAGTTGGGTTTCTCAAATAAATTTGAAATGATTTGCATTCAAATACTTTAAATTCCAAGGGATAAAAAAATTGATGATTTTTATATTTAAATAATTTATTTGAATTTGAGAATGATAAAAAATAGCTTTTTATTTTTGGGTTAATTTGATATTTTCGATTTGTCTGTGTTTGATTATTCAGTTTTTGTTTTTCATTTGGATTGTTCTATCGCATGTTCACATTTTTTTAATGACATATAGGGAGAAATATAGGGGTTTTCTATGAAAGTTAAACATTAGCTCTAAATTGTAGTAAAATGGTATAGAGAATTAATTTTAGGGATCATTTGTAGGGAATTTGGTGTAAATGATTTATGGAGGTTATTCCCAATCCAACTTCACACTATATTTTATCTCTCTTGTACACATTTTATCTTCTCTTTCTTTTCTTTTTGTTTGGTCAATGATTTTCCCACTCCATATGTTGATAACAATACTCCAGTTGTAGTGTAAAAGTAATTTCAAAATCATAAAGTGATGAAGTGCCAATATCAAAAATTGAAATGGAATAATTATTAGTCTTTTGTTTTTATCTTCATTAAATAGGGAGTAAATCAAGGAAATTGAAATAGTACCAACCAGGGAAGGACTTAGTCAAAGCCTTCTGGTGCAATTGCACCACCAATAATTTGACTTAAAAAAATTTAGTATTAAAAATGGGATAGCCAATGGTCAAATACTTTTTTAAGACTTGTTTCTTGTCTTATACGGCCTCTTACAACTCTCTAGGCTTCATTTATCCTTTTCTCACTCAAGTTAAAAAGACCAAAACATATTAACGAAAGAGCAAATGACTTCATCGATTACTCACGTTTGTTAAAAAACACTAGTCGATCATCCTAGTATGACTTTGTATACTTTCGATCACTCATGTTAGGTACTATGTATACTTTTGGTCACTCACACATTTTTTTGGTACAACTCTTCATTTTTCGAAATTTTTAACATTTTTATAAGGATATTATAGTCATTTTCTCATAATTTTGTCATGGAAATGTAGAGTGCAATGGAAGTTATTGAAAGTTAGTTAATTTAAGTTAAAAAATTATGGGAAAATGACTAAAATACCCTTACAAAAATGTTAAAAAATTCGAAAAATTAAGAGTTGTACCAAAAAAACGTGTGAGTGACCAAAAGTACACATAATACTCAACATGAGTGATCGAAAGTATACAAAGTCATATTAGGGTGATCGACTAGTGTTTTTTAACCAAATATGCAATTCTGCTCATCAAACAAAAGCTCCCGCCTCTCCAGACTGTAGCTCGACCTCGCAACACGCAACTGTGCTTCTTCCAAAACCCAGCTCCGTACTCGTCGGCGTCCCGAGCTCGGTGTTCACCGTAACATGTAAGCCTGTAATTTAACAGTACCCCTCCTCCCTGTTTTTTGCCCTAATTTTTTTAATGTAATTTAATTTCTTAATTGTGAGTTGTAAATTAGTTAGTAACCTATTTTTGATTTGTGAATTGTCAATTATTAATGTTCAATTCAACATTTGAAGGGAATTTTTGAATTGTGAGATGTAAATTTATTTGTGATGAATTGTGAGTTTTGCAACTACTGTAATATTGTTTAATAGTTGAGATGCTAATATTCACATGTTTTAACAAGTGAAGTAGTGAACTAAAAAATAGTAAGCTACTGTTTCGTACAATTCAAAGTATTGTTTCATACAATTATTATCACATTGTTTCAAAACTAATTACCAACCTATTGCTTCAATCTTCATACAATTCCTAACTTGTTGTTTCATTTTTAAATTGTGAATTTAGAATGAAAAGGCTTTTTAAAGTATATGCTAAGAAGAAAGGCGAAGCTATCTCAAGCCCCCATGTACCACAAGTTGAATAATCTCCACATTTTGCTAATGAAAGAGAAATAAGTGTTGATTTTGAAATATTGAAAGCTGATTCTAGGCTAAGCAAACCAATTTCTGAATTTCATCCAGATGTTCAAAATGATGAGGAGATCTTATCTTAAAAAAGGGGTCATATCAACCTCGCAATCATGAGTTTCCTTGGACTAATCATTGGTAAGAGTTGTCGTCGATTTAACCCAAATTGGTATGATAAATATAGCACTGGTTGGCTTGAATATAGTATTCATGAAGATAAAGCATATTGTTTGCCTTGTTATTTGTTTAAAAATGTGTCTGGTTATGGTGGTGAAGCATTTGTAAATGTGGGGTTTAAAGAGTGGCATAACACTTATAGGCTTGGAGCTCATGTCAATGATTCTGGTAGTTCTCATAGGGATTGCATGCACAAGTGTCATGATCTTATGAACCCGAAGTAAAGTATTTGCTACATTGATGAGACAAAAGGATCAAAAGAATATTGATTATAGAGTTCGTGTGACCACAACACTTTTAGCTAGTAAGTTTCTTTTAAAATGTGACTTTACATTTCGAGGGTGTGATGAGTTGGAAGAATCTCTTTATAAGGGTCCATTCCGTGAGTTATTGGAAACTTTGAAGGAAAGTAACCAAGATATAGCTGCTATTTAGTTTCTGCTCCAAGAAACAATTTAATGACTTCTCCTAAGATCCAGAAGTCCATTGATGCTGCTCGTGCCTTTGAAGTAACTGCACATATTTTTCGAGAGATTGGGAATGATGTTTTTTTGTATCGATGGATCCGGTAATTGTGGTGGCAATGAACAAAAGGTTCGCCCATTTCGAGCCGAGCCGAGCCGAATCATAGGTTCAAACATCCAACTCAAACCTTCTGCTGTTCGGTAAGGTTCGACTCGTTTACATCCCTGCTTACGCTTCAAACTTTAGAAAATCATATACCTACATAACATCATCTGGTCACCAAAGCAGTTGGTTTTGAGAGTGCAATTATAATTCATCCTTAAATAAAATTCTATTATAATATGTGTACAGTGTTGTCTCCATAAAACCCACAACAAACTAGCTAACAACATTAAAATAAAAAAAGAAAATATAAAATTGATGTGATTTACATCAAACATCCATTTTATTCCTAACAACATCAAAATCCAAAATGAAAAATACACTCTCCAATCCAAAATAGTAGTTGTATTTATTACAAGTCAAAGTAAAACTTTAACATTCAATTATATTTTAATTAAATTATTATTGAAAAAATGTAAAACATAATATCATGAAAGATGAATCCAACTATATAAGTTTTATTTGTTTTATAATAAGTACTCCCTCCAATTCAAAAAATTATCCCTTTTTTTCCTTTTTTTGTGTCTAATTTTAATTACCAATTACCAATTAGTTACATTGTAAAAAATTATAAAAATTCACTTTTATGTAGTAGTAATTTCAATATCCTTAATAAAGCAAGTTATTGCTAAACTATACGTTTAGAAAAACCTGAGTACTGGTCATTAGCTTATTATACTTGGCTTTTAAGAAAGAAACATGTAAAAGATGCATTTCAAACAAAATTTGATGTCAAAATTTAGAAAAATACAGTGAATAATAATGAGCTCAATCTGGACGATCAGATAATGCCCGACAATTTGGGGTAGCACTACTCAGTTATCCTTGATGGAAGCTCAATCTATTCTTGTTATCATCATTGGACTTCTGCAACAAGGCAGACTTCTACGCTTGGTCATCGGCCTTCCGCATTTGCTCATCGGACTTCTGCGCTTCGTCACCAGTCTCCATGTCAGAATCTTTCCTGACATAGTCCACTTTAAAATCGTAGTCCCCATCCATGTGATCTTCCACAATTGAAGACTTACTCTCTTTCTTCGTCATCTTCTTCTCTCCGTTATTGGCAGTCATTGCCTTCACTAGCCCTGCATCTTCTCCAGAGGCCATTGGTTCATCGTCATCATTAACTATTTTGTTGACTGAAGTATGTTCTGCTACTGATGTTGGCGGCTCTATGTTTTCCTGTAGTGCAACAGCAAATAAACTGTCAGTTACGATTAAATATGATTTTGCAAAAGAGAGGAAACACAAAAATCATCCCAAGTCGCAAAAAAAAAATTAAAATGAATTGGAGTGGCATAAAATAAGTAGATATAAGTCATATACCTCAAGCATTTTTTCGTCAAAACTGATGGGAACATTCGGTGGAACTTCAACGGGATTGAAGTCATCAACAGATTTAAGGCTGCCAATGAATGAGGATTCAATGCCATAAACTTCATCAACATTAAACTCCTTTCCCAGTTCAGAAACAACTTTAGCTTCGGAAACATCTGCCTCGGTCCTAGTTGGGGGCATGGTGAAGTATGGAATTTTGCCTGAAATACGAAAAGCAAAAATTAAATATTCGCAGTAACATGATAAGACTTGGTAAAAGGTAAACGACATAAACACCACCTACCCTCATTCCAGTCATGCAAAACAACTCTTGCAGTAGCTTCAGCATCAATTAAGCCACCTTTTTTAAGCCTACCCCTAACTGTAGCTAGCTTTTGGAGAAAATCATCTACTGTATCAAAGCTAGGCACTTTATACAGTGTAACCAAAACTTTGGATGGGCAGAGTTTGAAAATCTCCTTCACTGCACAATCAGTGAAAAAGTTATTGCCTCAAATAGGTGTAAAATTCCAAAAACAAATGGCATCCGAAGATGAATCAATCACCTGGAGCAATTGGATCGGCCAACTTCTCAATTCGTTTGCAATTCCGGAGGACAATAGATGCATCATTCTCGGAAGATCGAACCATTACAACCCCAGGGCAATCTAATAATTTAATGTTCTTATCTAATTGAACTTCTTGTAGTGACCTTGTTAACCCTGGAGTAGCCCCAACATTGACAACATGAGATCTCTTCAAGCTATTTATTAGACTACTTTTTCCAACATTAGGCAAACCAATGATGCCAACAGTAATTGATTTTTTAATCTGCAGCAAAAACATCAAATCAGTACAAGTGCTAAGAGATTCGGATTGATGACATGAAACAAGTAGAAACTCTGTATGATCAATGATCCTACCACATTAACACAATTCATGCAGTAAGCCTTACCATATCAGCTGGAATTTATGGACTTATGAACTACTAGCTATAGCCTATAGTATACATTTAAATGATAAGATGATGTAGAACATCATGAGCCACTTCTGTATATGAATCAGGACACTTTTGAAGGAGGGAACATAGTAATTCGAAGTCCAAATCGAAGAACAGTCTACATTTTATATATATAAACATATTAGTGTATTCATCTCATTCAATCCTTCAGTACCTCATGGCTTCTAGTGTACTTTGTAAGTAACTTCATTAACGATTCTGCACCAAGACAATCACTTGTCTGCAGTAGACTGCTCCCCGTCTTTCGGGCCTTTGAGGATGGCTTCCATCCCAAGTTTGACTTCTGCTCTTGGGTACTGCACTTAAAAGCAACCGTAGGCAATTCCTCCCTCAGATACTTCAGCCATTTTTCAACAGCTTCTCGGGGAACAAGATCTGCAATTAGAAAGAAAATGTAAGATGTGGCCATAAAACGTTATTTTCCCAACTGCAATCATATCACATTCTTATTATCATCCTCCCTTAATCCACAAAATTAAAAACAGATACAGGTATATAAAGATCAGAATTATGGTAAGGAATGGGAGATGGAAATATGGACAAGAATCAAGTCAAATCAGTGTTTACCAATCTTATTAAGAAGCAAGACAAGTCGCTTCTCCGGTCCTGCTTTTGTTACCATCTTCTCCATATCGATGCAACGGGTTCCAAGAGGATCTCGAGCATCAAGCACTTCTAATATGACATCAGAAGCTTCGACAACCTTGACTAAATCCTTGTAAAATGCCCTCTCTGAGTTGTCTGCGTTATAAGGAAAATGTTTAAGGAAAAGTATGATGAGCATCAAAAGGAAGAAAATGTGAAATATAAATCTACAATGATTTCTCCTTCACATAGCTTTGCAACTTTTTAGATTCATCATCAAGTCGCTCTTGATCTGCATTTGAATTTATAAGGCGACATGAATCAGGGACAAATATCCCCTCACTCCTTTCATTGGCAATATTTGCGCTATGCATGCAGCATATTAGGAGTAAAATGGAACAGACGGAAACTAGATAAAATGCCATCAGAATCCAATTTCAGTTTATACCCTTCGAATATAAAACTCACAATATCAAATGTATCAGCCATAAAAAGTCCTAAAACAGACAATATACTTTCTGAGCAAATTAAACCAGAACCAGGCCTATATGCAAGAGCATTATGTACTTTGAGCAAACAACAAATAAGACATCTTTAATTTAGCAACAAGAAGAGGGCTGAAGATTTATTTGGAAATAAATCTATGTGGACCACTCTAGTTCAGGTGCAATGGTTCTTAAGCCATGGTGAAATTACAAGGACATTCGAGGTCCCAATCTCACATACATTATAAACTAAAAAGATGATCCACACTTTGACATTTTAAACTAAAGAGATGATCCACACTATGTAACAATAGCTAGACTTCACATACATCTTAGACGAAAGACATGTTCCATAGACGTATAAATGTGAAAAATAAATCTAGAAGGTACCCTTGGTTTTGCTAACCGGCTCTCCACAGACGTTTCCCTCTATTAAAGTCTGATCTTTCATTGAAGCATCATCTGCCTCATCAAGCAGTCCCAACTTTCTCTTCTTAGCCTGAGAGAATAAGATACAATTGATTATTAGCATAAATTTAGTGATGAATTGGGCTATTGGCACAAACTGAGCTATGTGCTGGCACAAACTCCAACAAAAGAACTAAGTGCAAAAGAAAAGGAAGAAAGAAACTACAGACCAAACACATGATCTTTTACTCTTTCGAAAAAGAGCATTTGATCTTTCCACGTCCCATGGAGTTCAAATAGCTCGTTATACAACCCATGCATCTTATATATCAAAGAGACAGAGTACAAGTATGGTATATATCAAACTATACCAGACTTGGAGCAAGGAAACAGAACAGTGTAAAATATATAGATGTATCATAATGGCATATGCAAGGATGTAGGAACACATTATGATTATCCAAATAGAACAGACAAATTACCCTCTCTTTACGCGCAGCTTTCTTCTGCTCCAACTCTTCTTGAGCACGTGCACGGCGGAGTTCAAGAGCTTTAAGCTCTTGTTCCTTAAATGGCCAGTCATTGGGAATTCCAGGATCCTTCTCAACCTTGGGTTTCTTGTTAAGTCCCAATTTTTTCGCAAGCTTTGCTTTCTTCTTATGGTGTTCTTTCACTTTCCTTGTGATCTTATGCTTCATTTTAAGGGTTACCCTATTACTCTTGCTCTCTGAAATCAATAAAACAGGAAAATTAATCAAAATTTGTTTACTAATTTTTTTATTTACTTGTTTTTCAATGTCGCACTCTGTAAAAACTGATATTTTCATATATTTTTCATCAATTATTAGAAAACATATACGAATATTTATGTTCAAAATTCTAAAGTCAAGCATCAAAATTCAAAAAAAGCAAAACTTGACAAATTTATTACTAAGGGGTATAAGGAACATAATAAGGTAGAATGGTTTACTTTTGCTTCTCTTCACCATTTTGATTGTTGGAAAATGAAATCTTCAAACTGCAGAAAACACAAACACAAGTATTAGAAGATACCAAGTTAAGAAACATCATGTACGTATAACAAAAAGGTAACATGAACTTCGCAGCTAGGGGTGGAATTCGAATTCGATTGTGTTTGCTATTTGATTCGTATTCGGTACTTAATATTCGGTTCGTCCATAATTAATTCCTATTCGGGGATCTTTATTTGACTAACATTAAATGTTGGATTAGTCTTCGCTCGGTTATGGAACTCAAGACTAGAATGCAAATTAAGCCTAAGGGACGACGAATCGTAACTAAGTTTATCTCTTAGATAGTTGTAAAAACATAACAAATCAATTAAACCAAAAATTAGTAGAATCGTAACTAAGTTTATCTCTTCGATAGTTCTAAAAACATAACAAATCAATTAAACGAAAAATTAGTTGATTCGTAACTAAGTTTATCTCTTCGATAGTTGTAAGAACATAACAAATCAATTAAACCAAAAATCAGTAGAATCGTAACTAAGTTTATCTCTTAGATAGTTGTAAGAACATAACAAATCAATTAAACCAAAAATCAGTCCTTACTATTAATTCATATGATGAAAGTTAAACACAACAAAACAATTAAACCGAAAAATCAAAATGAGTCCTTACTTTGAATAGACTTCTGAAACTCGATTGTGTTTATGCGTTTATACTATGGAGACTGGAGAGGAGAGGGCTGTATGAAGAGGGTAATGGGGCTAGGGTTTGTGTCATTTAGTTTATATACTACTTAAATGACTATTTTACCCATCTCCTCTTATCGACTGTAGCTTGTTTAGTCAGGGACATATAAGTCATTTCCACTGTTTTTTCTGTTTTAATTATGATAAACTACAATGTTATTTTAGTAGAGTAGGACACCAAGTTAATATTATTACAAGTGCTAATAATCTTCTATAATTATGATAAACTACAATAATATTTTATCATCATATTATTAAAATTATATGGCTCAAAAATTAAAGTAATTACTCGAATATCCGATTATTATACTATTACAATAGTAATATTCGTCTACAGAATTACTCATATTCTAACTTTATATATAAAGATTGCATAAGTTCCCCCTCACTGTAGCTTCGTAGTCGTCGTCTGCAGCGCGCTTTCTTACAAGGTTTATCTCGCACGTTTTATTGTTCGTTCAATACGTCTACTCGTTTTATTACAGTGTTATGTGCGGCGCAATCTCGACCCTTTAATTTGTAAGCGCTGAATCTTAACCGTTGAACAACTCACTTTCTTTATTCGATCTTTCTGCGCGCATAGTTGTCATTTGATCTTAACCCTTTATTTTCAATTGCTTAATATCTGAACCGTTGAATAATTGCAAATGCCACCAAACCTGGGATTCAATGTCCTTTTTACTGTTACGCATTTTACTGTGCTCAGATGTGCCAGTTGATCTTAACCCTTTGTTTCCAATTGGTCGATATCTGAGCCGCCCAATAATTGGAAAGGCCAACAAATCTGGGATTCAGTTGTCCTTGTTTCTGTTCCCCACGGCGCGCAGTTGTGCCACTTAATCTTAACCCTTTATTTTCAATTGCTCGATATCTGAACCGTCCAATAATTGCAAAGCCCACCAAAACTGGGATTCAATTGTCCTTTTACTATTAATTCAGTTGTCCTTTTTACTGTTAGTTATTAAATGGTTTAATCTCCACCCTTGAATAACTAACATTGGTTTAATCTCCACCTTTGAATAACTAACATTGAATTGTACTCTTTACTATGCTCTTACTGTAATATTGTCCTCTCCAGAGTTGCGGGGTATTTTGTATATAACTTACATTTCCGAATTTGCAATTCACAATTCACAAATTCACATACAGATCACAATTCTCATTGCTTGGTTGATCTTTACAAATAACGGCACTCGAGGGAGAGTGAGCCCTGCTCATTTTCAATTGGATGGTTGATCTTGAGGAAAAACGCCAACGTGCGCGGGCATATTATGCTGCGAATAAAGAAGCCATTAATGAGAAACGTCGAGCTAAATTGTCTAATTCGAAGCAGAAGCTCTTATATTATTCGACAAATAAAGAAGCCATCAATGAGAAACGTCGGGCAAGAGTGTCTATTGGAAAAGATAGAGATGATATTAATCGGAAACGGAGATTGGATTATGCAGGTTGTTAAACTCTTTTGCTAAAGTATTGTTATTATTATAATTTATCGTTTATTTTCTAATTCATTTTTTCCTGTTGAAGCTGCTTCGTCAAATCGTACAATGAATGATGGGAGGCTGTTTCTTCCAAATGTTCCTTCTTGCGTCTATTGTGGAGCATTTAAATTTTACCGGGAAACAATCAACTTTTGTTGTTCTAGCTGGGCAAGTTTCGTTAGCGTTAGTTGTGCTTCCAAAATACCTTGTGGAACTTCTTACCGCCAATGATGAGGCCTCGAAGGATTTTCATATCATGATACGCACATATAATAATCACTTCGCGTATAGCACAATGAGTATTCATTGTGATGAAAAGTTGGAAAAGCGTAATCGTGGGATTTACACCGTACGTGCCCAAGGGCAGGTGCATCATTTCCTTAATGATCTATGTCCAACAGATTTGGCTTCTCAGACCGGCGGAATGCATTTTTATTTTTATGATCATGCTGAGCCAATTGCTACGCGCACTTCTGTTTTGCCACGCCTTAGAGAATCTACAGTCGTTGGACTTGTGAAAGTTATGGAACCTAATCCATATTCTTCTTTTTTAAAGGCGCTCTATACTTTTGACAATCTTGATAACTATCGTATTGTCATCAAGGCTGATTCGATGCTTGATCAGCGAGTCTATAATCTTCCCATTTCCTCTGAAGTTGCAGGCATATGGACAGAGAGTGAAACTGATAATGGTCGGCAATCAATTGATCGGGACATACGTGTGTATGCAAGATCAGGTCAGAGCCACAATATCCAATATTATTTCTCTTGCTATGATCCACTCCAGTATGTTCTAATGTTTCCTGATGGACAACCGGGATGGCATGGTAATATACCTACTGTAGGATCGATTCTTAGTGGACCTTTGTTGAACAAGTCTTCTTCTTCGTCTGCCCCTGATCCTATGCGGATGACTTCTTTTGATGATGTAGTGGATGAGGAAATTGCAGGTTATGATTTTAACATCATTTAGTGTGGTTATGCATTTTTGGTCATGCTAATTTCCTGATTTGCATTTTTTTAAATGCTGGTCATGACATGTTTAAAAAACGATACAAGCAGTCTACTGATGGTCATAATTTTTCTGCAGTTCACAGAAACAAACGGTGTACAGTTAGTTATCGACAGTATTATGCATTTAAGTTGCAACTCCGTCAGAATGATAAGTCTTATCTCATTTGCTTTGGGAGGTTGTTACAACAATTTGTTGTTGATATGTATATGAAGATTGAGTCAATGCGGTTGGCGTACTTTGGTCATCATCAAGATAAGTTGCGGATTGAACAATATAAGGGTATTCTTGACAGTGTTATCGCTGGTATTCAAAAAGGTGGCAGAGTGGGAAGTCGTGTATACCTGCCTCCTACCTTTATAGGCGGTCCTCGGGATATGCGTCACCGTTACTTGGATTCAATGTCGCTTGTTCAAGAATTTGGACGGCCTGATTTGTTCTTGAAGATTACATGTAATTCTAATTAGCCTGAGATAAAAGAGTGTCTGGCTCCTGGAGAAGAAGCTCAGAATAGACCTGATCTCGTTGTACGGGTTTTCAAGGCAAAGCTGTCTATTCTCCAAGATCGTATTATGAAAGATAAATTGTTTGGAGAAGTTGCATCTGTTGTGCATGTTGTGGAATTTCAGAAAAGAGGATTGCCTCACGCTCATTTCCTAGTTATACTACAACCATTTTCTAAGTTGCTTACTCCTAAAGCATATGATCGCTTTGTTTCTGCTGAATTGCCATGATTGAATTTTGCTTAAGATAGTTAATGAAATGGCTCCATGATCTGATTTCATTATTTCCATGCATATCATCCCACCGGTCTGTTTACTATTTTGAAGGCATATTTATAAGTTGCCATGTTACAAAAATTCAATCACAATATTATGTGATGTCATTTTTTATAGTCATATACAATGCAACATTTTAGCTATATGCTTGAGTTTTGTTTAACTTGGGTAATGCAATGGCTCTATGGTCTGATGTCATTTTTTACCATGTTAAATCTTGCCACCTAACTGCTTAGTATTTCCATTTTTTGTGACATTTTACGGCCCCATGCAAGCTAAAACACGTCCACACTAGTGTTCCAAGAAGGGAATCAGCCCAGAGGGAAAGAATGATGACCTAGGCCAAGTGAAAGCCTCCACCCCTTCCAAATACTACACGAGGTCTACAAAAAGGTTTCAATCTTCCCATTAGCCAACTTGCAATATAATATTTTAGTAAAGAGTATACTGTTATGTATATGCTAAGTGTGTGCATGTTTATATGTCTTGTTATGAGGTAATATGCATCTTTAAAACATGACATTATCCATGGATCTAAATGCAATCAATATACTATGTGTTGTCATTTTGACACGTCTCTGTAATGCCTCAACATTGATATGTTCAATATTTTTACATCCTACAAATAATAACCTCCTGGTAAATAGAATGGCATTAATTATCTGATGCATAATGCAACATATTACCTAGCTGAAAACCTTTAGAAACCTATTAGAACCTTATACAGACTGTCTAAATATAATAACCTGTTGTATGCAGAGACTTGGAAGGTGAAAACTTCGAGTGCATTGGTCGCACACATGAGTCGGACCTCGGGTAGACGGTATGAAGAGTGCCCTACTGAATCTGTATCAGGAGCAAATGAAAGGTATGTCGTACAATTAACATCAATTATGCTAACTTATTAACTTATGGGAATCAAAACTTTCCCTACATTTATCAGGACATCAAAAAGAACACCCACACAAACTAACGAGAGCGTCCGAAAACAAGCGTACTGTGCCAATGCGAGTACAGTTGGAGTTAGTAATCCACATTCCGAAGGCAAACAAATGTAAGCCTAACTGTAAGACAAATTAAATTCACTACTTGCCCAGAAATGTGACTTACCTATTTCATATTGGTAAACATGCGATGCAATTAAACTTACATTGTTCCAGGAAATTAACCAAGGATGACAATCAGGAATGTGGCGCAAGACACTGCGACATTAACCCAACCAACTACATGATTGGTCCTCTAACACAAGCAATTGTTATACACATTATAAATAGTCCAGATGAGGACTTGTGAGTTTCCATAAGTAATTTTCATACAGTGTGGTGATTTACAAATTTTATTCTGATCATATTATTTTCAACAGCATTGAATGCAAAATCCCCCCATTAGGCATCTGACCTATGACTTGGACGCAGCAGCCAACGTAGATATGCATCAGATGGTGGATGGACTTATTGACAAATTTCCAGAGCAGTTGGGAGCCACCAACAAACCCGATATCGAGATCATTGAAATTGGGGACGACGACGATCCTACAGGAATGAGGAAAAGGAAATGTGTTGACCCAGATGAGGCATATATCGGTCAAAGACGGCGCTTGGCGAAGCCGTCAGCATATCTTAAAAGTCCGTACGAACGACACATTCAGGAGGCTGAGTGGACATCGAAGCACAGGTAATAGCATCTTTTGGTTTCCACCCTGAACTAAACAGGTCATTGCAAAAGTAACTGATTACATACTTACAACAATACCATAATTGTAACTGTTGGAATATCCCGGGGTTGCAAGACACAATGAACTACGATAGTTCATGTGTCTAGAAAACCCTAATTCGTTGATCGTTAGAACTTACACAATAGAACTAGCTCATAGAAGTATATGTTTAAAGATAGTGTGAATATGCTACAACTAACATAATCAAATAGTGTGGCTACAAAGATATACCTTTGAAGCGTGAGCGGAAGCGATATGATCTTCAAGTGCTTATCCCCACACCTTGCTCCTTGCTTTCTTCTTGAAGAAATTTCTATAACCAAGGTGATATGGAACTACTATGAAATAGTCCACACCAATACCTTAGATAGCAATAAGACACACTTGGACTAGTGTGTGTTATTGAGGAGTGTGTAGTCTAACTACTATAGCAAACTATAGAACAATTTCTATACTCTAACACTTAGAGTTTTGCTAGAGGGTTTGAAGATGAAGTGTGTGTGTTTGTTTTTGTTCTCTAACAAGAGTTGTGTGATACTTAGCTTGATTCTCTACCCATTCTATATCATCTTATGATATAGAATGGATGATGAAACACATTATACACTAAACAAACACATTAATCATCCATATAGTTAATGCCTCTTGGTCCATGGAAGATTCTCTTACAAGAGTTCTTCTCAAGACTTACAAAGCCTTCTCAAGGCATAAAGTAGCCACCAAGATGTCAACCATTCATGATGATGGAATTAATTAATTAATTAAATCATATCTTATTTAATTAATTCATTCATTAATTAAATCATTTCAATAAATGATAATATATATATATATATATATATATCTCACATATATATATATACATAAACCCCAAATGGTGTGTCCGGAACCAATTCCGGGCGCACCATCGGTTCGGTCGGGACACGATCTCGATCGAACCGAAATTCCTCAATATGGATCAAATCCCTTATTCACTTTCGGGTCACTACTCGAAAGTATCTTCGGTAATTGTTACGTGTGTGACCTCATAGCCCGAGTAACGAAGGCATCGGGATTTAACGTATAAGACCGTATACACGAATCCCGAAGATCATCGTGAGAGCCTAATCTGCCATTCGATGACCCCCGGCATTATCTCGGGTGAGACTACTGATAGTTCAGATAACTATCGGTTATTGAACCGTATATATAGATGATATAGTTCACGGACACTAATTGAGGAAATTGACACATCAATTTCCAACAGTAACGCCCCGCCCCGGAACACCGGGTCGGAACATTATTTGATTTGATGGACTGGCCTCACAAACCATCACGGGTCTTTCCAGCACGTTTTGTCCTCACTCACGTGCTCATCAGGACACTTCCCAGTGGGTCACCCATCCTAGAATTATCCCAGGTCAAGCACGCTTAACTTTGGAGTTCTTCTGAGTTGGGCTACCGAAAAGAAGATGCATCTTGATGATATGAGTAGTACCTATCAAATTATATCAAACATATCACATCACCCACTCTGGGTCGGGTATTACAATAATATAACCAAATTCCGAATAATCCTACATGACAGGGAGCAACTAGTGTACAAATCAGGCAAAAAGGGCTATTTCCATCTAACAAGGAAACACATGGGAACACTTCAACAATACGAATATGTATCCTCGATGGTTATCAATGTGTGGATGCATATATTTAACCAGGCTTGCTTGAAGGAGAAAACCGCCACGAAGATATGTCTAAGGGTTGTTCACGCAAACGTAAGTATTAGTAACTTAAATCTGTATACTATTAGTATATTGCCATTATGATAAAACTGACAAACCCAATTGCCATGTATGCCAAGAGGTGTAGAGGTGTCTTGCATTGGATACTCCAGATGACAATAGGGCAGACGAGGAGGCTGTCAACATGTTCGAGGACCGACTTTATGCCTTTCATTTGGTAGATCGGAACAAGATTGACATTCACAAAATAGAATACGTAAGTTGCAATATTTTTCTCCGGGGTTGTGCAACCTTCTAAATAACTTATACAACTGTCAAATGAATGTAATTTATTGAATTTTGATAGAACCATTTTTTATTGGTTATACTGATGATAGTGTCAACTACTGACTTAAAGGTGATGACACCAGCACATTATGCGAATCACTTTGTGTGCTATGTTGTCAGCCTTACATATGATGAATTATGTTTTTTGACCGGCATGCGGTCATCATCGCGGAAGCTAAGAAATGGGTTGATGAGCGCCTACGAAATTCCGAGGAAACGTCTAATTCGAGAAGCCACTTGTTTCATCGCGAGGAGATACCATCCAACGGGAGTAGCCTGCCCATATGACTGGGAAAGGTTCAATTGAGTGGATCCATACATGCCGGACCAAAAAGACGCTAGTAGTTGTGGGGTGTTCGTGATGAAGTTCGTGGAAGAGTGGAAAACGGTACCAGAGAACATGCCATCTTTCATTGACTGGCCGCGGAATAGACAAAGGAATTCAGAAGCTATTTACAAAGAGGCCATGGCGTGGAACTCGGCACACCTAGTGGCAATGAAAAAACAACAATAAGGACGACAGCTCAGGAAAGGTTAAGTTGGGATGGACTATCTATTTATTATGTGCTTTTATGGTATTTGCAACAAATTATCTTCCGCTATCAAACTGTTTTTTAGACAAATAGATGTAATTGTTGATTGGTGTTATTCAGAATTTCATTGACATGACATTTCTTAATGATAAGTAGTTCCCAATTTGAAAATTTTATGTGTTGGGTAAATCAATGTTACATGCCACCAAAACGCGAACTTATTGCATTATACACCATATCGAAAATGAAATAACACAGTTATACCAATGGATTTTATCTCATTCTAAATGCCAAATACTAAATATCTTTGTATAAATTTGATATATTAAAAACTAATAGTATTAAAGAAACAATGGGAGAAAAGAAAATGCATAATGGAGTGCCATCATATATAGTCTGGCATTTAGACAATAGCACTCGATACGGCCATATAATAAAAAAGGTGCAATAATGAAACCCTGTTACGTCCTTCAGCTCATTGGTCCCCACCCCGGGCCTTTTCCGCCATCTCACGCTTTAACATATGCCTCCACTTCAAATCATCTCAACATTTGACATGAGTCTTGCTTTGCTACCTTCCATTGATAAGTCGGTAGATTTCTGACTCCTAACCTTGAATGCCTTATAAGGTTCTACCAAATCATCTGCGACAGATAAGATCATAACCATCATTGTGAGATATGAGATTATTTAACATGGCATTCAAGACATTACAAGCAGAAAGTAAAACTTACCCAAAGATGATGAACATTGCTCACGTGTGGGGCACGTAGACTTTGATTTCTTCATGATCTCATGAGCCACCCTAACACCTTCCTCACAATACTTCATGTATGCCAAGAACGCCTTATCGTCATAACAAATTTGATTACCAACAACAACAGTGTGATTGTACAACACTTGATATCTCTGCCCATGTGTAGACGGCGCAACTGCAGTATTGGTTGTCGGTACAACTGGTGGTTTTGCAGCACCCCGCAACCATCTATCAAATCTAGAAACTATAGGGATAGATTTGAATTAGTCATTCTCATATGACCCACAACCTCGAACACTCTAAAGATGTGACGACACATCAACCCTGAATTTTCTAAAAATCGGCATGAACATCTCAAAGATTCTTGACCAACGTCTAGCCACACTGTTTCTCGCTCCACTAATGTCTTCCCAGCGACATCACTACCCTCAAAACGCTGGATATGGAACATTTTGCACTCCCCACTAATTATACGCATCGTCTCCTTTCGAACAACATAACATAAAAATACACATAATTACATCGAATGAATAAAAGTAAATCCATTAACCAAGACGAGCATGTCATTAATTTACCTCGAATGTGTATGACATATCATCATTAGAAAGTGTGGCCTCCTACAACAATGACAAAATACAAATTATTAATTACATCAGATAATTAGATCAACCCAAAAAAAATCAAACAACCGAAATTATGTGTGTCATCACCAAACCTGTATATCATATTTCATGCCACATTCGTACTCCGCCAATATAGCTTCGAATACATTAGGAGTAAAAAAACTAGCCACGTCACACATCAAACTACAATACTTCAAGCTATTGCTTGCATTGTTATCTTGCATGTAGTAGTCACTACACTTCTCCTTAAATCGAAGATCATCCACCAAATTATTGAAACAAATCAGGAGGTCTGCCACTGTCAGCTCGGGCTTAACATAATAACGGGCAAGCGCATTGAGCTGCTCACTCAATTGTGTGGTTGTTTTCCCAGCCGTAAAAGCATTCTTCACCCATGCGGATGACCATTGCTTCCGAAATGAGTGAATGAATGAGAGCCACGAATTGTCACTAGTCGGATTCCCCTCAAAGCATTTGTCTAGCATCAGGTCCTATGTAAAGTCAAACTCAACCTCAGAATCAACGTACCTCGTCAGCTGATTAAGAAACTCCCGAAACGTAGAGTTATAACGTGAACCCAAACGTTTCCTAGCATTTTGGTCTATGTGCCATAAACAAAGTGCGTGGAATACTCCAGGAAACACTTCACGTACTGCCAGTGCGATTGCGGAAGCTTGGTCAGTCATGAGTGTCTTAGGAGATCTCATTCTCATGCATTCCAAGAAGGTCTTGAACAACCATTTAAATGATGAGTCGGTCTGATCGTACATAAGTGCAGCACCCAAAATGGTTGTGCAGTTATGATGGTTGAAACCCACAAAAATTGCTGCAAACAACGAAACAAATATATCAATGTTACTATGACAAACAAATAAGGGTAATGTTGAAAACAAAATAAACTTGATTAAGAGTAAAAGTATAAGGGTAATCATGCAATATGAATCATGCAATATGAATCATGCAAAATACATACCTAAAGGACGTGCTTTCTGGTAAGTCCTGTATGTTGTGTCAAAGCTAACGAAGTCGCCGAACTTCACATAATCCATTTGCATAATCGAATCAACCCAAAAAACTGATTTAATCCTACGTTCCTCATCCACCTCAATATTGTAGAAAAAACCAGGTTTGGAATTGGATTGCTCCATCAACAACTTATGCATTAAAATTGCTTCGCCTTCAAAGAGTTCTTGCCGCTTCACATTACTCACATAATTCCACAAATCCTTTCGGGTGAAGCCCATGTCATCGACACTCCCATAGGTCTTTTTCAGTGCATCAAATGTCCCCCTGACATTTATCCCACTTCTAATATGTGTTAGAATTATGAGGTGTTTGACACGTCATAATAAGTGTCCGTTGAACAATTTGATTGTTCGTAGTGATTACTTATTTAAAGTTCAGTTCATACGTATGTTATGTTTGACAATAATATACATGCTGGGAATGAATTCGAAATGCATTAGGGGTCATGATGGTTTTACTAGGGCCCGCTCATGATTTATATGTTAGTAAAATACTTGGTTGATATTTTATTCACATATGGCTAATGTCATTTCGATCCTAGAAGGTCACACACATACAATGCACTTGATTTTCAATATGATTGAAACTTCCGGGTTAAAAGTATTAATGTCAAAGAATCAAGGGGAATTCAATTGGTTTGTTTGACTTTAAATTCAAACACACTTTATATTGTATTAAGTGGTGCTTAATTGTGGAGACGTTACGTCTTAATTAATGTTAAAATATTAGCATGACAAGGAACAAGCCCCACATACCTATGGCATTACAGACTCGGTCATATAAGTGACAAACGCATTAAAAATCTCCATGACAATGGAATTCTTACGTCATCTGGTTTTGAATCTTATGACAACTGTGAGTCATGTCTTTTAAGCAAGATAACCAAGTCACCTTTCACTGGTATGAGTGAAACGGCAAGTAATTTATTGGGAATCATACATACTGATGTATGTGGCCCAATTAACACGCCCGCTAGAGGAGGTTTTCTATACTTCATTACCTTCACCGATGACTTCAGCAAATACGGTTACGTATATCTGTTGAAACATAAGAGTGAAGCCTTTGAAAAGTTCAAAGAATTTCAGAAGGAAGGTGAAAACCAACTCGGCAGGACAATCAAGATTTTTCGCTCCGACAGAGGAGGAGAATACTTGAGCCATGACTCCTTGCAACACCTAAGAGAATGTGGTATTGTATCACAACTCACACCTGCTGGTACACCACAACACAATGGTGTCTTCGAAAGGAGAAATCGAACCTTATTAGATATGGTTCGATCAATGATGAGCACATCAGAACACCCAACCAGTTTTTGGGGTTATGCATTGGAAACTGCCACTTCCACACTAAACAAATGTCCAACCAAATCAGCACCTAAGACCCCACATGAGATGTGGTTTGGGACTATTCCCAAACTAGGGGTACTTGAGGATTTGGGGATCCGAGGCCTATGTTAAGAAAGTTAACAAAGATAAGCTTGGACCCAAATCTGACAAGTGTTATTTTATTGGTTATCCTACGGAAACCAAGGGATATTTCTTTTATCTCAAACCCGAAAATAAGATTTTCGTGGCTCGTAATGGAACTTTCCTTGAGAAGGAATACATTACAAAGAGATACAAGAATAATGAGACTCTTGAAATTGTTCAAGAGGGTGACACAGCAGGTCCTAGTACCTTAACTGATTCACCTCAGGAGGTGGACCCTTCTTATGAAGAAGTGGTTCAACTCGATCCACGGGAAACCATAGACGAACATGCTGATACTCAAAACATCCCTCGGAGATCCGAAAGGTCCGTCAGGACCCGATAAATGGTATGGGGAATCTTTCTTGATTGAAAGCGGGAACCCTCAACTTATGAGGAAGCCATGAAACAACAAGATGTTGATGAGTGGCTCCTAGCCATGCAATCCGAGATGGATTCAATGTCCATAATGAAGTATGGACATTGATTGATTTGCCGAGGGATGATAGACCCATCGAATGCAAATGGGTATTTAAGCGAAAGCATGATAAAGATGGAAAGTCCATGTTTATAAGGCTCGACTAGTAGCTAAAGGTTTCAAACAAATTCATGGTATCGACTATGATGAAACTTTTTCTCCAGTCGTTAAGTTTAAATCCATTCGGATTATCTTAGCCATTGCCGCATACTATGATTATGAAATCTGGCAAATGGATGTGAAGACAGCTTTCTTTAACGGTAAACTTGAAGAGGATGTGTACATGATACAGCCTCCTGGATTCACAAGCTCGAAAGAGCCTAAGAAAGTATGCAAACTTCAGAGATCCATTTATGGTCTGAAGTATGCATACAGGAGTTGAAATCTTCGCTTCAATGAATCGATCAACGAGTTTAGATTCATTCTGTGAGAAGAAGATTCTTGTGTATACAAGAAGGTTAGTGGGAGTAAAATTGCATTTGTCATGCTATATGTAGACGACGTTCTTCTCATAGGAAATGACATACCCATGCTTGATCAGTCAAGGCATGGTTATGTAAGTGTTTCTCTATGAAAGATCGAGGAGAGACACAGTACATTCTTGGAATTAAGATCCATATGGATCGATCTAAGAGACTCATTGGACTGAGTCAAAACACCTACATTGATAAGGTGTTACTTAGGTTCCATATGGAAAATTCCAAGAAAGGTAATCTCCCATGAGACATGGCATCTCTATTAGTCGTGTTGACATTCCCACAGACAGCATCGAGATAGAGAAGATGAACAAGATCCGTTATGCCTTTGTCATAGGATCTATCATGTATGCCATGATTTGTACACGACCTGACGTTTCTTACGCTTTGAGCGTAACAAGTCGTTATCAGTCGTGCCCAGGACAAGCTTACTGGAAGGCTGTATTTAAGAAATACTAGAGCCATGTCTCTTGTCTATAGGGAGATAAAGAGATACAGGTTGTAGGCTATACCAATGCGAGCTTCCGAACCGACAAAGATGATTCTAGATCTCAGTCTCATTATGTGTTTCGCCTAAATGGTTGCGCAGTGTCTTTGTGCTGTAACAAGCAAGGCACTGTGGTAGATACTACAATGGAAGCTAAATATGTTCAAGCATCAGATGCTACAAAGGAAGTATACTGGATTAAGATGTTTGCGAGTGAACTTGGTGTTTTGCCTAGCATTGACGAGCCGGTAGTGTTATATTGTGATAACACTAGTGCAATTGCTCATGCCAAGGAACCAAGGTCACATCACCGCTCCAAGCATGTGCTCAGAAAATATCACATCATTCGTTATATCACGGAACGAGAAGATGTGAGTGTGTGCAAGATACATACAGACGACAACATAGCTGGCCCATTGACCAAACTGTTGCCTCACAGCAAACATGACAAGCATGTATCAAGTGTTAGACTTAGATATATGCTTGGATGGTGTTAGGTTTAGTGGGAGCTATATTTTCTGTATTTTGTCATACTTTAGTCCTAATAAGTCTATGTTGAATAATTGATTCAAATATATGTATGTTTATAGTTTGACTATCCTTTCATACATATATCTTTATATTGATTCCATTGTTGTCCATGTCTTCTAGAGAGGTCTTTGGGGTTGAGGATCCCAAATGAGAGACCCTCTACTAAGCCTAGAAGCAAGGGGATAACTTATTCCTGATCAAATGTTCACTGATTGGAATCAAACATTATAATGATCAGTATGTACATGATTGTCTTGGTCACGTTTCTTAGACAAGAAAGGGAGTAAATGTACTCTAGTCATGAGGTGTTTGACACGTCATAATAAGTGCCCGTTGAACAATTTGATTGTTCGTAGTGATTACTTATTTAAAGTTAAGTTCATACGTATATTATGTTTGACAATAATATACATGCTGGGAATGAATTCGAAATGCATTAGGGGTCATGATGGTTTTACTAGGGCCCGCTCATGATTTATATGTTAATAAAATATTTGGTTGATATTTTATTAACATATGGCTAATGTCATTTCGATCATAGAAGGTCACACACATACAATGCACTTGATTTTCAATATGATTGAAACTTCCGGGTTAAAAGTATAAATGTCAAAGAATCAAGGGGAATTCAATTGGCTTGTTTGACTTTGAATTCAAACACACTTAATATTGTATTAAGTGGTGCTTAATTGTGGAGACGTTACGTCTTTGGGTTTAATGTGATTAAACCACAAAGTCATCACACACTTATTATTGTATTAAGTGGTGAATAATTGAAAGGGAGGTTATGTTTTGTGTTACCACTATATAAACACCATTTGATGGTAAACATAAACATCAATCTTCTCATTATCATCTTTTCACTTGTAAGACAATTGAAAAGAAAAATACTCTCTCTTCCATCTCTATTCGGCCAAAACAAGAATAACATCAAGAGAAGAAAATCGTTTCTTTCTTGATTCATTCTTTGTCAAATACACTCAAGCTCTAGTTGCTTCAAGGAAGGAATCAAGATAGCGTTGATGTGGACTAACTAGAGAGAGGAACGATGGTTGCTCTTCCGCTGCGCAACTCAAACACGCTTCAAGAGGTATACACACCAACTCATACTTAAATGTGTTTTAGAACTATGTATTTGATCCTTCATACGATTTTACATAATTTGATATGTAAAACTTGTATAAAAACCCAACAATATGCATGTCAATGAAAGCCTTGTGTTGAGGCATCACCTTCCTGTATGTGGGAATAAGCCCTACCTTGTCGTGATCAACCATAGAATGGTTATGGTCATCATTCCACCCATATATACAATACCCATTCTTCGCATCATCCATCTGCAACTGGAGTTGTGCCTTACAATTAGTACTTGTGTCAATTCTTCGGTGTTTTCGAACATGGCCAGGTTTATTACTATCCTTCTTCTCCCCTACTTTCCGGCACACAATCCTTATGTACATGACATATTCGGCTCATGTTCCAGATCTAGTTCTTTTAGTCCACGACCCGATGCGAACGCCAAAACCACGACTCCTCCCATAGTCTGCGTAGAGCTGTTTGGCGTCGTTCCTGCCTTGAAACACTAAATCCTTATATGATTCGGAATCATGATGACGATAAGGAAAACCTGTGTTACAACCACAATACAGTCTATACATGAGCATTGTGCATTACACCTTCGTAATTTAATAAATTATGAAATCATAATTGACAAAAATAAAATATGTTCTTTCAAGCCAAAAATATAGTTACACTACCACCAATTCCATTGAATAATGTTACCGTTCCATTGTAACCATACATTATAATGACACCTACACATATGAACATTGAATGACACTAAAAATACTAACTTACATACCTATCTAAAATATTTATGACTTAAGTCTTGAAGCATTGAATAACAAAACTTGCATATTACAAACAAATCAAAAGAAGCCCAACATCAAGTCAAAAACACCAACTTGAAAATAGATGCCTTTATACACAATTCAAAATCAAAACAACACATTACCAGAATTAGTCGGCACGGATGCATGAGAAGTTTCAACAGCTTCATACTCTGTACAAGTACTTACTTATAGTCAACAATCATGAATGTTAAAAATCAAGAAAAAGCAAACACATAAACAACAACAAAATTACCAGACTTATGAGGCACCGAGGCATGAGAAGTATCACCACTTTCATAATCTGTTTCATTGTCACCTGACACAATAATGCCACAAAAAACATGAACAATGCATGAGACAAACAACTACAAAGAGGATTACTTCACAAATATGTAGCAATAAAAAATAAACAATTACCAGACGTAGAAGGCACCGAGGCAAAATAATTATCAACATTGTCACAATCTGTTTCATAGAAACATATAACGCACATGTATGAACATTAAAACACTAGAAATAGCCCCCAACACAATTAAGCAAAACCTATACAAAAACATAGCGACATCGATACAACAATTACTTGAGTCCACGTTGTGCTCCATTGGCAAATAAAAACAACAGAAAGCACAATAATTATTAATCAATTTGGTTGTAACTTGAAGCAATCAACTTCTAAGAATTGGGGTGTAAAATATGAAAATATTCTATGAGTTCAGGTCAATATAAATCCCACAAAAATAGGAATCTTGGCAAAGATAATACTTATACTGCCAAAAATTACAACCTAACATAACATGCCATGAATGTACTAGGTCATGGATCTTATTCGAATTAGGAAACATCAATTTCGTCTTAAAAACAAAGCATGTCATGAATGTACTAGGTCATGGCATTCTTAAAACAACATGACATTCCACAAATTTCACAATTATGGAAGTTAAATTTTCGTTGCATGCTACACGTAATACTAAGGTCACTATAAAGCCCACAAAAAAGGAATACATTAGTCTGCCAATTCGAATTAGACTGGCGAAAATTAAGGCAAAATAATTTACCTGTAACCAATTCGAATTAGGAAACATCAACTTCGTCTTAAAAACAAGGCATGCCATGAAGGTACAAGTTCATGGAATTCTTGATACAACATTGCATTCCACAAGTTTCAAAATCATGAAAGTTAAATTATTAATGCATGCTACACGTAATACTAATAATATACTAAATGTATTACGAATTGAACTTATAACATATTACAAAAAGCCATCGACGTACACGTGAATAACAAACATTATCGTAATGATACTGACTAAAATCTGAAAAACAAAACTAAATTTTGAATTAAATACTGTGATTTATTATTACCACTTTCTAATGCCATCATTTTCCAATTCCATTAAATTAAGACGTAATACGAAAATACCACATCGAATTAAACTACATGCATTCCCATAAGGTATTGATATTGACACAAAACGAAATACTGTATAGTAGAGAAAAAGATGGAAAAAATGTGCCCTATTAGTTACATCGAGTAATTTATGGAACCAATTAATGACACTAAATTGGATTATCAATTCAAAGGGAGAAAAAAGGAAACAATTACCTAATCATCTATATAACCGTCCAGTTAACAGCACATCAATTAGATGGGTGTATAACATGCGCGTGTGAAATAGAGTGGTGCGAAATTTTGGCCGAAAAATTTCAAATTTCTACTTCCAAAAACACCCTCCATCAATCTCATCCACAAGATAAAAAACTGTCAAAACCACCCTGATCCAACGGTCACCAATTGAGTTATCACCGTGATAACAAATTTTTGTTATCACATAAGAAAAAACCCGTTTAGCTCATATTTTTAAGAGCTATTATTTCTATAGGATTGTAGATTGATATAATATACCAATAATGGACATACATCTAGATATTTTTTTTAAGAATTTTTTTTTCAATATTATTCATATTTTTATGACATATTTACTTTTAATTTTTTAAATTCCTTTCATATGTTATACTCCTTGGTTTTATCTCTAATGAATTGTTAAATTTTGCTTTTCATGAGTTGATTTATTAAGTTTAGGTTTTTAAAAACAATCAATAAAAGTAGAAATCTAATAATTCTGCAATTGAATTCCAAAACGATAAAGGTAATAAATAATGAAGATTTTAGGAATAATTCTAAAGGAGGTTGTGCAATTTCTCTTAATGTTCTAAAAAATTTAGGATCAAGTTTTAAAATATGTGATTTAGTATTTTTGTTTTATTTACTTTCCTACTTTTAATATAACATAGGGAGGTTTTGAGAACTCGGATGTAAATGCTCTTACACACCCGCGATAGAGTTGTTATAGGCGTAAAATTACTATTTTTCCTCCAAATAAACTTCCCTAAAAACTACATTATGAAATAAAAGGCAGAATAGTTATTTCACTTCTAAAAAAACTGTGTTAGTTTGTGTTGGTATGCGTATAACAACTCGGACCACATAAAAGTTAAAGTGTTATTTTACCCCTAATGCCCCGAGAATTTTGGTAACATAACATGGTCAACTCGAGCTTAGAAAGAAATACTAACATTTTGCTTTTTACGTTTGCTAAATTAACGTGTTCTACTTCAAATTGATTAAATTATCCCTATTATAGCCCCCGCCCTTGTCCATGTTCATCATCTTAAAATTAGCATCACCACCAAACACTACCACCACCTACCCCTACCTTCATTGCCCATAACCCCACCCGAATCCGCTCTCCGTCCTCCACCCTCTTGTCTTTATTTCACCCACCCCTAACATCTCTCCTCCCACTACAAATCCGCAACTGTCTTCCACTCCCTCTACAAATTCACCACCCTCATCCCCTCACTTTACAAATCATCACCATTACACCCCCAACTTATAGAACCCTATCCAAAGGGAAAGGCAAAGGGAGGGGCTCACGAAATAGGGGATAGAGAGTGATGGTCGGTTCCAAAGGAGGGGAAGGGGATAGTGGTGGTGGTAGAGCTGTACATGAGTCGAGCCCGAACTCAAGAATTTTTTGCTCAGCTCATCACTGAACGAGCCATTCCTAAGCCGAGCTCGGAGCTAGCTCACTTAGCTCATTTCGAAGTTTCAAGTTCAATCGGATTAACCAAAAAACTATGTTACATAAACAATTAATAAAATTACTTAACATGTAAGTTGTAACAAGTAATAAAATTAATTAACATGTAACAATGTAAATAAAAAATATTAAATTGACTATAAATTGACATTAATCATAATAATTGAAATGACTAACTAAGTATAATATAACTAATTTTATTAAAAATAATATTAACATATATATTATCGAGCTACCGAGCCGGGAACCTAGCTCGCGGCTCGGCTCATTTAGTTACGAGCCGAACTACGAGCCTCGGCTCCCCGAGCGAGCTGCTCTGTTTAGCTCGACTCATGCACAACACTAGATGATGGTATCTTGGTGAAGGAAAGAAAGAAGGAAGAACTTAAGTACGTTCTGGGGGAGAGAATATTTTAATAATTTTGGAAGGGGGGAGTGAATATTGTAATAATTTTGGAAGGGAGAGTGTTATTTTAGCAAATAAAGAAAAGGAAGGTGTTTTTTCACACTATTTTTTTTTCTTCTAACGTTAGTAGTTACAAATACTCATGTGTAGAGCTGTGAGAAAACGTAAAAAGTTCGACTTGATTCGCATTGTTCGACTTAAAAAAGTTTGATTCGAGGCTCGGTTCGCATATGCAAACTCAAACCCGAACGGTAAAATTGGGTGTTGGACCGATCGGACCGCACGGTGCGAAATAGTTCGGTCTGATCGGTCACTATAAAATCTGGTCCACTATAAATGTTGTACATCACCAGTCCACTTCAGCCTAGTCTATTACACATTAGCCCTAGCCCATGCTCATATATCCATATATTATCTAACACCTAAACCTAAACCTAAGCACATTACACACTCACATTCTCACGCCTCACCTCTGACCTCACCTCCACTCTCTGAAAATCTCATCTCATCGGACGATTCTCTTCTCCCTCCTGCAATGTTGCGTTCTCTCTGCCAATTCTCACTCTCTCAAAATCTCATCGGCCAAGAAATGTTGGATTCCAACCCCCCCATTCATTTCAGTTACAGTTGGAAAGATATTAGGAAGTTTAAAAAAATGGTGCCGACCGAAAGTTTGTCGCACGGTGCGCACAGGTTATGCAAGTCGAGTCGAACTATATCCTCAAAAAATACCTGCAAACTCAAACCCAAACGGGAAAATTTTCCGTCCGTAACTTTCGGACCGGATCGCACGTAGGTGCGATTCTCGTACGGACCAAACTAAAACTTATCTAAGTTTGGTATAGTTCGGCCCGTTTACAGGCCTACTCATGTGATAAAAAGTACAACTAAGCAAATGGGTGTCTAATCTCCAAATAAACAACTTGATCTTCTCCGACTGTTGCTCCAATGAACTTTCATTTCCTGGATGTGACTTCAATCCACGTAATGCATGAGCTTCGCTTCTTGGATGTGAATCTAATCCCGAAGTTGTCTTGAAATACCTGGAAGTTCCACATAGTGGGTGCTGAAATGTTGTAAAGAGAATCGAAGCTAAGACCTCTTGGAAAGAAGCTTAGGTTGCCACCACTAGGCAAGAGCCGTGGATCCACTCTATTTCTTTGACTTGTGTTATTTTACCAAAATTATCGTGATTCAAAATACACTATAAACAATATAGAAATAGGAGATTAGTGATAAAAATTACAACTAAAAAAATATAGAAATAGGAGATTAGAATAAACAATAAACGAAATACAGAGACGGATAACCAAAATAATCATTGAAGTAGATACTGCGAAAACTATATAATACTACAAAGATTGTATGTAAGAATATGGTTTCAGCACTAGATGAAAGCGAGACCTCCTTATAGAAATTCGTCATAATAGAAATTTGGTTCAGACACCATCAAATTATTGAGTTCTCGGTAATCCTCCCTCTACTTTTAGTTTAGTAATTGAGGTAATTTCGGTAAAGGAAAAATGGTCATTTTACCTCTTCAATTTTTTGGGTGTAACTATAGTGCTCACATTATTTACATTGTCTTTCAAGAGGCTAAATGACTACTTTACCTGTAATTACACTTCTTTTAAACAAGATAGCAAAGGGATATCGTTCGTTAAACAATAACTTCACTCATAAAAGAAGCTATTTGGTGTGTCTTAGCAACTTACTCACTTCGTCTGGAATTGTGAATGGGTCAAGCTAAATAAAGAAACTTGGCTCACTTAGGCTTGAGGGAGATGGTGATTCGAGCCTCAAGCTCAGGCTCAATAATTCACTGAGATGAGCCGTTGTGTAGCTAGAAGTTTTCAAATTATCGATATACGTTATTCACTGTATTTAGATTGTTAATGAACCAAATCAACCTAGTGTTGGAATGAAGCGGCTCCATTCCAAAATCCAACATAATTAAAACAAATCGTATCGAAATTTCGATGAAGGTAACGATTTATAGCCAGTTCAAATTACTTACCGAGTGATTTTTATTCAGCAATCAAACCAAATCTCTCAATTCGATGTTGCGATCATACGTTTCACTTTGTGGTCATTCTCTCTTACATTCCTTTGGCATCATAAAGTTTTTTTTATTACGAATTTTTCTCTTAAAAATAATCAACACTATGTCAAAACATGAGAAAGTATAACAAAAAAGTGAATCATATACTACTCAAAAATGAAATGAAACGAGTTAATCGAATAACCTAGTGGAAAAGACTCTACCTAATAACAAAAAACGTATCCATCATTGCAGGCCATAATTATTTTAGCTATTCTCAGCTGATCCGTTATATACACAAAACAGTAGAGTTTCATTCTGTAATTACGATTTGGCCCCCTTATTTGGAAGGTAGTGAAAGATAAAGTTCAATGGGGTGCAAAATCGTAATTTTGCTGTTATATTTTTGTAACCATAAAATATTAAAGATTATCATAAACTATTATAAATATTCATATCTTCATCACTCACTCAATAGTTTTGCACTGAAAAACAGAAAAAAAATGGAAGAAATAGGGTTTCTAGGATTGGGCATAATGGGCAAGGCAATGTCCATGAATTTGCTGAGTCATGGCTACAAAGTCACTGTTTGGAATCGCACTCTCTCCAAGGTCCTTTCGATTTTTTTAATTGACGTTTTCATTTTTCCGTGTCAATATTCATCAATAGATTAGTTATATTTATATATGAAAAGTTATAATGAAATAATATTACGGGAATATTTTAAAGACAACTCTAATTTTATCAAATTTATATTTAGTACTAAGTTTTGGAATCAAAGTTAATTGAGGGCGTAGAAATGAATTTGAATTTGAGGATATGGTGTTAATACTTGTGTTAGACATATATGTTTGTATATTGTTCAAATTACATACATAGTTTATAAAAAAAAATTGAAGAGTAAATTGGAATCGGTGATTTATTATTGTGTTTGTGTTCGTAATGTTAAGATTACAGTTGTAATCTACAAATTACTTTAAGGACGATTTAATTTTGTGATCGATGAATTATGATTACAGTCAATCTATAAACTCCAAGTATTTGGGAGGAAGCAGTGACTGTAATAGGAAATGTAAGGGGTTGCCCTGCTTCGTGAATGAAGGCGTTTCATCACGATTTTGGATTTGGATTAGTTTGACATTCTAAACTTTGTTTTGGATCGAAATAATTATGTGAATTGTAAAGTAAGTTAAAAATACTATATCTTGCTATATGTTTCACAAAATATTATATGATATATTAAAAAATGTTTTGATTCAAATTCCAAAAAGTCACTTCATCAAAATCAAAACTGGACGATCTTTTAGGAATGGATGTACAGTACTTGTATTCAATAATTAATTGTTGAAATGAATTACACATATAACTAACTCAAGGATTTCCTTTCTTTCGATTCTTATATTGATTTCTATTTTGAAGCAGAAAATGTGTTGGAATGTAATTATTTCTGCACAAGAAGTTACACAAAGTTGAAGACAAATAAATTTTGTACTGAGGATTGTTATTCTGGAAAATGACTACGTGAGCTAAAAGTAATTATTCTTTTTTTTTTTACATTTTGTAGTGTGATGAGTTGGTTAAACATGGAGCTACTGTTGGAGAAACTCCTGCGGCTGTTGTGAAGAAATGCAAGTATATCATTGCAATGCTGTCAGATCCAGCTGCAGCTCTCTCGGTAAGTGGATATTATAGGGATATGCAATTATTATTTTTAATTTGGGAATGTGCTGAATTATAAGAAATGTGTATATTGGTGATTGCTTAGGTAGTCTTTGACAAAGATGGAGCTCTTGAGCAAATGTGCAATGGAAAAGGGTATATAGATATGTCAACCGTTGATGCTGATACTTCTTCAAAGATTTGTGAGGTTTGTCATAATCCTACGTTAGAATATGTTAATATAATTTCTTATAGAGAAAATTGGATGCTGAGAGAACTTGATCGATTCATATGAACATGTTTAACATATAGAAAAGAAAGGAAATATATTCAGCTTGACATAATACATCTGATGCTTGTAGGCAATAACATTAAAGGGAGGCCGTTTTGTTGAGGCGCCAGTTTCAGGTAGTAAAAAACCGGCTGAGGATGGTCAACTAGTGATCCTTGCAGCTGGAGACAAGGTAAACATAGGATTTATGTTCGTCTCTTTTGTAATTTGATGTCAATCTTTGATGACCTCTCTTGATTTCAATCATCAGCAAGCAAATAAAGTTACTGTTTGTTGTAACTCTTACTTTCTTTTTATTGGGAGGCAATTGTGGACATGTAGTCAACTACTAATGCTAGATTTATTCCTAACAAACGAGTAGCTTGTGTATTGTACTCTCATCTTTAAATTTCTTATTCTGATGTCATAGCTAACATGTCAAAATCATAGTCATTGCAACTTGCAAACCTGCAGCAATTATTACTCCTGCATCACGTGCACTTTTTCTAGTTTGATTTCCAATGGTCAAAATTAACAAATGTTTTTGCTTAATTGATACATAACTTTAAATTCAGTGGCAATTATCATCTTAATTGCAATGTTGAAAATACCATCTTTTCATATATTTGTCACAAATAGATTTAACATTTTTGAAAAAATTTGTCTCAAAATCTAAATAGTCAACCATCAAAATCCGAATAATGGCATTATATGGAGGAACTATTTGGTACAATAAATGTATGGATTCTTCTAAACGTTCTATAAATACTTTTCTCCTAGAAATCTAACCGTTAGATAGTGGCATTTCTGTTGGAATAGCTGTTGACTTCTTTGGTTATCAGGGACTTTATGAGGAATCACTTCCAGCTTTTGATGTCATGGGGAAGAAGTCCTTCTACCTGGGGCATGTTGGCAATGGAGCAAAAATGAAACTCGTTGTGAACATGATAATGGGAAGGTATTTTGTGGTGTTTGAGTTATAGTGAGGATGATTATAGTGAGGCTATCATGGATTAGGTATTTTGTGGTGTTTGAGTTATCCCAATAAATATATACTTGTATAAGTACTTGGGGATATCCTCCCGTCAGATTTCTATATTTTAATTATCATGTCATGCTTACATTTATTCTTCCCCCGAAAGCATGCAAATGTGTAGTAGCAAGTTAACACATAAGGGGAATGTCTTGGTGTATCCTTAATTTGTTGGGAATCGACTAGTTGAATCACTAACTTGCTTGATTCAGCTAAAGTCTTTTATTTGTACGATTTTTTCTTTGGAATGATCTCCCCATATATCTCTAATTACAAAGGTACATGTTATAAATGTTAAGACATTGCTGAGGTTAGTCGATTTTACAGCTGTAGAATCTGCATGAGTTTACTTTGAAATGCGCTCTACATGGGGTTTTCAATTATAACAGGATGTGATACATAAAAATATTATGGTTTGTAGTTATTTTCATTTAGCTTACTTAGGAGATGTTTCGTTAGATTTGTAGTTTTTCAAGAGTCCAGGCACAATGGTTTATATGGTCTGTTTGAATTCCTTCGAGATAAAATGAGGTGCTTGATTTGTAAGGTTAGCCAATATATAGTTGATCATTTATCTAATGCATTTAATTCAAGATATATGTTCTCCCAAGCCCTGCCTTTTGCTCTTTCCACTGCTACTGTGGCCATACTTGTTTGCAATTATGTTCAGTTAACTAGACCTATCTGGACAAGTATAGTTAATAAACGTAGACCAGCTTCAGATAAGATGTTCATATACTCTTATTGACATGCAGTATGATGAATGCTTTCTCCGAGGGAATCGTACTGGCTGATAAAAGCGGACTGGATCCCCATACGCTTCTTGACGTTCTGGTTAGATTCTACGAAGAGCTTCTCCAATGGTCTTTTAAATATTTTTGCTGCTAACATTTAACGATGCTTACATGCAGGACCTTGGTGCTATTGCTAATCCTATGTTTAAGATGAAAGGTCCCGCCATGATCAAAGATGCTTATGCTCCTGCATTTCCTTTAAAGCATCAACAAAAAGATATGAGGTTGGCTCTTGCTCTTGGAGATGAAAATGCTGTGTCAATGCCGGTTGCAGCTGCTTCAAATGAGGTATGCTTCTTGCATTATATGAAGTTAAATTTTGCTTTTTTAATTGCAAACAAGTCGAAACAATTGATTGCAGCCTCCTTAGGTTTTTAACTAGAAGACTCTTAAGTAGTCTCCAGGAATTCAGATTTGACTATTTTGTGTTGGCTTGCATTGTCCTGCTCATCAAAATTTCCACTTCGAAACGTTTCTTGCCAATAAATTTTGAGCTCTGTTTTAGCAGATTATGGCATAGTTTCATTTGTCATTATTTTACCAGGAAACATATGTAAGCCATATCCGAACTCAAATGCATTATTGTTGTCAAGAAAATAAATGTTTTCCATAAAAAATCCCTTGGTCCATGGAGTATTAGGAGAAGCAATGTGATTGCCTTAAGTTAAGGCTCCCATCGATGAATAAACAAGTATTGTTATCTGTCTGTTATCGCGTGACTACAGATTTTACTCAGGAAGTAGATTACCACGTCACCTTTCCAGCATTTCTTGTTCCTAAAAAGTGGTAATTTGCCTCCCGTTGTTTGTTATGTAGGCCTTCAAGAAAGCGAGGAGCATGGGATTAGGAGATCTCGACTTTTCAGCTGTGCACGAGATCGTTAAAGCTACCAGGAAGTCTACCTGATTCATTACCCGAACCGAAGCTGTAACACCTCTTGAAATTATTATGAAACTTAAGAAAGCAAGAGCATTGTAATTTATGCTTGATATCTCATTGTCTGATCTCGTGGTAAAGATGGAAGTTTCTCATATTATTTGTTTAGTAGAAGTATGGTAATGGTTTGGAACTAATAATTTGCAAGTTTCAATATAATAAAAGGAACCTTAAAATAACAATAACCTGGAAGCTTTAATCTAATTGATTAACAATTAATAAACAAAATCGGCAGTTATCTTTTTTAACATTAGTTGATGAAAATAATGTTACTTGAGAAGTGTTTGGAAGAAGTTCAAAGATGGTACCACTAGGCTAAGAGTCTTGGATGATGTTATGACTTGAATGTTTCACTTGTTAAATTCATCAATTATAGCACTTGCATCAGTTGTCTTAAAAGTTATTTTAGGTAGTGAAAAAATCAATAACATCAAAAAATGTACTTTATCAGCTCTTGAACATCTCATCCAAAACCAAGAAACATATACAGTAAAATGTCTATAAATTAATAATCTCTCTAAGATAATAATTTTGTCCGGTCCCGACTTGGGCTAGTTAAAAAAATTAACGAAATCGATAAAATAATAAAATAATACTTTTAAAAAAAATTCCTTTATAATATAAGGTCCCACGAAAATTATAAATTAATAATCCTTAAAAAATTAAAATAATATAATCACAATTTATTTAAAATATGACTCTATAGTAGTTTATTTTTTCTTAAAGTTCAAATCACATTGGAATTCATCTCTAATTTTTCTTATTACATCCATTAGTTCCAGTCTTGTGTTTTCGAATTGTAACATAAATTTGTGAAGCGTTCTAAACGCCAAAAGTGCTTCATTTAGGGTAACAGGTCCCGAAGACACGGTATCATCTTCATGTTCATCATCAACATTGTTCTCAATGATAATAGTAATATCATTAAACTCTACATATATTTATGCAAAAAACTCTTCATCTCATGCAAAAACTTTTTAAATTAATAAATTATTAATTTATAGATAAATTAATAACTCTCTAAATTAATAAATTTGGCCGGTCCCAACATTATTAATTTATAGACGTTTAACTGTACATACAAAATGCACTATGTGTGGACATAACCAAGAGGAGATCGATCACCTCTTTCGATTATGCCCAAATATTGCTCCCCTATGGACCTCTTTTAGGTCGTTTAATTTTCATTCACATAAAATAAACTTAACAAAGATCCTTATCAAAGCCCTTAATCAAAAAACTAAAACCACTACCATAACTACACACCCTACTTATCTTTTAATATGTAATTTATGAAGTATTTGGATATATAGAAATAAGTTGCTTTTCAACCCTGCACCATTTCCCCATATAATAGCTTATACAAATTCTGTTATAAAACAATGGAATAAAGTTTATCATGTTAATAGTAGAAGAATGTACATTATACACCCTGTTAAACAAATAGCAACCACTCTCACCAAAGAATATTTGCATATCACACATACAATTCATTTCCAACTACAATACACACCCATCCTACACATTCACATCCAAGGATCATTGAATCACAACAACATCACTTTTACTGATATGATATCTATACATATCTCATCAACAGACTCTACAACCCACTACCAAAACTATATAATGCAATCAATAATATTTAGCCTCTTAATTACCAAACAGAGACCAGAGTATCTATCTACTTCATCTATATATTTGGTCTTTGACACATTTCTGTCTCAGGTTCTCGTTAGGACTATGCAGCATCTCTTTACAAACACGGAATGGAGCAGTTTTTTGCGAACACATCTCCCGCACCCAGTCAACATCTATCTCAGAATGGCAAAGATGACTACTTTTGACCTGCTCCAGTTTAATGAACATACACTTAGGTCAAATTTTGTTACTTAGTTTACTGACCTAAATGTCATGTAGGTCTGTATGTCACTGTTCAGTTAGCTACAATATCTATTTTCATGTATGAACAATTATTATAATATCTTATGTTAATTATCCAAAAAAAATGATACACTAACTCCCAAAAATATTATTCACACAATACAAAATGGTGAATATTCACACGGTGTATTGAGCGATTATTTTACATTTCCCTCATTTTCCCTCCAACCTGTATTATCTTTATCATATTTTGCATCCATTCTTTTTATCTCTTTTCTTTATCATATTATTATTAATTAATTTATGCTTAAAAAATTAATGCTATAAAACGTACTTAATTTGATAGTGAATTTTTTTTGGATTCATATAAATTTCAATATATATATCTATATATAATGAAATTTAATCACAGCTTATTTAAATCGGTATGTACTTTAAAAAAAATAATTGTTAAAAATTTTAAAAAAATTGACATATTTGAAAATTTAACTTTTGAAGTTTGGGTGAATAATAAAGAAGCTGATAAAGTAAATGTATAAAAATCTAATGCCAAAATAGAAAATTTACGATTACAAGTGTATTATAATAAAAATTATTGGAAAACTGATGTGAGTGCTGTTATGCACCCCAAATTTATTCATACAAAAAAAGATGAAAGCATAAATACACTAGTCACAAAGGAGTCCCTAAGAGCATTCGTAATAGATTTTTCAAAATAATTTCCTAAAATTTACTTCTTAAATCACTTTTCTATTCTTAGGAGATTGATATAAATTTTAGTACAAAATTAAATTCTCTATTTTTTACATCAATCTCAATAAAATATTATGTAATAAATTTGGTTTGAAAAGATAAGCTTGCATTTGTTTAGTGGTAATATGAGAACGTTCAAATGTAATGTGCAAATCACTAGCTAATAACACGAGCACTATAAGGAGTCAACTTTGTCAAACATGCATTACAGGCTGAATCCAAATCACTTGATGCTCCATATCACCCAAAAAATTAGCTAATTGCATCAAGCAACTATTTACCATTAATGGGTATCATACATGGAGGAATAATTTTGTTCAATAACTATCATATAATTAGTAGCAAAGAATTAAATTTACCTTTGAGTGGATGAAAAGAATAATAAGTTGATGTAAAACGGAGTAGGGAGGATGCAAAGATGAAAAGTCGGACGGAAAATGAAGCAAGAGATATAGAGGTAAAATGAAAGAATATACTCCCTCCAATCCAAAACAAATGTCTTTTTAGACATTTCAACAATATCCAAAACAAATGTCTTTTTACATACACCAATGTATAATAGACCACTTTTTCCTTTAATATCCCTAGTTGCATAGAATAACTCAAAAAAAATAATGATTGCATTATATAGTTAAGTGATAATTGGATTATTAATGATTGGTTTATAGGGGCATAGATGGAAAGTGTGAATGTAATGATTGTTTCTTAATTTGTGTGAAATGTCTAGAAAGACATTTGTTTTGGATTGGAGGGAGTAATATTTTTATGTGAAAGTATATTTTTGAGGAGGGTATAATAATAGGTATGGTGGAGCTTGGTGGAATTGTTTACAACAATCAATCTGATATTGTGTTTTTTGTTCTATTTTTTAATAACCTATTCTTTTTTTTCTTTTCTTTTTTTTAAAAAAGGGGTTATCCTTTGATTTTATTAATTCGAATAATCCATTACAATCATTAAACATCAGTACAATTCGTAAACTCGTAAATTCAAGGAAAGAATAGAGGGCTCGAACCCAAGACCTCCACTAGAGGTGTCAGCATGCTTGCCACTAGAACAAGATGTCTTGACTTATATAATAACGAGTAATTTGAATACTCTCTTGTAAAAGCTCTAAAGAAACCAGATGACTCGTAAAAGTAAATGATGAACCAACAACCAAGAGGTGTTTTTCAAGCTAGATGAAGTAACTTGTAAGGGTGGCTCGTGGGGATTTTGTTACATCCCCCAACTAATCAAGAAACACATAGAAACATTAATACTACCTTCATTGCATAGAGATAATCTATATGTTGTACAATTTATGCTCATTACTAAACTTGTTGAAGAGATGAAATAGAACCATATAAATATATTCGTTCAAGGACTCTAAAAGATGTTGATCATAAATGAAAAATTGGTTGCAGAAAAAAACGACAAAATATGTTTGGCGGCGAAACGCCCTGATTTTCCTTTTGGTTTAGCTTTTTTTGGTATGTTGTTTAAGGGAGAACTCAAAATTAACAAACTGAGCAATCTTAATTGAAACACATAATTCTTTCACAAAATTCACCATTGGAAATAAAATAAAAACCCAATTACTACTACTCAACAATCATTCCAAGACATATGAATCAATAACAAACAACAAAATAAACTAAGAAAGTCAAAATATGAAGTTCTCCAACCCTAATTAGTATCAAAAAATGAAAACAAATTACCCTAATTATTATGCAAAAATGAAATAAAAAGAATAATTAGAGAGTTGGAGAGCCCCGAATGGCGGAGATGTTCACATTAAAAGGAATTGGGAGGTTCGGGATGCAATATTGGTACCAAATAAGGAACAACGAAATTGTCCACATTGCTAGACATTCATGAAGCTGGAGGATAGAGGGTAGAGGGACAAAGGCATTTCCCCGTTGCCAGAGGAAGAAATAAGGCGGAAGAGCTGATGATAATGAAGCAGGAATGACGCAGTGGAGAAGGGTTTTTTTCAAGAAAGTAATGTCATCCACGCGCCATTTGTTAGACGAAGCGCGTAGAAGACACGCGATTCGGTTTTTAGTATAATACTAAGAATTGTTGATATGACCAGTTTACATTCAATTCTAACCTACCAAAGGTACATTTATGCACACACTATATTTTACATCCCGACCATGGGGACAGTAGGCTGCAGATTTCATGCTTAAATACATAAGTCCGCGCCTATGGCTACCACTAAGTGAACTTCTAACGCACAAGAAATAATTAAACCAAATTAAACTTTTCTCCTTCGGACACGCCCAATGTCCAAATCCATTATCCTTGATGCTGGATGTATACCCTGAGGAGTTACAAGACCAACGGACTCTGGGATATCAAGATTGGCTCCAACAGAAGAACTCACAATCGACCGTTTAATGACTTCATCGCTTGCTTGATGAATCTGAATGTTGCTTTTGTCAATCTGTAAACATATGGTGAACATCTAAGGACTACTTGAAACCTGGATAGTTTCATGACTATAGTTAAAGAACTGTACTAAGCATCTTACAAGAAAAACATGATGAGCAGATGTAGTAGCATCAGAAATCCTTCGTTGCAGTTCCTCAACCTTCCTCTTCTGGTATTCGAGATTCTCCAGCTCATGCTCTTTTTCTCCCGATTGTTGATACAATGCTGCACAACAAAGATTGTATAAGATAACATCGCATAATAAACACAGGCATGGCCAAAAGAACATAGAATTTACGAAAAACTAATTGATGCTGAATATATAGACCATTTGGTATAACTGGTGAGTACGCATAAAAGGAGGGAAGAATAGATGGAACTAGAAGGAGAAATTGCGAGTCTGGTATAAAGGGGGGAATGAAGGGCGATAGTTATGAGGGGAGCACTACCGTATTATTTAAAACAAAAAATGGGAAGTAGGAGGGGAGTCCCAAACAGGAGGTACTGCCCCTCCCCTGCTGTCACTTGCAAATTAGGGGTCCTTCCCTTCTAAATAATTTTTCAATAAAATTTCAATATGGATTGAGATCCAAAAGGTTGTAATACAATCGAGCTCTTGTAATTCTTCAAGTAGGCCTATATGTTATTTTGATATGAAGTATAAGCAGAGTCACAAACAGATTCAACATCATGAATCAACTAACAAATTGTTTAGGAAATGTAAATAAAATTTAGCTTAAAATATCACACCTAATGTTCTCAAGAAGTACAGCTATCATGGGAAATGAAGTACCATACAGTAATATATTAATGCGAATACTTGATATCGCAAACAAAAAAAGTAAATTGTCTATTCACTGACATGAATAGATAGACGATAATGCAGTATCATGCATTATGTTATTCCATTATATATAGGTCAAGCCACAGCATGGCAACTCCAAGAAGAAAATGACTCGCTAAAAAGAATGTTCAGCTCTTCCAATGACACTTCTATAAATAATAAAGCATTTCCAGAATTCTTTGTCTTTATACAAGAAATAACACAGAAATAGTTGACAAATATAGTTGTACACTTGTACAATAATAAAACATCAGATAACTCATAATTGGCGACAACTGAGACTGCAACGACATACCTGTTAGATTTGATAACACCCAAATTTGAGTAGGAACGTCATATAGTTTCTTTGCCAATGTCAAAGAGGACCTCAAAATTTCTTTTGCTTGTCCAGTATCACGAAGGGCTAGTGCCAAATTCCCTAAGACCGTCAAGTACTGGGAAACTAGCTGAAGGTTTCCTAAGTGGGTGTGAGTTGTCTGCAAACCAGACGCTAACCGAACTCTGAAATCCAAATACCCCACCTTTAAGTCAATTGTGATATTTTTCAGATTATGAAGTGTATTATTTCATGCCCAACAGTTATGTAGCTACAGTTAAAATCAAACTGTAGCCGACTTTCAGAAAGAAGCCAAGCTTATGTAATCAAGCGACAAAGAAATTCACAAACCACAGCTCAATTCGCTTCTCTAAGATAAAATAGATCATGAAGCTCATGCCACTTTTACTACCGATTATGGGGGTACGCCTTATCTGTGTGCATGTGCAGTTAATTATCGGAATGGGTGAATTATCCTTTCTTAAAATAATGACAAACATGGAAAGAATAAGGAAGGCAAGTTATAATCAATACAAAAACCCTCAATTGGAAACAAAGAGTTCAGTAGGCTTGTTCACTCCATAAACTATAGATTAAACACAAATAAAAGAAACTGCCCACTATCATGGTTTTAGCTACACTGCTACCTTAATGCAAATCACTTCCCTGCAACCATCTGATAAAGTGAGGGAAGAATCAGACAAAAAGGTTTTCAGATATATTTAGCATGACAACCACAGTTCATTGGAATTAGTAATCCTTAAATTGTAGTTATCACATAATAGTGATCAATCATCAACGGGCGACACATACCTCATATGTTCTTCTATATATGTGCATAATTACACTCATTGCAAAGAAAGAGGAAAGAGGATATGCTTCGATACCTTGCATCTTGTAGATTCTGCTGTCTCATCAACAAAAAACCGTAGGCAAAAAGAACACAAGTTTTCTCACGTATTCCAACAAAAGAATCCATAGCTCTGAAAACAGGTCCCACTAAATCAAGAGCCTGAATGGAACAATTCAGTAGAATGAACTGGCTGAAAAACCTAAGACCCGGCTTAATCTAAATTGTGATTATAAAAAGAAATAGTTTCACCTTTGAGGAAGATTCAGCATCACCAATGCAGATGTATGAGATAGCTGCATAGACATGGCACAATCCTTGCATGGATCTATTTTCGGCCAGCTAAATGCAAAAGAACGGTCTGTCAGCAAGTTTGAACTTAATCAACTAAAACATAAAACTAGGGGTGTGGAGAAAAACCGAAACCGAGCCGAACCGAACCGGAACTGAACCGAAAAGAACCGATTTTTTCGGAACCGAACCGATTTCGGTTCCGCCTTTGAGGGAACCAACCGCATGGAACCGATAAAAACTAAACCGAACAGATGACTAATTTTATGTAGAAAAAATTAAGTTTAATAAAGGATAATTGGCTAGAGGATTCATCATTGTTCATTGTTAGAATGATATAATAATAAATAAGTGAATATGTTTTAATCTAATAATATATGGAGACATATATATATTTAAAAAGTGGTACCGTGTGACGAATGTGTATACGAATTTCGAAATTATTTTTAAAAGAAGCTCATTAAACTTATATAGAGTAGATATATTTTTGTAACTTAATTATGAGTAATATTTAATATAAAACAATATCTAATCACATTTAGATTTGAGTCTAAAAAAAATAATAATATTAGCTAGGAACCAATAGATCCAAAATTTGAAGGCCGAGAGTGAGCTCAACTTTAGGTCCAAAATATGAGGCCCAGGACCGGCCCAGGACCAAACCCGAACCGGAACTGACCTGGAGTCGACATGAACCGAACCGTTTAAAACCGAACCAATTTCGGTTCCATCTGCCGTAGAACCGATTAGGTCGGTTCGGTTCTTTTTTTTGCCCAAAACCGAACCGAACCGTGCACGCGCCTACATAAAACTGCGATTAATGTGCATTTATCTGACAATAATGTGGAAAATGTCCACATACTACTTTCGACAATAAATGTCAATGAAATAAGTTTGAATAAATCATAAACATCATTCTTGAGAGTATAGATGAAGAAAGCAGTACAAATCTTGTAAACTGACTTTATGAGGAAAGCTGCATGGTCAGGACAGAACCAGGATGAAAATGGAGGGTGGTTAAAATGAAGAATTGAGGACTAAAATCAAAATGGAAAAAGCTTGAACAACAAAAATAATGCAGGCAAGAAGGGTCAAACTCAAGCAAACCATAAGTTTCGCATACTTAAACCTCAAGTCGTTACCAACTACACTACTACGTCATATCTTTCGATCAGTCATAATAGGCCTCAGGCCCAGCTGCCATTAGCTATAGACCCCATAACGAAAGCTATAGAGGACTAGAAACCCATCACTCATAGGCCATAGATATTAAAGATAAGAAGTCTTGCCTCTACACGACATGAGCGATCATTCATAAGGCTTATCGGTTAGTTGGTCTGGTATAGTAGTATGATCAAGGCACATCAGGAATAAGGTTCTCAGTCACCCTTAACGTTGCTACCAGCCCTCTCCTCTCAGCTAGGTTTACATCCAGCTTTCAAGCCATAGATTCTATAATATATAGACTAACATCCCCCCTCCCCCTCCCTGTTCCGTCCTTAGACGGCGGCTAATTTAAATTATGTCAACCCCAAGCACAGACATCCTAAAAATTCGCCCCCTAAAGTTATACTTCTGTCAGAAGAGCCCCTGAACATATAGGGTTCTAAATTAATACTTCCCGTTTCGGTAAAATTTCAATAAAAATTTGGTGTTTCAAATTGAAAATTGATTTTACATGAACAAAACTACACGCATGACATAATAATGCTTAAACTTCGGTTAGTGCTGTTACCGGTCCTGGTAAACCGGAAAACACCAGAGAACTGAACCAGTGTACCCAGACTGATACTCACCCGGTAAGCCTACTGGTCTGGGAATGGGTTTCTTATTTTTAGCCGATACCTAATTTTACCAGGACCGGTAATCCGTCAAATACCTGAAATTTTGGGCATATGGAAGAATACCCAAAATCTGGACTGAAATATCCAAAATCCAGAATGAGATAATTAAACCTTTTAATACCTGAGACTTACCCAACTGGATAGAAAAAGCGAGACCAAGAGTAAGCTATCGGTCCGGTCACAGTCCAAATTTTTGCCCGATATCTGGAGAGGACCAATAACAGCACTAACTTCAATACCCCCGCCTCCCCTTTCTTCAACTATTAGCCCTGCTTAGGAGGGAGCCTCTTCAGAGGCATTGGGGCATGTTTATGTATAAATCTAAAATTTCACCTTAAAATTTAACAGAGTACCAAATGGCCTATTGTTCAACATCACTGAAGATAACCAACTCGAGAATAAAATCTCAATTTATGATCAGATAGAACATCTTGCTGATATTAATTTGAGGCTTTAAGGAGAAGGACACTTATGTTGGTCTACTAACATATGAATATCCCAAAATTTAATATTTGGGCGTTACATAGTATGATAGAATGTTTCATCTTGGTAAATCATACTCGTGTTTCAACAACTCAATTAGCTCATCTAACCTACCACAAATCGTCCATTAATTATATATATTGCTTCACTCAGTAACTAACAACAGCCAAAAATAATCAATAAAAATACGTAATCAGATAAATGTAAGCAAACTGAAGGATGGCTAAAAAAGTTGCATAAGGGAAATTTGCTTCAAAGGAGTGGGAAAACATAGAGGCTACTTCTCGTGAAGAAGAGGGAAAGCATGGAGAAGTAGATGATATTGCGTTGTGTGGGTAAAGATGGTATTCGGTGATTCAGCCAGTTGAGACTGCCGGACGTTGCAAGAGGAAATAAGTGAATTGGTGCCACATTTGCCGTTTTGTTTTGTTCTTGTAATGTTAGTAGAAAAGATGAGCTGAAAAGGTCTTAAGTGTAGTTCGAAAGATGTCTGAAGCTTTGGGGATCATTGTCAAGAGTAAAGCTCAATGGGGATGGATGTACACATTTTGTACCACTCAGTTGTCATTGCCGGCTAAACAACAGAACACTACTCATTTCTTCTCACTCCAGCTGTTAATAAATTAATACTGCATAGTTTTAACTTTTTGTTATTCTATACCAGAGGACCCCATTTTACTAATGCATATATGAAAAAGATTACGACAACATTAGTCAGCAAATTAGTCCTATGTACCATGTCTAACACATTCATTGGATTTTAAAAAAGCTCACTACTCTACATGAAATCTTTCAAGAGCAAAGTCATGCAATGCATACTTTTGTACTTTGATGGTTGGGGAAGATAAATAAATGTCATATTGTTTCCGGAATTCATTCGTTAGAAAAAATGATTCTTAGGTAGAGGCGAAACCAGGATGAAAATAAAGGGAGGGGGCGATTTAATTAAAATAAAATAGGGGGCAGGGGGGGCGCAAAATCTGCAGAGTAACAATCAAAATGACAAGAAATTCTAAAGAAAGTTGAAATTTGAAGGTAAAGAGGGGGAGGACGGACTAGAACCCATGACCTCCTTCCTAGGAGAAGACCTTTAACCTACTCAGCTATCAAACTATATAGTTTTTATTAGGCTTATTTTTATTTTGGACCCTGAATTATCACGTAAGTTTCAAATTGGACCCTGATACTATCTTAAGACTCATTTTGGACCCCATACTACGCTTTGTTTCATTTTGGACCTTAAAATGCCAAATAAAATTGGAATAGGGACACATTTTAAAATAAATTTATATGTGGGAATCTTTTATAATACTTTAATTACAAAACAACCCCTCCCTCAACCTCACACCCCACCCCTACCCCTACCCCCACCCCCTACCCCTTATCTCACCTGTAACCCCCTTACCCCCCCCCCCACCCCCGTAACCCCCGTAACCCCCCACCACCGTAACCCCGTAACAACTAGGGGTGTGGTTAGCCAATAGCCATTATCATCAGCACGCGAGCTTCCAACGCAAGCATTTCCGAAAATACTAATAGAGACTACTAAGCCTATTGCCGATCTTCTTGTGGAAAGCAATTTCACTTGATTAACATCTTCTATTTTCTTTGTTGGAACTGAACAGTTGACAACTGATTTGGTGGGATTTTTCTCCAATCCATTAAGATTAGGAATGGCTAGTATTGCTTCAAATATTTTTGCAGAGTATGACATGGTAAAATGTTAAAAATGAATAATAATTTGGTCTCTGCACAATTTATTGGTTTCATTTTCTTTGTTGTTATCTTGGAAATATATAGGCCGCAAGAATTATATCCGAAATGCTGATGGAGGTGGGGGGGGGGGGGTGGGGGGTTATAGGTGAGATGGAGGTAGGGGGTGGGGGTGGGGGTAGGGGTAGGGGTGGGGTGTGAGGTTGAGGGAGGGGTTGTTTTGTAATTAAAGTATTATAAAAGATTCCCACATATAAATTTATTTTAAAATGTGCCCCTATTCCAATTTTATTTGGCATTTTAAGGTCCAAAATGAAACAAAGCCTAGTATAGGGTCCAAAATGAGTCTTAAGATAGTATCATGGTCCAATTTGAAACTTACGTGATAGTTCAGGGTCCAAAATAAAATTAAGCCTTTTTATTACATTGCCTAATGTTATATCAAATATTTTATTACACTACATATTATATACATCGAATATCCATAGACAAGGTTGATGAACTTAAGTAACTTATAGAAAGAAACAGCCCTCGTACAAGTTTCCCCATCAGCAATGGTTGATGAACTTGAGTAACTTCAAGGTGAAGAAGAAAGAATCATACCTTGGAGGCCTCAATAAAGTGAAAAGTAGCTTCTTTATAGCAGCCAACAGAATGAGCATATTGCCCTCTGAGCATGGCAATCATACTTTCACAGCTCTGTAATATTGTAGGAAAACGAACAAACCAATTTATCATCTGATACAGAGCCTGCAAAAACCAACCATGAGGTCATTTCAGTTTCACAGTATAAATGAGACTAAGGATTACCAAAAGAAACAGTAGTCAAGACAAACTTAAATAAACACGATACAACCCACTCAACTGAATTGTTAGTTATCACCCTATGAGCTCAACTGTCATATCGAATATCTTGGAAATTTGTTTAGTATGAGATATTCAACTTCCCTTCCTTAAGTCCTTTTGAACATTTCAAAAGTTTTCTTGTCGTTACTATAGGAAATATAAACGATCATGTACTTTTGTAATCAACAAGTGCTTATGTCGAATATGCACTATCTCTATCTCGTAGAAGTTTTCATTCAGTTGTCAATGCCAATACATATATGTAACTATTTAATGAACTTATTACTTTATTCTAAGATATCTTCTCTATCTCTTCGATGTAATAGGAATAAATCAACTATACTGTTATGATTGAAGTATTGCACTCATTAGGATTTGACATACCTCTTGGGCTTCAAGAAATTCAGACCGTGTGAGATCCATAGCCACCTTGTTTTCAAGAAAATGCATGAGGATCATGAGATAAAGACCAGACATCCAGATGGCAGAGTGCTGTAAATCGGCTTCTGTTTCACAAAAGATTATCTTAAGTCAGCAAGTGTAAAGACACGAAACATCAGAGAGAATATGAGCCATCTCAAGTAAAAGAAAATGAAATCTCACCCCTAACTTCTTCAGTGATCCCCAAATTTACCAGCTCCTCTGCATAGAACACAATTGTTTAGCAATAAAAATTGAACCAGTCAATCCTCCATGTTAAACCCCACCACACTTCAACCCACCAACCAAAAAGAATTGTTTGGGATGTCGAATTGTCCCAAGATGAAGTGCACCAACTATTTATTTTCTTTTTATTATTTATTTACTCAAATCAATTTCTTAGACTATTTCAGTATCATTCTAAATTCAGAGACTAACGAAAGAATAAAGTAAAATGCTCAACCCTCTGTACACAACTTATGTGTGCAAGAAGTATTACATCTGCATAGAGTCGACAAATAGCAGGAGCTAATTAACAATCCACAGACAGATGAAAAATTATGAGAAAAAGGCAATAAGTCACTGTTCTTTACATCTTGTATTTATCATATTTTTTATCCTGTTGGGTTTATCTCTCATCTATTAAAAACATTTCAACCTTGGGTTACTAACTGAAGGAAACTCAAGAAATGATCATTTTTCTTAAATTATATTCAAGAAAGAGTATTTAAGAAAAAAGTCTTTACTCCACAATAGATATAAGAAGCATAGGTAGTGTAGTGAACCATTTTGATTTTTTTCATTATATCCAAGAGCTAAAAAATACTAAGTCTTTTGACTCCGTATGACATAGAAATAACCCAATTATGGGGAAAAACAAGCATAAAAACACTTCAAGAATGCTAGAAAAAGAACGGGACAAAGTTTCAAAGCCTACTCAATTCACCACTAAAAGACTGTATACTGGAAAAAATAAACTACACGAGTGAATTCGTATCTAAGGTTAATAAAATTAAAGATAATAGACCGTGAGAATATTTGTGATATGCATTATGCATATGAAGGATAAGGAATACTGAATACATAATAAATATATGAGTATCTAACAACAAATAATAGTCTCAGTAGCTGCTAGTTTTAAATGGCTAGATGGATGAAATATTGGGCAAATGTAAGAAATACAATTGACACCTCACTGAAAGGACTAACCTTGGATAGTCTCCACTCCTGATTGAATCCTTTTCATGCATTCTTTAAATAATCCTTTGGGCCGGCTACAAACAACAACTATGAGATCTACAAGGGCATAGATGGCACTTTTTGGTAGCCACTCGCCATCAATAGGAGGAGGGGCCAGCTCAAGCCTGTCCATCCATGTTCTTTTCACATTTCCAAAGTATGCTGGCCCTAGAGATTCTTTGCCTGCTGAGCTCCCTCCATTATAATTATTGAGTTCTTCCTCAACCTGAGTTTTCCTTTCAGAAAGTGCTGATCTCTCCTTGAAATGTACATCAGGACGAGAAAGACTTTGGGTTAATGTGTTAAGTTCTGTTACCAGATCCTGGATATGACGTGTCCGCTGCAAGTCTATTTTCATAGCAGCATCCAATTTATCAACGTGTTGTGTAACACTCTTGTAGTCACATTTGCGAAGTAGATAGAATGTATATAGCAACTCACTATAAAATGTTAAACCAAGGCAGTTTTGCCTCTGCAAATTTTGAGAAGTGAAAGTTAGAATGTAGGACAACATTCACATGACATGTTTAATTCTAATAGAGATTTTGAAACTAACAAACGCAGACCTATTCAAACATGAAAATTCTTATTACAGTTGTGGTTCTGTTACACCAAATTATATCACCCATTAATATAACAATATAAGACTCAAAATAATATTCCCACAATATCTACATATTTTCTACCGATGGGCAAGGGACGAATTAGAAGTTTTTTTTGGAAGCCCCATGTTCTCCTTAGTTATGGAAGAAAATTTTAATATAATATTTATTTATTTATTTTTTTATAGATAGTTTGTACGATAAATACCCACTAATATTATCAAATACATTTACCTTCAATGTTTTAATGGCATTGGAAAAATCTTATGTTATTTTGTACATTAAATTTAAGATAGTATAAATCGTATAAAAATAGAAATGTCACATTTATTAATGAATTGCAAGTCCTATATTATAAATATGATATACGAATTAGCACAGATTGGACTGTGTACAAACATCTAGTATATAAAATCTTTAGAGGCTGAATGGACAATATCCGAGGGTCATAGAATTACATTTTGAGGTTCAATGGATTCCCATATATTGTTGCATCTATGAGCAGCAGCCTCAACCAAACTCGAATCATCCCACCGCATCAGATGTACATGCAAGATTGAAGTAGCAAAAAACATCTATACAGCAGAAGGTAAATGATTAGGATGATACAAATGAAACTAAAAAACAAAAAGCAAAAAGCTGAATTATTATAATGACATATCATGTGAAAAATAAGATAATATATTAATTAAATAGAAATAACATGCTTTGTTCAGTTTTTTTGGATATGTGAGAGTGTTGTGTTGCCTACGATTTTTCCTGCAAATGGTTCCAGGAAAAGAAGAGAAAAAAATCCAAGCTTTAGGTTAAAGCTTTTTCTACTGGGAGCTTATTTAGAAGGTGCAGTTATTTCTTAAATGACTGGGGCTAGGAAAACATTCTCTAATCTAAAGAATGAAAGACGAACCTGCAACTCTGGGTAACACATTTCTGTGGCACGAATATACCCGTGTTCTAAACAAGAAATGGACCCTTGATTATCTCCTTCGATTATTAGTGTGTTCGCAAGCTGAGAGTTGAAATTGCACTCCCACAGCCTTGCAGCAAACCTTCAAAGAATTGGAAAAGGATACAAATATTAAGTATGTTAGAATTAATTATCCTTCCATGTGCCACTGCTTATTCTTTCTCTTTTGGTTTGCAATGAGCAAAGTGGGAGGTGAAAGATATTACGAAATGATACTTGTTGAACAAAATAGACATAGCGCGTACCCATCACCAAATGTAGCAGTAAGTTCTAGACCTTTGAGCAATATCTGCTTTTGGGTGGGTGACGCTCCCACAAGATGATAACACTGGCTTAGCAAACTAAATGCTCTGCACTTGAGCTCAAAGCATGAAGGAATAGACTTTAAGAGCAGTTGCTGTCAAAACAAGATGACTCTCAGTCAAAAAGACATTCATTTATCAGATGTCCCAATATGCTACAACATAAAATATCGGGATTAGGCACCATCTGGTAAAAATGCCAGTACAAGCAACCAACATAAACATCGATACTTTGTTACCACCACTATCCACCAGAAAATGCATACCAATTACCACAAAAGGAATTGAAAACACGATAGCTATCAAAATATTCAATTTTAGTTGCATAACTACTAGCCATGAACCAAATAACATATTGAAACGTTTACCGATATCAATATTTTTATAGGCAATGCAGATTTACGTATATCTTTAGAAAAGCCCCTACATAATGTTAGATAAAGCATAACACAATCATTCGTGAATTTCTCAACAACGTTCTAAGAAATGCATATGCTAAAGACATCCACACAAAATAAGGGATACGAGTACCATAACCAAAAACAAATCACCCGAGCATGATCCACTTATGGAGTAACTCGAGTTGTAGTACTAAAGCAACCTGGTTTCACTAAGTTCTTAATCAAGCTTCAACGAATAAACTCGAACACAACCTACAACTATCAATAATTGCCTCCACGATGAAGTTTAACAACATCAAAATGAAAGAATAAACTCAGTTCTTTAACCACTAATTACATTAAGTCAAATCACTCATATCACCAAACTACAACTCAATTTTAACTACCCTGAAACTACATGAATGAAGTTCAAGTTAAAAACTAATATAGGTGAGCCTAGTTGAAGTGAATCGAGGTGAATGAAGTTCAAAACTACAAATTAACATAGGTGAATCAAGTAGAGGCGAATGAATGTATTAATATTATCTAAGGACTATCTTTTTATTTATCAGGTTAATCGAAATGCCCTCGACTAAAATCTAACTAAAAATATCATTCTTTCCCGATAAATAACAACAAATATTGTAAAACTTATACGTTACATCCATGATTTTCAAGAATCTAGAGGGGCATGCCCCCTACCCCTACTGGTTCCGTCCCAACTAAAACTATAATTTTTTTCCCATTGCACCTCTATTTGGGGGGATGAATGGAGGTGAAATAAGGAAGCATACGGCGCGTTCGAGGTGAGATTTAGCGTGATTGATGTTGTGGGTGTGCTTGAGGAGGAGGGTAGCGATGCGAAGGCGAGTCTTGATTTCAACGATGGGTAGAAAGGAGACTTGAGTTTGACAAATGGCTTCCAAACACTTGATGGCTTTGCCGATTTCGCCTCTCCTCTCGGCGTAATCCGCCAACCCCCATAGCCCCTCCGCCGTTGCCTCCATTTCCACTCAAACACTACTTACTTATAGAGTAACTCGAGTTGTAGTAATCAAGCAACCACTAAACTCTTAATCAAGCTTCGACAAATAAACACGAATACAACCTACAACTATCAAGAATTGCCTCCTGCCATGGTGCAATTGGAGCAAGAATCAGAGGGAGGAACTTCATATGGAATCAAGCAGAATGCCCAAATCGATTGAAGCAAAATGGCATCGATTGATCGAAGAAGGGTTGGTAAGCCCTAATTTTTCCCCTTTCTGGTTGTTCGGACATGTTTTTTCAATTTCCCCCTGTATTTTCGTTTTTTCTCATTTTTAACCCTCTTGTAAATAGTGGTGTGTTTGGATTGGGTGAATCAAGGGGAATAGAGGGTAATTTAATAATTTTTGTATTTAAGAACTTAAATTGGTTTCTAGGTAGGAGAATTCATTACTACTAATCCGCCCCATTACCACTGATTCCCCTCAAATTTTTTCTCCTCCAAATCGGAGGAGAATCACATTTTTAATTCATTCCCCCTGATTCTCCTAGTTTATAACTATGGTACTCAAACAACAATAAAATATATTCCCACTAATTCCCTTCCTCTAAGATAATTTTAAAAATTCTCCTCTCTCTGATTCACCTCGATCCAAACAAGCTTGCCTCTTTGGTAAGTTTCAACCCAAAAGAAAAAAAAACTATCAAGAATTGCGTCCACAACGAGGTTTAAGAACACCAAAATGAAAAAGAAAAAAAAACTCAGTTTTTAACCACTAATTACATTACATTTGAATTGGGGTGAATCTAGGTGAGGGTAAAAATTTAAACGTAACATATGTTAAGGAATGTAGGTGAAATTATTATAATTCTTGTATGGTTACCATTACCCCTTCACCAGGTGAAACAATATTATAAACTATTAAACTAACATATATCCTTCTCTTTATCTCTATATAAAACACCTTGTTTTTGTTTACAAATTAAATGTTATTATAATAGAAACACTAGCAAAATATATATATGTTCAACAATAAAAGAGGCGGCAAGAAAGAAAAATGTGATTTTTCTATTACCTCGACTTTTCTATTCCCTCCATTTATATCCTTACGTATCCACGGCTTGAAATTGAAAAGAAGAAAAAAGTGATTTTTCTATTATTACAAATATCAAGCAAGAAAGAATGAGCTGACAAGAAGCAATATGCAAAAAAGAAAAGAGGAGGCAGTTTATATTAATGAGGGAGGGTATTTTTGTGGATGCAAATAAATATTAATGGAGGGAAATATTATTGGTGGGTATTTTCGTCTGATATAATTATAATAATGAAATTAATTCGTTAACCTAGCATTACCCACCGATTTCGGGGTGAATGATTTGAGGTATAATAAGAGTGAATATATGTTAACTTACATTAACCTAGATTTACCTACATTAACCTTAATTTTTTTTTGCTCTAAACGGGGTCAATGATAACCCTTTCATGTTGTTGCCCTGAGCAAGGTTGAGGATTGTTCCGTGCCATGCCATCCAAGTAGTTATCCAACTACTAGTCTAATTTGGTTTTGCCCACTTCTATAGCCGAGTGATTAAGCCCAAGAGGTGTTTGATACTCAATACCTAAGGTTGTTATGATTTGGGATCTATTGCCCTAAGGTTAGACAAAATTCAAAGAGAACTACATGACACTATTTGGACTAGTAGTTGAACATTGTGATGGTGTTGCTTGCGACATTACTACTAGTCTGAGGGGTGGTTGTTAACTGATACCTATAGTACGTTTATGGTATAAGATTTATTGATTTAAACTCACTAAATAAGGTAGGAGAATATCATAAGGGAGCTGACACTGTACTCTTAGATCAATAGTTAATTGAGGTAAAATTTGGAGGTTTAATATTTGAACCCCTTTAGACTTCTATAATGAATTCTGTCTAATGCGAATATGGGTATGATGTATTGGTATGACGTTGGTGTATGCTTTATATATAATACTAAATTTTTTTAGCTCGTGAAAAGAAAATTCTTTGTACTTAATGTACCTCTTTGTGAAAATTAGTAGTGTTTGAGGGAAGTTTAGGTAAAATAGTTAAGGCATGTATGAATAAATTTTAGGGCAAATGGCTTCTGACATAACTCACGTTTGAAAAAAAAAAGCCAGTTAGATCACTCATGTTTCAAAAACGACAGTTAGATCACTACTGTTTAAAAAGTCACTCATTTGGGTCACTCCATCAGATTTTTGAAGGGTATTTCTGTCCAAACACATTTTTTCCTCTCATAAGCACCCAATTTAACCCTTATTAACACATTGACCCCAATCATGAGATTACATTTTTTTCAATTTTTTTTTGCGATTTCTTTTTCGATTTTTTCTCGATTTTTTTGGTTCTTTTATTATATCTTTTTCGATTTTTTCTCGATTTCTTGTTAGATTTGTTTTTCGATTTTTTCTCGATTTCTTTTTTTATTTCTTTTTCGATTTCGTTTTGATTTCTTTTTCGATTTCTTCTCGATCTTTTCGTTTTATTTATTTATTTATTTCTTTTTCGTTTTCTTTTTGAATTTTTTCTCGATTTCTTTATTTTCTCGATTTCTTTTTCGATTTTTTCTTGATTTCTTTTTTTTGATTTTTAACTCGTTCTTTTTATTTCTTTTTGGATTTTTTCTCGATTTATTTTTTAATATCTTATAGAATAATGAAAGAGATAAAGAAATCAAAAGATTAATAAGAAAAAGAGATCGAACAGAGAAATCGAAAAAGAGATCAAAAACGAAATCTAGAAAATATCGAAAAAAGAAATCGAAAAAGAAATCAAAAAAGAAATCGAGAAAATATCGCAAAAGAAATAAAAAAACCATTAAAAATTTAGAAAAAAGAAAACGAAAAAGAAATAAAAAAAGAAATCGAGAAAAGAAATCGTGAAAAATAAATTTTATTGTTGTTTGAGTACTATAATTGTGAACGAGGGGATCAGGGGAATGATGAAAAATAAAATTAAATATATTACTCTTCTCAATTCTTCTAGGATTTGAGAGTGATGAGGGAGGATGATGCTAAACTAATAAGAATAATTTCCCTTAAAGTAGAAAATAAATTAGATTCACAGACATATTAAAAAATAAATTCTCCTCCATAACAAACATTACGGGAAACATTAGATACACCACAACAGTGTTTTCATTATGTGCGAAGTTACTATTTTACCCCTCTATGAAGCTAATTCGATTAGTACATTTACAAATAAGGGGGGGCATAATTATTAATTTAACTCTCGAGAAAAGCACTATTTTATTTTGGTGTGGGTATAACAGATGAGAAACATTACATAGGTGGTTGTCCAGTTGTCGCCCCTGGTAGAGTGTGTAAACCAGATCTGAACCTCCTTCGAATATCGGCGTTGACACTCTCTCTCTGTCTCTCTCTCTCTCTCTGTCTCTCTCTCTCTCTTTCTCTCTCTTAAAACTCAAATCTAAATCCATCCCAATCTAATCAAAATCAAATAAAAAAGGGAGAGGAAAATGTCGAAATCGAAATCAATTCGATCTCTTTAATATCCTCTCCCAACTAATTTCTCATTCTTCAAATTTCAACTCCTTTAATGGCGTATAGGAGGCGGCAGCAACTGGAGAAGGTACAAACCTTCAAAGCGGATACACTCGATGAGACCTCGAGCTCGACCTCGTCCTCGTCCTCGTCCTCATCATCATCATCCTCATCCTCGTCCTCGGCTTCTTTGGTCGCTAAAGCTATTCGAGCTTCGTCTGCTTATCGCGACTCCTCCCTCTCGTCGGCCTACTCTCCGGGCTCTAACCCCCTCCGCTCTTCCCCCTCCCCTTCACCTAAGGTACCCCAATTAATCTCATCTGTGTATGAAATTACCATTTTGCCCCTATTTGGAAGTGTAGTAGTTGAGAGATTAAGTGTGTGTGGGGGGGGGGGGGTAAATTTGTCATTTCACTGCTACGGTGAACATTGTTCTGGTGTGTGTATAGTGTTGCCTATTTATATTGGCGAACTAGATCGTTTCTTACACTCTGTTTGCTATATTATGTTAGGATTGTGAAATGTGTATTGTTCGGTTTTGAAAGTAGTAAAACAATTGTCGTGATGTTAACGGAGTGTAATAGAGAAGGTTGTGTGATCCGGACTCGTATATATGTGGTTGGTTCATTTTGAAGTTGAAGTTATGGATTTTAAAGTATAGTTGAAGGTTTTAATCAGTTGTACTTAGTAGTGAAAACTCTTGGGTCAACTCGGAAATGGACTTTTTGTTATCATAGTGGTAAGGATGCGTACTATGTGACCCCACACTTACCCTGCGTAGGTGGGAGCTTTGTTAGAGGCATTGAGGCATGTTGGTGATGATGAGTGCAATTACTTATGTAAAGTTCTGATTTTTTAGTTGAAGTTTTGAAACAGTTACCTTCGTTTCAATTTAATTGGGACGTTTGACTTATTGATTGAAAATAATTAATTCTGGTATTAATCTTAAATAATATTTATTTATTTATTGATGTGAAAGATGATATCATATAGTATGTATGATATGATTTTATTGATCCATTGATAGAAGTATCAGGTTAAACGAATCAATATTGGGTTCAAAAGTAGTTGACTATTGGTTGAGTAAAAATCTCCTGGTTAAATTGAAATGAAGGGAGTACTTAGTAGTGAAAATCTTGAAGTCTCTTTCCCCTTGTATTAGTTAAACTAATTTATTTTCCATGGTGTTTAAGTTGGGACTTCCGAGTTTTAATTATGTGTTTTGTTGGGCTGTGTATTGAAGATTTAATGAAGTGATCTGAAGTTTTGTTTGATTAATCTAGTATCTTAAGTTGTCTGACTGTTTAGATGATGGATCATTTTAATCCATTGCCTAGTTGTTACTTGCCTGTGGGTGCTATCACTGATGTGATTTGTATTTTGTGATGCTTCAACTAGAGTATCATTAACATCTATGAGTTTTGTTCCTTGCTATAGATGATTATGTTGTTGTTGGATGTCTGTTAATGGCTGTAGCACATTTGTTTCCCATGATTGTTCGGGTGACGTATACGGTGTTGAAATATACATGTAGATCTTTGGTGAAGGGCTACTGTCAATTAAATAAGAGGTTAATTCTGATGTTTATTGATGGAAGTGGGTTGCAATTTATCAAGAAATAGTAACATGTAATCCTCCAAGTTCCACTTGCAATTTATTAAGAAATAATAACACTTATCTCCTCTTCTTTCTTTCCATAGCTTCTTTACGCCCAATTTGATTACTTAATTCTGCAGTTTCTGGCTTTTGTCTGTTACATTTTACAGTCTGATGAAGTTTTATTGTCCCTTCTTGATATTTGAAACCTTTTTTTGTACTACAAATAACTCATGCTTGTACATCGATCTTTTAAATCATTGGTGGCGTTGCATTGTAGTCAGCACGTCTTTCTTCATCTTCATAATTTATTTATTTTTTGTGCCTATTCTTCTTGTTAATTTTCTTTTTCTCCTACTCTTATTTGCTATCGTCCTTTAAGGGGTAATTTTGATGCATTACTTCGATAGTGATATTTTCACCTGCATATATGTAGCTTTCTTGTCATTTATAATCAGATGAGCTAGGTAAGGTATAGGGAGACGGTTGCATAAATTTCATGTTGTGGGAGATTCTTTTATGTCTATGCAGGGCATTAAATTATTATAAATAGTGAGGCATATCTGCGGACCTCCTTGTGGTGTTCGTGTATATGACTAATATGAATGCCTCTGATAGATTTGTAGTGAATTATATATTGTTCGAAGATGGCACTTTTAGATGGAGAAGGATAGCTTCTTTGAACAGCCAGCTGAGCAGCATAACGGATTTTAGTTGATGAAGGGGTTAGAACTTAGACATCATGGTATACCTATGGAGCTGTTGTGTATAACTTTTTGATATAGGAAGAGTTCCATTCAACTTTTTCCTATATCTATGTTATCAATCTCTGCGTCATGTCTTCATCTTCATAAGGGTTTTTCAGATTGTTGAAGCTATTCAACATTGTGATGCTATTTTTTTATCCACTCAAATTCTTCACCTACCGCATTTTTCAATGTCACAGTTTGCTGTTTTCTTTTACTCTTGGTGATTTGATGCTGAAGTAGAACTGTTTTTGTTTTGTCTTGACAATGAAATTATAGGAGAAACCTAAATACGAGTACACATCAATGAAAAACTTGGATGAACCCAAGCAAGGATTCTGGGGCGTAATTGCTCGAAAAGCCAAATCTATTATTGACGATGATAATTTGGTCCAGCCACAAGAACCACCAGGAAGATCTGGGATGCCAGTATCTAACAAGTTGGGAAGAGACAAGGTGAGAATTGATTTTAATGATATTTACTGGTTGAGTATTCTGGACTTGGTTGGCAATGCAAACCCTGATTGAGTATTTTGGAAGTGGTAATAATCCAAGTCCCTTAGCGGTCATAGACTCCTCTTGAAAGTCATTTGGCATGCATGCGTTGCTCTCAAGCTATAACATGGACAATGTTCTTTCATTATATGGTGTTTAAGTTTTTCTCTTGAAGATCTCTAATACACTTAATGAATCCTTGTAATTAGTATTATCACTTGTTTAACTAGTGTCGAGGGAGTACTGAAAACGATGAATCTATTGTCTCATCCTGCAGTTTGTAATTATTGTTTGCAGCTCCAGAGTAAGTACGAGATGTCAGAAAGTCCTCGGAAGACAGACGATGCTGCTTTACAAAAGAGATTTGGGGCAATCGCATCTTCCCTGAATTCTATTGGTGGAAGAATTGGTAATGCTATAGAGGTAAGTTTCTTGGAATTGCTTATATAACTATGACCCCTTTGGCTGCTAGTTGAACTTCGATTCTCAAGGTTCGCAAATGGTTTTCTAAACTGATCTAAGAGACTTCAGTAATTTATGCCTAGCACAGTTCTAATTGTCAAGGCCTAGCTATTTGAGGATAGAGCCAACCATATAGGGGGCCGGGGGGGTTCACCTTATAGGGGGTGCAGTGAAAACAAGTAAACATGCTGCTCTATTGCTCATAGTAGATTATTAACTCCACAATCATCATCAAGAGACATCAATAATGTATGCCTAGTTCTCTCCTAACTGCCAAGGCCTGGCTATTTGAAGATAGAGCCAACCTTATAGGAGGTGCAGCGAGCACAAGCATCACCATAGTCTTAAAAGGCTCTTCAAAAACTTGAATTTCTGCTACAGTGCATAAAGAATCATGGACACAAATCATGAATTTTTGTTGTCTACATTTCTATTGCTATCAGTTAGAGAGTAGGGTTCAATCTGCTTACATGATTGGTGGACAAGATCATTACAACCCTAAGGCTTCACTTCCTTTTTTGTTTGATCTGATTTATGAAGCCCCATGTCCCATAGCCCCTCTCTAAACTTGATTGCATTTTATAGCAGTGATTTTATCAATTCACTTTTGTAAATGAAGTCACATGTGAGGATCCTAATATGAAGTTTTGCACTTCTTCCGCTTGGGTATTGTTGTTTTCACTTTTCACTACAACTAATTAAAACTTTATGATATAATGAAGTTGTTAATTACATTTAAATGAAATGCTTGAACAGATATAGTTTTTTTCATTTGGCCAATCACCTGTTGTCTGCTAACCTGGAAAGGATGGTAACTTAATATTTCAGATAATTGAATAATGTTAATTACATTGTATGATAATTGTTGGCTGACTAACATCCAGGGCTTTCTAAATTATTGCGACTCGTCCTTGGCTGTTACAAATTCTTTGGGGGCAGTCTCTATGTCATAGTTTATCTACATGAAGACTGCGTTTCGTTTTGCAGGAGGGTCTCACTGTTGTGGAAAATCGTACTGCAGACATTATTCAAGAAACACGCAAGTTTCAGATAAAGAAGAAGGGTAGTAGCTCTCTGCCTCAGGAACAGGAACCAAATTTTAGTGGTGTACGGCAACCTGCAATGCAGAGTCATATGCAGCCAAAGACACAGACTGAGTCGGACACTCAACTGAAGGCATCTCGCGACGTAAGGTGGCAACAGTGTGTCACTGGTTTAAGTGTCTCTTTTACCTGACTAGATTTTCGAAGCATAGATATGTGACTCGCCCAATTGATAAAACCCCTGAAAAAAGAGAACTAGTTATTGCGTGGTAAAATGATTAATCGCCTTGTTAATAGGATAGTTCATGTACCATTTCCATGCATATAGGAGGTGAAATGTTTTAGGGTTTCTACTCCACTCTTACTCTCCCCCACCCCCACAAAAAACAAGATTTTTTTTGGGTCTGGCCCTTCATATTCACTAGTTGAGGAGACTTGCGGTGCCTGTTCCTTACCTGGTGTAGCATTTCTTGGCATCAGTTCAAGCTAGTATTACTCAATGTTTTCTCTATTCCAACCTTTCCGCTTCTTTATTATCTACATAATATCTTTTCCTGCATTCATTTGTTAAGTTACTACAGCCAGTCATAGTCGTGTCTTATATTAATGCAAGGGATATGAACACCTTAAGAAGTGTAAGGTGTTAGTGTTTCCTGTAAGCTTATTTTTAATGATCTGGATAAGCCAGTCATGTTGTCATCAGTAAGAACATGATACACCTTCTGGCATTACAGGTTGCTATGGCTATGGCTGCAAAAGCAAAGCTACTACTGCGTGAGCTGAAAACAGTTAAAGCTGATTTGGCTTTTGCGAAGGATCGCTGTGGCCAGCTGGAAGAAGAAAATAAAATACTCAGAGAAAGTCGTGAAAAGGGTGACAACCCAGATGATGATGATCTGGTAAGCAGTTCCTTCGGCCCCTTCTCCGTAACTAGAGGACACCTCGAAATGAGAATGAATCTCGTTCTTCTAATATATGCACAATTGTACCTTGCTAATTAGCTTATTGTATCCCCCACTATGTGCACCGCCCCACCCCCACCCCTTCGCTCGTTTTTTTTATCTCCCATATGTAAAACAATTAAACCAGCAGAGACTAAGCTGTAGTGTGTGGGATAATGTAACTATATATTTATCAGTTTAATATTCTTTCCTGCTATGTTCCTCTGCTTTAGGTTAATAATGGCCAGGGCCAGGGACATAGTAGAGAAGTTTAATTATTGTTATTATTGTTTGCATATCAGATAAGGCTCCAACTTGAAACCCTTTTGGCTGAGAAGGCTCGATTAGCACAAGAGAATTCCGTGCTGGCTCGAGAAAATCGTTTCTTAAGGGAGATCGTTGAGTATCACCAACTTACCATGCAAGATGTTGTATACTTAGATGAAAATAATGAAGAGGTAACGGAGGTATACCCTATCAACAAGGCTGCTGTGAACAACAATCTGCGATCACGAAGTGCATCACCTGTCCCGTTTACTCCTACTTCAATGTCTTCCCCAGGCTTTGCTGAGGGCTTAGATGGCGCGCTATCTCCCATCAGTTCGTCTCAAACGAATGAAACTCCACAAAGTCTTTCCAGATTAGGCTCCTTTATTGATAGGTCAAGTGAAGCAGATTTGGAAAGACATTAGAGTTCTTGATTGGTTGACTCTGGTCTATTTTCACCTTGCAGGTTTGATGGAATATCGTTATTCCTTTCGAGCTTCTTCATCATATAGATATACATATGTCCTATTCTTTGATTCTCCTCTTGTGTTCTCAATCCTGTAATGTTGATTTTGGGTGCTCTCCTTTTTCCCATGTTTCCCCTATAAACAGATAGCCGTTTGTTCTTAAACTGTATATTAAGTTATTATCTGACAGGTTTTGCTTGATCACTTATCAATTTGTTTCATGTTTTATGTATTCCTTGGCTTCTCTAGAACCGGGCAATTTTGCGAGATTAGCACCCTTTTTGTGTTAAATTTAATTAGGAGCACCTTCTCTTTATTTTTGCATCCAAATAGCACCTCTCTATGTGAAACTCCTGAAATGCCCCTAAACCCCCTCTTTTTTCTTTCTTTCTTCTTCTTCCTCATTTTCTTCTTTAAACCACCAACCCACTAACCGTCATCACCAAATACCCACAATTCAAAACCCTCTACCAAACATCATTTCATCAACAATTACAACCATTAAGACTAGTAACTATCACCAACTACCAATCACCATTAGGGGTGTGGAGGAAAACCGAGCTGAGCCGAGCCGAACCGAACCGAAAAGAACCGATTTTGTTGGAACCGATTGAAACCGAACCGATTTCGGTTCTGCCTTTGAGGGAACCGAACCGATGCGGTTCGGCTTATGGGAGAACCGATAAAAATCGAATCGAACCGATGACTAATTTTATGTAGAAAAAATTAAGCTTAGTAAAAGATAATTGGCGAGAGGATTCAACATTGTTTATGTTTATATGATATAATAATAAGTAAGTGAATATGTTTTAAGCTAATAATATATGGATGCATATATATATATATTTAAAAAGTAGTACCGTTTGATTAATGTGTATACAAATTTCGAAATTAGTTTCAAAAGAAGCTCGTTAAACTTATATAGAGTAGATATATCTTTGAAACTTAATTATGAGTTACATTTTATATAAAATAATATTAATCACATTTAGATTTGAGTCCAAAATGAATAATAGTATTAGCTAATAACGAACAGACCTAAAATTTCAAAGCTGAAAGTGGGCTCAAATTTAGGTCTAAAACACGAGGCCCAGAACCGGTTCAGAACCGAAACCGAACCATAACCGTCCGGAACCGATATGAACCAAACCGTACCGAACCAATTTTGGTTCCGTCTGGCGTAGAATCGATGATGTCGGTTCGGTTTATTTTTTGTGTCCAAAACCGAACCGAACCGAACCGAACCGTGCACTCCCCTAATCACCATCGCATATCACACCTCTACTCCACAACCTAAATTCTCCACCCCGCATAATCACACAACCTCCTCCTCCTCTCCTTTACGGAGCTTTGCTTTTTTCAGGTTGGTTATAGGGGGTTGAGGTGGCGTAGTTTTGCAGGTGATTATGGGGGGGGGGGGGATTTTGTGTGATGGTGAGTAGTAGTTGGTGATGGTGGTAGGTCTTCTTGATGGATGTAATGGTTAATGGAATGATGTTTGGTGGAGGAGGGTTTTGAATTGTGGGTATTTGGTGATGGTGGTTAGTGGGGTAATGGTTTAGAGAATAAGATAAGGAAGAACAAGAAGAAAGAAAAAGATGAAAGGTTTTAGAGGTATTTTAGTAACTTCATGTATGAGGGTGCTATTTGAACGAAAAAATAATGAGAGGGTGTTCCTAATTAGATTTAGCACAAAAAGGATGTTAATCTTACAAAATTCTATTACAATTAAAACAAATTTGGAACATACGACCACTAATTTGTATTGATGCTAGTCGTTTTTTTTGTTCTTTGCAAATGAGGTACCCCACATGTATGTTTTATTTTTCTTTCTTTTTTAACAAATAAAAAGGAGGCTAGATCCGGAATAATCCATTACGATTGCTCTCTTATAAAACCTAAGTATTCCTTTAATTTAAGAATGATGATGAATTTGTTATAAGTAAAACCTAAGAAGTATCAAAATTTTGGACACAATAACCTAATTTTGCTGATCTGTTATACACACACCCAAATAGTTGTTTACTATAGCTTGAAATGACAATTCTGTCCCCCCCTACTTGGAAATATAGTATTTGAGGAAGTTAAATGGGGGGACAAAATAGTCATTTAAAGTTATAGTAAAGCACTATTTGGGTGTGTGTATAGTGGAACCCCTAATTTTGACACAATAACCTAACTTGGTTACTTAGACACCAACTTAACTATGCTAGTCATGCACTTTTATTTTTATTGCACGCATTATAAAACTGTCTTTTAATTAGCTAAATTACATATGGTCAAATGAGGAACTGGATTTTTGAGTATGTCAATTTGCATCATAGACAATTGTTCAGATTAGTTTGCCCTATGAATAATTATTTTAAATCAATTTGCCACCTGTCATGATTTTTCATTAAGAGTAAAGTAGGGCTTTGACAAGTTAACGTTTTGGGCATAATTTCAAATAATGAAAAAATATAGTCTCCTTTATCAATATCAATTCTAATAAGAATAAAACAATAAATAAATAATCACATATTTCATCATCTTCAACCTAATTATACCTTCTCCCGCAACCACCACCTATTCAAGTCTTATGCCTGCAAATCTCTAACCACTATAATACCCTCGTAGTTGCCCCACCCACATACCCACAAAAATATATGCACCCCAATTACATAACTCATTAATTCATTGTTTGCAAATTATTTTACAACTAAGAGAGTAGCACCACCACCATGGAAAGCGCAATTATCTCTGCCAATTCACCTACCTAAAACCCAATCCTATATCCCACTACCAATAACCCTGTAAATAAAATCCTCGAAAATCTAAGCCGAATGGAAGGCGACATTGAATTCATAAGCGCTGGCAGACACCCCATTAAAGGTTGTTCAATTTCGGGGCAAGCGATGGAGATTCTATAAAAGCGGGGGCGCGGGTAGGGGTGGTTGTTGAGGGCGGGAAGAGGCGGAGAGAGGGAAAGTAGAATGGGAAAGCGGGAGTTGGTGAAAAAGTGGAAGGGTATGTATAGAGAAGCATTGATGGGTTCATTGTTAATGAACAGTTTTGTGTTTGATTTTTCTACTTCTGTGTCAAAATGTTTGTCCAGTTTTGGATATGTGTGAGGAAATAATTATGGCAGGCGTTGCCGGTATTCGGTTTGATTGGGTAGTACTGGGAGAAGCTAGGTTGAATATAATGGAGGGGGATTTATTTATTTACTATTTTATTTTTAGTCAAATAATATAAATAATTAAAAAATATAGTCTCCTATATCAATATCGATTCTAAAAATATAGTCTCCTTTTTGAATAAATGTTAGACTCTGTCACGACCCCGAACGTGTAACCTCTTTTACCCCCGAATGGACTCCTATAGTCCTATTCATGTCTCAATTCTCTTTTGCCCTCGCTTCCTCGAAACCCATTAAGGGGATTATTTCTACTAGACCGAATAAGGTCCCCGGCAACTGCTGACATCGTAAGTGGTTGTTGGTATAGATACCACTGTTTCCTTAAAATGCTCCCCCATGACAAAGTCTCTCTCTCTCTCTCTAAATTATACAAAATCGTATAAACGATCGAATACAAGTTCATAATACACATTTAATTATGAGTTTCGTATATACCTTTCAAGCGTGATCGAGTTGTGCAACGGAAGATCAACGTGCGTTCCCCTCTCTAGTTTGTCCACACCAATGCTAGCTTGATTCCTTACTTAAAGCAACTAGAGCCTTTTAGTGTATGAAAAGAATGAACCAAAAGAGAACAATTCTCACTTTTGGTGTGAGAACTTTTTCGGCCAAAAAGAAGGAGAAGAGAGCAGAATTTTTATTCTCAATTGTCTTACAATTGATGAATTATCTCGAATTAAATGATGGAGGAGGATATACATATATATAGGTGTTCCATTCTTTTGGTATTTTAATCACATTAAAACTCATTCTTTTGGTGTTTTAATCACATTAAAACTCATCCTTTTGGTGTTTTAATCACGCTTACGCTTTAGCCCCGTAAGTTTCGAGCGTATTGAAAATCAAGTGCATTGTATGTGTGTGACCTTCTAGGATCGAAATAATATTATCCATATGTCAATAAAATATCAACCAAGTATTTTGCTAACATATAAATCATGAGCGGACCCTAATAAAACCATCATGACTCCTAATGTATTTCGAATTCATTCCCAGCTCATATATTATTGTCAAACATATAATATACGTATGAACTTAACTTTAAATAAGTAATTACTACGAACAATCGAATTGTTCAACGGGCACTAATTATGATGTGTCAAATATATCATAATTCCAATACTCCCACTTGCCCTTGGATGATTACTTGTGAAGTGATTCCTTCACATCGCGATTCTTACAGTCAAGCTATGGTAAGATATGTGTCACCATACTCTTGCACCTGTACTATCTCAGATACATAGACTTAATTTGATACCCAGTACTGCTAATGGAGATGGTCATCTTAATCACCATTAATCTACCGAGATCTCACGACACAATCGACATAACCGATTTGTGCGGAATCCCCTCTGATGTACAGGCAATGTACCAACATGTTCCAAGTATGACCAACATATGCCTTTATAGACTCCCTTCTACAGGAGACGCTTGACATAGTCAAGACATGCAAGTCCCATGCTAATGCATTCCCGCCATACAGGTATGAGAATCACCATTTCACATAAGTTCGATTCACAGTTCGTCCTATTTTATATTCAACTGAAAATCCAATTAAAATATACGTATTTTCATATAAATTAAAAAAATATTTATGTAAATATTCGAATTATGATCAAATACTTGGAATTGAATATAGTAATGATCATAATATAATTAATGTTTTTGATGAAATTTTTGATTTTTTCGACAAGTAACTTCGAAACATGTATCTTATTGAGCTCAATAACTTAAAAATTTAATCCAATTGACATATATCACCCAAAAAAGTCATTCAATTATTTTGAAATCGCTAAAACCCGAATGGTCTGCTTGGATTGGGATGAAACGAGCTGAATTTATCAGTCACTCTGTTTTTATTTTTTTTATTTTTTGTAAATTAGCGATGAAGTGAGTTTCACCCTATTTGGAACAAAAATTAATAAATTTTTAAAGTTAATGTAGGTGAATCTAGGTTATTGTAGGTTAAACATTTATGCTCATTCACCCTCAAATCATTCACCGCCAAATCGGTAGGTAGACATGGCAAACGAACCAGGCCCAACTTGGTCGTCCGCGGGCCCAACCTGTTAGTACGGCCCTAGTCCGGCCCGCCCCTTCAGGCCCCAGCCCCCCCCAGCCCACATGTTTAAGGGGCCGAATACGAGCCTATGAGTTAGGCCCTTAAGCCCAGCCTAACCCCTTTAAAAGCCGTGGCACAATACAAATGAAGTCATGGCACAATGGTTAAGTTGTTCCCTATCTTTGCAAGAGGTCTATGTTCAAATGGTATACCGTGTGGGCCGATACGGTATACTGTTTGGGCCCGTCAGGCCTGCTTTCTTAAGGGGCCCGGGCCGGACAGGGTCCTATATACTTAAGGGCCCGGCCCGGTAAGGATGGTTGGGCAAATGTAGGCTTCGGCCCGGTTCGTTTGATACGTCTATCGGTAGGTAAGCAGGTTAATAGATTAATTTTTTTTAATTATTATATTAGACTAAGATACCCACCAATAATAGTTCCCTCCATCAATATTATTTGCCTAAAATAAATACCCTCTCTCATTGTTCACGCAATTGCCTATAAGAAAAATATACCCTCACTCGTTATTACAAATGAATTGTCACCTCTTATCATTGTTGTATTGGCTACTGTTTCTTCGGTCTTTCATTCTTGGTTGACATTGAGGTAATACAACAACCTATCTTTTTCTTCTTTACAATTACAATTCGTGAGTGCATTGAGTAATTGATTTATCCTTATTTTCTTATCATTACCCAATGGGCAATGGTGGTCTCTACTCTCTATGCATCCCATTGTTGAGTTGAGGTAGTATAAAGGCCATGTGAACCTAACCACTTGAGTTATACTAATTCTTAGGTAGAGTCTCAATTACACGATAATTTTGTTACTTTTATTTTTTATTGTTAAAAATATTTCTATTTTTAATATATTCATCGCTAAGTTACCAAAAAAAAAATATTTATGTTTTGCTATTTTTTTTCTAATAATAATTTGCTAACAAAAGTAGGATGTTTTGCGTAGGATTAAAGAGAAGGATATAAATGCTGGTTTAATAGTTTATAATTTTAGAATATTGTTTTTCAAGTTATTGATTATATTGTTTCACTTTATTGAAGGGTAATAGTAGAGTGAATTGCACAAATAGTCCCAGATAATGTCACCAAGTTGCAGTTTAGTCCCCAATAGTGGCACCATTGCAGTTTAGTCCCCGAAAGTGGCTAAAAGTTGCAGATTAGTCCCCACGTTAACTATTCCATTAACTTTTAACACCAACACGCGATAAAATGTTAAATTTGGGGCAAAAAATGGTTTTTTTGAAGACACAAACTCATTATTAGTGTTAGAAATTAATAAAATTTTGCATTTCAACTTCGTAATGAATTTTCATGAGATACAAAAAATGAGTTTAAGTCTTAAAAATTCATTTTTTTGTCCAAATTTGACCTCTCATCGCGTGTTGGTGTTAAAAAATAACGGAATAGTTAACGTGGGGACTAATCTGCAACTTTTTGGTCACTTTCGGGGACTAAACTGCAACGGTGCCACTATTGGGGACCAAACTGCAACTTGGTGACACTATCGGGGACTATTTGTACAATTCGCTCGGTAATAGTATGCAAACATGAATTATAATAACTTCACATAGATTCACCTACATTCCCCTAACCGAAATTAATTTTAAATCTTTACTATTACCTAGACCATAAATTTCAACTATTATCTTAAGAAAAGATTATTAATTTAATAAACAATATTCTGCGCCAACCTTAGAGCTTGAAGCAGCCGCAAAAAGGTGCCGAATTTTTTACTCCATTGATATAACAATGGTTTATTCTGAAAACAATAATATTTAAAATTGCGCAATACTAATATAATTTTTTCATCCGTATATATTCTAAGGTTGGGTTAAAGATATGTGAATTATATACTGAGTAATTTTTATCGGAATAAACATGTGAATTAGTATTGTTGTGAATCATATACTCCCTCCGTCCCTAAAAGATTATCACATTTTGACTTTTGTTAGTTAAACATTACAAAATTTGATCATGAATTCCCACTAAACGATAAGAAATAATATAGTCTTGTGGGACCTTGTTAGATTCGTCTCAATATATATTTTTGAAATATTAACTTTTTATAATTTTTTCGCATGTAGAATAATACATATTTATGTTTTAAATCATGTTTTGTTGACTACCAAAAGTCAAAATGTGACAATCTTTTAGGGACGGAGGGAGTACTAATTTTTGCTGCTATTTGCACCTCTTAACAATGTACTTTAGTTGTCAAATTCTAATTTATCCTTAATGCTATGTTATTGGTGTGTTTGGTTCGGGATGTATTAGGAAAGGGATATCCTTCCTTACTTTAATGATAAAAAAGTGAAAATGTGTCATGGTATTGTGATATGTCATATGTGTATGCTAGTAATTGTAAGGTTACTTTTATATCATTAACTAATTGATTAAAAAACAAGGGTTAGAAAAAGATGAGCTAAATGCTACATTAATGATGGCGTCTTGCTTAATCGAACAATTTCTTTAGATCATTGGATTATGCTGTTGTGACCCACATCAATATATAAAAATTACAAAAATTATAAATTTTTTGCAAATTCAAACTCAAATATTCGAAAGATATATCTAGCTCATATCCAACCCTATTCATATATATGCTATATAATGTTTATAACCTTTTTTAAGCTGGCTTACATATTAGTTGTGCAATAGCAGTTTTGTCAAACACTATTTAATATATTTATTTAAATATCGCTTGTAATAAGATACCATTGCTTGTACAACATTTTTAGCAATAATACTTTAGAAAAATGCACATATTTACTTAAATAACATTTGTAAGATGCGCTAATTAAGGAGTTAATTGCCGGAATGGTTCCAGTATGTGGGGGCCTGGTGCACTTTGGTCCCTAAAAGTGGCACTGTTGCGGAAATGATCCTTGAAAGTGTGTATACTGGTGCAATTTGGTCCCATTCCGTTAGGTCCGTTAAATTTAAGCGCGAATAGCAATTTTTGGGGTAAAAACAAAACTTTTTATAACTAAATCGATGTTGTAGAATTTTTTTCCGGATATTTTAGAGTGTTAGAAGAACGTTTGAGGATATGAAAATGATTAAACTAAATTGATTTCTTAATTTTAATGTATTTAATTTTTATTTTTGGCTTTCACTTTTTGTTATTTACATTTTAGGCCCCAAATGAGACTATTGAATTATAAAAAGTTTCATTTTTTTGCCCCAAAAATTGATATTCACGCTTAAATTTAACGGAGTTAACGGAATGGGACCAAATTGCACTAATATACATACTTTCAGAGACCATTTCCGCAACAGTGCCACTTTCGGGGACCAAAGTGCACCAGACCTCCACTTACTGGGACCATTTAAGCAATTAACTCCTAATTAAGCACTATTTTTCTTTGCCTTCATGTTTTAGATTGTACTCTGTAAGAAAACCCACATAAATAGTCTTTGAGAAAAAGTGCTATCTAAAAATTAAATCTTACATTATCGGGAAAGAGAAAATCGACGCTACAACAGGACTCGAACTCAAGACCTTCAATTGTAAAAGTCAGATCGATAATTACTATGCCAAATTCGCGAGTTACGTTTTACGTAACACAATTAGTGAGAGCGGCGGCAACACATAATTTTTTCCCAGTATCAATTAATTTGTAACTAAGATTTCGTGCATTATTAATGCGAGTTGTTGTGGTTGATTTTGACACTCCGTATGTCATAGAGAAGGTGCTTCCAATAGTAACCACTCGACGGAATTTTCAAATGCCACTTGATCAAGACACAATAGTTTGACTTCTTCATCTTTCCATTAATCAACCAATTACATGTATATGAAATTGTCTTTATCCTACCCACTTCATTACTATAAGTAATCCAATAACTAATCCAATTACAAAATAGTCCAACCACATTTTATTTATTCATAATACATTTATTAAGACTCTTGACCATTTTCATATGCATGGTGAATGGGTGGGGCATAGATTAATTGGTAAAATGTACGAGTGTTAAGAATCTGTAATTTTGTCTCTTCAAGAATCAGAAGTTTGACTTTTTAGTTTCTTTAAGGAGCGAACCTTATGCTGAAGAGATAAAAATGTGTAAAATATGAGCTCTTGAATATTATGCATGATAATAAGCTTTATAATATATACACATGTGTAAAACCTAATATAATGGGATAAACAATAAAAAAGCCTAACATAATTAATACACGTCTAATTATATGCTAATAGACGCTAATACCAACCTTCTCAAGTTGGAGCATGAAAATCAAGAATACCCAACTTACAAAGTAGGAACTCAAATTGCTTTCAAGAGCTTTAGTAACATGTCCACCAACTGATATGTAGTGGACATATGCGTCATATGAATCGTCCTGTCTATCAGTGAGTCGTGTATCGTGTGATAGTTAATATTAATATGCTTTGTATGTATGCCGTGAACTACGGGATTCTAAGACAAATAAATTGTCGACTTACAAATAACTCAACTGGCCGTGTAAGTGAGCGTGATACCCGAACACCTAATAAGACCTTTTGTCCAATTCAATTCACATGTTACCGGAGTCATAGCTCGATATTCTGCTTCTGCAGACGAATGCGAAACAATATCTTGCTTCTTGAATTTTCAGGAAGTGGGAGAATCTCCATGAAACACAATCCATCTTGCTTCTTCCTTCTGCTTATGTTGGGCTTGTATACTGTTTAGCCTATTAGATTAGTTTTACAATATATACACGTATCATACGTGGATATATCGTAACGTATGTAAAACCTAATCTAATGTGCTAAACAATACACAAGCTCATCATAATTGATACACGTCTAATTATCGTATAGTTAACATACGCTAATAAACAACAAGCTCTAATCCCCAATCAGGTGAGATACGTCCCACGATTTAACTCTTCATCTACTCCAACACTCGGATGCATGATAGCGGCCTTATCCTTACTTTTATATAGAAATGGCGAATCATCCCTCGCCACCCAATTCATTCAACTCTTCCTGTTTGTAAAATAGTATTTGTAGAGGAAATTGAAGATACTATTAAAGGTCCCTTGAAGAAAATCAAATATCTCCAATGCTATATATATAGTCCTATTCCAATAAATATACTTGCATTTCAATTGATAAAAAAATGAGCATTCTCATGTCTTTGTTGTTGTTAATAGCTGGAATCGGAGCGTTGATTCTGATACACATCTGCCTCGTGTGGCGGAGGTTTCTAAGACAACGCGCCAACAACAACAACAACAACAACACTCATAATGGTGTAGCGGAAAGGGGGAGCTTAGCGAGCTCCACCATGTCCCGCGAAGACATAGAAAAGCTCCCTAGTTTCCGGTACAAAGACAACGTCGTTACGTTTAGGAACAATAAAGAGGAGAGGATGATGAGAAACATTGGCAATCCAAAAGAGTGTGCAGTTTGTTTGGAGAATTTGAAGGAGGGTGATAAGTGCAGATTGCTTCCATTTTGTAAACACAGTTTTCATGCTGAGTGTGTTGATGTTTGGCTTTTGAAGTCTACAAAATGCCCTATTTGTAGAACTAGTGCAGACAACTCAAACAGAGACATTCCTTTTCATCAAGATATTGATTTGTTTCATGATGATGATGAGATTATTGTTGTTCAAGAAAGTCAAAATAGTAATCAACAAACATTGGTGCCTATTCAACTTTCAGAAATTCAACAAGTTGAGATCATTGAGGAGGATTCCATTGATGAGTTGGGAATTCAGGGAATCAAATTAGAACATGTTTGATTTTTTGCACGCCTGGACTCAGGTAATTGGCCAAAACTGTTGCACTTTGGTGCCTCTAAGTGGCATCGATGTGCAAATGGTCCATGTAAATGTGTAACTGATGGGAAAACGGTCCCGGAAATAACGATTCCATTAGTTGTTGATGGAGAAAGAAAATTTAAGTCTATTTTGGAGTTAAAATTACTAATTTAAAAATATTTCGGGGCAAAAACATAAATTTTAATACTCTATTTTAAAGTGTAGTATTTGAGGTAGTTTCATAAGGGGGAGGACAAGAAGGTAGGGAATATGACAATAAAGTTTCAAAATATTATTATTTGTTTCAAATATTTATCAAAATTATAAAAAATACCTCCAAAAGTAAGTTTTAACGTTAACAATTAATGTAGCCGATAATTTAGGGACCATTTCCGCACCAACTACACACTCACATGGACCATTTGCAGATCGGTGCTACTTACAGGGACCAAAGTGCAACAGTGACTCAGTTACTGGGACCATTTCCTCAATTACCTCCTGCTCGAGTATATAAAAGATGAAATCGTCATCCTAACGATCTCATATACCCTGTCCTCGATATAGTATATAATTTGTTCACTTGGATGCTATTTAAGCATTATTATTTTCCAAATTAAACTTTTAGGAATGATTATATTATCCTACCATTTGGATAATATGCTTAATCTCAAAGATTAAGTAGGATATTGCTCAAACCTTTTTGGGCCATCCATAATAATTGATAGAAATATTTAGGATTCTATGTATATACTTATTGTATACAAATTAAGGTATATATACTTTGTCAATTAAATTGATGAATTTTTCTTTATGATACATGGTTTTAGTTTGGTCACATATTTTCTTATTTCACTTGATAAAACAAACTGGTTATACATGGTATTGTGCCGAGCTAAACCAAACAGCTGATGCAGCTCGGCTCGAAGCTAAACGAGTCGAGCCGCGAGTTCCGGGGCTCGTCAACTCTAGCTATACATACATAACATTAATTTGGATGGACAAATAAGAATGTAACTTTCAAAAGTTGGTCTCCTTCCAACTTTTCGTTAATCTATCAATTTCATCAACTAGTTGAAAATTGTAGCTATCCTACCGACTCCATTAGTGGAAAGAATCCGATTGATGTATAAATATATTCATTTTTAAAGGCTCATGGCTACTTTTACTACCTAATCAATTTAATCTTTCCATTTATTTGAGGTGCTTTGGGAGAGATAATTACAACAATGATTATTGTAAATGAGGTCAAATTAAAAAATTATACTTTTGTCTTAACAAGTGACAATGTTACAATAACAGTTCTTAATAGAGTATATGTGGTTTTACGGCAATGATCCAAGTAAATGAGGTCAAAATATACTTTCGTCTTAACAAGTCACAATGCAATGTTGCAGGAACAGTTCTTAATTGTATACATGTGGTTCGCAAATAATCTCTAAATTACCTTGTCGTTAATACTTGACAGATTTGAACACTTTTTGTGAAGATGCAATCTTTGAAACTTTTGGTGTCATGTTTTGGGCCAGTTAGCCATTCTCCCCCTGAACTATTTATTTTATCTATGTACGCCATGAACCAAATTTTTTATTATTTATATTGCATTTTAAAGGAGAAGTGACTATGTTGAAGAAGAAGGAGATGGGTTGGGTTGGTGAAGAAAGGGTGGTAGAGAAAACATAGTCATTTCATCTTTAAAATGCAATATATATGATAAAGAATTGGGTTCAAGGACCACATAGACAAGATAACTAATTCAGGCGCACATCAAAAAAAATAAACATAGTTCAGAGCGCAACCGGCTAAAAAGCCACTATTCTCTTACCTCAAAATGCTAAAATCGTCAGTTATTAACGATAAGGTTAATTCTTACACCATTAGATACGGTCAATACAACGTTGCCACCAACTGGAACAAAAGTGCAACTTGACCCCACTTACCGAAACCATTGGTGCTATTACTCTATTAGCTATCAGCTTTTTCGATTTTTTAATTTTATTTTTGTTTTTTATATACGTTTGCAAAATCTCATTTCTAGATGAAATAGAAGATATAAAGATAGGTTCGGTAAGAAAATCAAACTGCTCCAGAGCTAAATGATCCTGTTTCAAGAATCTAAATATCTAGCTTCTCTTCACAGATAGCTACTCAAAACCTGCAAAAACATGGCTATTTACATGTCTCTGTTGTTATTGTTCGCTGGGATTGGAGTCTTGATTTTCATACACATCTGCCTCGTCGGGAGAACGTTTCGAAGGGCCCTCGCTAATAGCAATGACGTCAACAATGGTATGGCGCAGAGGGGAAGTTTAGCAAGCTCGAGCATGTCTCGAGACGATATAGAAAAACTTCCTAGCTTTAGGTACAAAGATGACAATATAATTACTAGTATTACAAAAGAGAAGATGATGCGGAATATTGGTAATCCGAACGAGTGTGCAGTTTGTTTGGAGAATTTGAAGGAGGGTGATAAGTGCAGATTGCTTCCATTTTGTAAACATTGTTTTCATGCTGAGTGTGTTGATGTTTGGCTTTTGAAGTCTACAAGATGCCCTATTTGTAGAACTAGTGTTGAAAACTCAAACAGAGACATCGATTTTTATGAAGATATGAATTTGTTTCATGATGATGAGATTATAGAAACAATAATAGTTCCTATTCAACTATTAGAGATTCAAGAAGTTCATGAAGATCATCAACATGAGGTTGTGATTGGGATGAGGGAAGATGAAGCAAAGGATTTTAGGATATCTGGTGAAATGTCAAAAGTGTGAAATCGTCGCACCGATAGTCACACGAAGCATATCTATTGTGAAATCTTAATGAGCTCGACTCTTTCATGAGATTATTTTGTGAGATGAAAATATCATCGTCCATTTGCTTGATTTAAAACCCAGAAAAGGACTCAGCTCACCCATCATACTCATTTCGAACTTATATATCATTACTTAAAAAAATGTCTCACACAAAGCAATAATTAGTAGAATCAAATATAATATCATCTACATTAATGTGTATGGACTACATTATAAATTCTTGAACATATATCTCATTTTTATTATAAATTGCTTCATTTGATTTAGCGTGTAATTTACCCAAATTATGTTTGATATTTAAAGTTAATCATTTATAGTACTGATATTGTCGGTAGCCCGTTAAGGCCACAAGGCCCTTTTATAGGGTGATGTGGGCCAGATTAAGGCCTAGTTTCATCCTTAGTGATCTGGGCTTGGCTCGGTTTGTTTAACAAGTCTACTCTCAGGCCTCATTCGGGTCATCCCTCAGGTCACAAAGGTGCCTGATTGAGATGAGAACGAATCCGGTAACCGGCCAAAGTTTGTCCAGTCCGTATGTTGTGGGCTTGTGACTACCTATAAAATTCTAATAAGGGAATCGATGGGTGGATAAGTTTCACGTTTTACGGCCTTGAGACGCTCTCGGGGTATATATTTATTGGTAAAGTGTTTGGGGTGAATAGCATCAATTTGTTGCCTCTTCCGACCAACATGGGTTCGAGTCTCTATTGAGGCAGAATCTGGTGTAGCATTGGTTAACGAGCACTCTCAGGTCCCTTGATCATCTGACGCATATCTGCAATTTACCTTCTCGTGATTCTCTAAAGGAGAGAACGATGAGGTCGTTAAAATAATAAAGAGAATAAAAGTTCACCGTTTGTGTGGACTATAAAGTCAGTAGATATTTTTACCGACATCAATCATATACAAAGAAGACGTGAAAATAGTTTTTACTAATAATCATTAAAGCCAAATAAGCAAAGTCGCTTGTTTATAATTTTGTAGATGCATATAGACATGTTCATATTATTCAATTATTATTCATCAGCTGAATTTGTAATAACAATTCGTGGATATTATTGGTATCAAATAATTTTGATAAATTTATTAAAACATAATAGTTAATCAAGAAGTACATAATTCGAGTATATCTTATATTTTACAGATTCTCTTGCGATACGAGAGAGATTCAATCATACAATTGAAGATCAATAAAGAATGCTGATGCATGTGGCCACACGTGCATGTGTTGTAGGATAATGGCTTCCGAGTGAAGACACTATTTCCGGTGGTTAATAAATGTGATTTATTGCTACTATATATAGTAAAACGTCTATAAATTAATAGTTTATTAATTTAAAGAGTTTTTACATGAGATGAAGAGTTTTTGCATAAATATATATGTAGAGTATAATGACATGAAGAGTTTAATGACATTACTACTATAATTGAGAATAATGTTGATGATGAAGATGATACTGTGTCTTCGGAACCTGTTACACGAAAGGAAACACTTTTGGCGTTTAAAACTCTTCACAAATTTATGTTACCATTCGAAAACACAACACCGAATCAATGGATGCAATAAGGAAAATTAGAGATGAACTCCAATGTGATTTGAACTTTAAGAAAAACAAACTACTACAGAGTCATATTTTAAATAAATTGTAACTATATTATTTCAATTTCTAAGGATTATTAATTTATAATTTTCGTGGGACCTTATATTATAAAGGAATTTTAAAGAAAAGTATTATCTTATTATTTTATCGATTTCGTTAATTTTTTTAACTAACCCAGCCAAGTCGGGACCGAACAAATTTATTATCTTAAAGAGATTATTAATTTATAGACGTTCTACTGTATATGTATATGCTTCTTGTGTGAGAATACAATTTAATTTTATTGTTTGAGAATATAATTGATTAAATTGGTTGCTAAACATGTTGTCTAATGGTTAAAAACGTAATGTTTTTATCAAGGATTATATTGAGATAATATTAATGACAACTAATAGAATGATTCGGTTGAAATAGAATGATTATTATGCTCCTAATGCATTGCTTATATGTCCCATAATAGGGAAATTTAGAACAACCCTCCTCCCCCTTTTGTTTTGAAATTTTGTCCTCCCTTTTTTCTTTGATTTCTCTATTGCTTTCCATTGCATTGTATATATATCCCATAATAGTGAATTTTGGAAGAATATCCCCTCCTCCCATTTTTTTCTTTAATTTTTGCCCTCATCTTTTATTGAAATTCTACCCCTCTCTCTGATCTTGAAATTCGGAGGGTTCATTAAGGGCAATTTAGGCTATGTAAGGGGGATGGGTAGGGCAATCAAAGAAAAAACTGAGGGGGGACAAAACTTAAAAAAACATGAAGGGGGGGTGTATTTTTCCAAATTTCTCCCCATAATAGGTCTCATTCTTCTACCTTTTTATTGAAAATCGATGATTCTTTAGAGCTACTACCAAATTTTGTTTATTTCCTAGTGGATGCTCTCAATACTAGCACGTTTTTATGCATCAAACTATATTCAAAATATAATATAAATATACATAATCACCAGATCGTGTTTAGAATTATAAACACGATAATAATAACAAAAGTTTGATGTATACTTATCACGAATTATGTAGTGAAATTGAAAAAGCTTCTCCCTAGCCCCTGAAATCCAACACATCCTAGATGAAATCCACAACAACAATTGTGTCCAAATTAACTAGTCTCTTTTTCTTCCTCCTTAGGTTCGGCTATCTCAAGGAAAAGGGAAGACTTTTCTTTTTCTCTCGTAACTGTTATAAAAAGGATGAGAATACAATAACTAGATTTAATTAATCTCCAGTGAATGGTGAATTGAATTAGTAAGCATAATGGTGTAATCCAATTGAAACAGTATGGAGATAAAATTGTACAGTTGAGGTCAAGGTACAAGTCGATGAAGCAGAATGTACAAGTTCCTGAAGTAGCGAAGAAAATAAAAGAAGTGGAGCGGGTTCGATCCTTAGTGGATTAAAATAACAGAATTAACGCGGTCGAATAGAATGCAGACACTTGTGTATCCGTTGGAGTAACTGATTCCAAATATCAGTTAAGGTTCTAGTTAATAGTTAGTTAATCGATTTTAGGATCTTCTTATCCAATCGATTAGAGATTAATTCCTTGTATATATATGTTCACTATGTACATCTGAATTCATATTGAATAATATCAAAGTTCAATTTACAAGATTTAATATACTTTTCTCTCTATATTTCCGCATAATAATTCTTGATCGATTTCGATTCTTTCATTGATTGTTTGAGGAATCTGGATATAATCAGATTCTTAGATGGTATCAGAGCTTAATGCTTAATAGTTCTACATTGATAACGTATACAAGAAGGGTGAAAGCAATGACACACAATGGTCAAGATGGAAGCTCCATTAATGGAGTTGATCTTGAAGGTTCAAGATACAAGATGGATAATCCTCTGTATCTTCATGGTTCTGATCACTCGAGTTTAGTACTCGTGAAGGAATTGCTTACTGAGTACAACTATCAAACCTGGAGCAGATCAATGATCACTGCTTTGCAAGCTAGACGGAAAATGAGTTTTATCAATGGTGGTTATGTTGCACCAGATGAAGATCATGTTGATCATGAACAGTGGCTGAAAGTTAATGCTACCTTAGTTTCTTGGATCAAGAATGGTTTGTCAAATGAATTAGCAAATGGTTTTGCTTATGCTACAGATGCTTACAGTCTCTGGGAGGAGCTCAAACAGCAATATGGAAGCTGTGTAGGTCCTAGACTGTATGAAATAATGAGGTCCATTTATTCTACTAAGCAAGGAAAGGATACAGTCACAATGTTTTACAACAAAATCAAGAGTCTGTGGGAAGAATTGACATGTATTAAACCTGGAATGAAACCAGGAGATTATCAAATGGAGAAGATGATGTCCTTTTTGATGAGAGTATGAGTCTCAAAGGAACAGTATATTGCTGATGGATCCATTACCAGTATTCTCCAGAGCTTATAGAATGATAAACAATGTGGAGAAACAAAGGAGGTTGGAGATCATGGAAGCTGGAGAAACTTTGTCCATGCAAGTAACTGCAAGATATGCTCCACCAAGAAATGCTGGGCAAGGGTTCAAAAATTAGCAAAATTCTGTTTCAAGAAATTCCAGTTTTGGAAAAGAAGACAAAAGCCAGTTTCATTGTGAGATCTGTGGAAAGAGGGGACATCTCATAAGCACCCAATTTGACTTTTATTAACACATTGACCACGATAATGAGATTACAATTTTTTCCGATTTCTTTTTTGATTTTTATTTTCGATTTTTTCTCGATTTTTATTTTATTTTTTCGATTTCATTTTTCGATTTTTTTTGTGTTTTTCGGTTTTTTATTTCTTTTTTTATTTTTCTCGATTTTATTTCGTTTGTTTAATTTCCTTTTCGATTTTTTTTCGATTTTATTTTTTTCGGATTTTTGTATCTTTTTAGATTTTTTTCTCAATATATTTTTTGAATTCTTTTTTTATTTATTTTTTCTGAAAAAATAGAAAAAGAAGTAAAAAAATCAAAAAATAAATAAATACGAAAGCAGAAAAAATCGAAAAAGAAATCAAAAAAGAAATCGATAAAAATAGAAAAAAGAATTTTAAAAAAAAAATCGAGAAAAATAGAAAAAGAAATAAAAAAATAAATCGGAAAAAAACCCAAAAAAATGAAAAAAAATCGAGAAAGAAACGAAAAGAAACCAAAAAAATCAAAAAAGAAATCGAAAAAGAAATCAAAAAAGAAATCGAGAAAATAAATCGAGAGAAAATCGAAAAAGAAATCAAAAAAGAAATAGAGAAAATAAATCAAGAAAAAATCGAAAAAGAAATCGAAAAAAATATCAAAAAGGAAACCGAAAAAATTGTAATCTCATGATTAGGGTCAATGTGTTAATAAGAGTTAAATTGGGTGCTTATGAGAGGAAAAAATGTGTTTGGACAAAAATACCCTTCAAAAATCTGATGGAATGACCCGAATGACTGGATTTCTAAACATTAGTGATCTAACTGTCGTTTTTGAAACATGAGTGATCTAACTGGCTTTTTTTCGAAACGTGAGTGATATCAGCAGCCATTTGCCCTTCTTATTTTTTCCTCTATTCTTCCACCATTTTCATATTTTAACTCCATCTCCATCTCTATCTCCATCTCCATCAATCTTCCACCTTCCACCTTGAAATATTTCTCCCTCCCCATCATCTCTTCCTCTTCTTCAGCAGCCTAACCACCACCGCCTTCACAAACCCACCACCACAGACAACCATAGATTCAAAACCACCACCGCCGTTTCCTTTGTTCCCCAATTATATTCTTCAATCCACCAACCTTCATCCCTCATTTATAGTTTTCAATCTAACAACCACCACCTTCACCCATTTCTCTTCTTCATTCTATCAAATATCAACAAAAAGATGTTAATTCCTAGCTAGGGCAGTGGTGGGGGGCCGAAATAGGGCATGGCCAGTGGGGCAAGGGGACGAAATCCGGCAGGGCTGTGGAAGGGCAGAAATCAGGCAGTGGGTGGAAGGGGCAATTTCAGGCGGTTGAGGGGGTAATGGGCGATTTTGGGCATGGGCAGAGGTGGGTGGGTGGTGGTTGAAGGTTGGTGGTGGTGGTGGTTTTGTATATTAAAGAAGATAGGTGGTGATTACTGGTGGTGTTTTTATGAACTGAAGGTTGGTGGTGGTTGATGAAGAAAAAACATGATGGTTGAAGGTAGTTTTTTATATTGTTGAAGAAATTTTGGTGGTGGTGGTGGTGGTGGTTTTTTTTATTGAAGAAGAAAGGTTGGTGGTGATAGTGGTGGTTTTGTGTTTTGAAAAAGAAAGGTGGTTGTTGGTGAAGAAGAATGGTGGTAGTGGTGATGTAGGTGGTGGTTTTGTGAAGGTGATGATTATGGTTGGTGAAAAAGAAGAGATGACGGGGAAGAAGAGATGATGGTAAAATAAAGACAAAGTAGGTACTTTACGGAGAAAAAGTGCTATAGTTTTACGAAAAAAAAAGTGAAGGGTGTTTCACGTTAAAAAAGCCTTCAAAGGGTGCTCATCTCGCCAAATTCTCGTCATAAATGTGCATCATTATCAACTATCAATTGAATTGGTGAAGGACCACTCCAATACAACAACTGATGGACATTGCAAGATGATTTTGATTTCCATTTACACTATTCAATAACGACACAATGAGAAGTCTCGGGACTCGGATAACACAAACTCCATCATAGAAACATTCGTAGAAGAACAAAATACTTAGTCAGGATCCCAGAAAAATTCGAGCAATAGTACTTTTGGAATATTTTTTTAAAATTTGGAGCATACATTTACATTTCTCGGCAAAGTAGCAAAATTTACTAAAATAGCCCTCTATAAACTTAAAGAAATTACTCCCTCCTTTCCATTTTCTTATCGACAAACGGCCAGGATGATCACCTATCTTTGGGGTAGGGTCCCAGATGATCACCTAACTATCAAAGGGTCCCAGTTGATCACCTTACTTTCTAAATCGTTCCCATTTAGCAGATTCATCACTTATAATGATAATTTTTTACTAATTAAGATTAGTGGTCACTAATGATGGGCATTTTAGTAATTTCGCATCATAAATTTCTGAAAATAAATTTAATACATTAAATAACACTCAATACCCATAACACTAAAATGCGAAATTACTAAAATGCCCATTATTAGTGACCACCAATCTTAATTAGTAAAAAAATTTCACTATAAGTGACGAATCTGCTAAATGGGAACGACTTAGAAAGTAAGGTGATCAACTGGGACCCTTTGATAGTTAGATGATCATCTGGGACCCTGCCCCAAAGATAGGTGATCATCCCGGCCGTTTGCCGTATTCTTATTTACATTTGACTTTCCAAGATCTCCGAGACACGACTTAAAACGTAAATATCTTTAATTCTATACATGTGAAATTATAACAAGTTGATAGTTTAAAAATATATATTGAAACAAATCTAACAATATCCAATTTGGCTATATTATTTCTTATTGACTATTGAAAATTAATGGTAAATTTTTTTGATTTTTTACCCCAAAAATAAAAAGTGAAATAAGAAATTAGGAAGGAGGGAGTATTTTTCTAAAGATAATTTTTCTATTTTTTCTAATTTTTTTTCGCGATATTTTTTCTTAGTAAAATTGGTCTAGTTTTGGCAAAAAAGGTTCGCTTCGTAGTTTTTTGACAAAAAGGTTTGATTTTGATAATTATTTGCTAAAAGAATTTTGTAGTTTGCCAAAAGGTTCAATTTCCGATTTTGGTAGTTGTTTCACAAAGAGTCCAATTATGATCATTGTTTTGGCAAAAAAGTTCGATTTTGATAGTTGTTTTGGCTAAAAAGTTTAGCTTTTGCTAGTTGTTTTGGCTAAAAGTTCCGATTTTGATTGTTTTTTTGCAAAGTGTTCGATTTTGATAGTTTATCTGAAAATCAAACTTTTTTGAATATCTACAAAAATCGGACGTTTTTGTCAAAACAACTATAAAAAATGAACATTTTTACGAAACAACTGCCAAAATTAAAATTTTTGCCAAACCACTACCAAAATCAAAAAAAAATCGAAAGGAAAATCTTAAAAAAAATCGAAATTTTAAAAAAAATGTCTCTAAATTTATAGGGGGTATTTTCGTCATTCCATGGCCTCTTGTTGCTTCTTTGCCAAAAAATGTAAATGTGTATTCCAAGTTTAAAAAAAGTTTCAAATGTGCTATTTTTCCAATTTTCTCTCGCATCCGACCTAACATGGGTTGGGTCATCCAAAAATAAGCTCATCTCTTAAAAAGCCTCCATCTCATAGGCGGGTAAGTTTACATATTGAAAATACTATAATTGTGAATAACAATAATTTTTGAACTAATATCTTCAAATTTGGGTTGAACTAATAACTTCAAATTTGGGTAAGTTTACATATTGAAAACAATATAATTGTGAATAACTATAATTTTTTATTCTTTAAAGTTGTTTTTCTTATTGAGTCAAAATCATGTTTTTGAATGTAGTTGAGTTAAAATCACTTTTTTCAATTAGTTATATATACTTCACGGCAAATGGCTGGAACCATAAGCAATGTTTATATAATGTTTCCAGTCAATCACCTATGTTTTAAATCTTCCAGTCCATCACATATGTAATTTGTTGAAATTATAAATGGAGACTTAGGGGTTTGAACCTGCGACCTCAACTATGATAATAAATACTTTAGCAATTGAGCTATGAGGTATTTGTGTAAGTGTGCACACTAGAAATTGGATCTTTAAGATTGCACTCTAGAAATTGTAGATTTATGTGTAAAGTTTGTTTTTTGGTACTTTAACTTTGTTTTTTGAACAAAAGTTTGAATCTTTTTAAGTTAAACACGAGACTTTGAGTTTAAATAATGATTGAACTATAAATTTGTGTTCAATGTGTGTTATGTGTATGTAATTTGAAGATTTTGTGTTATTTTGTAATAAAAGTTCGAATCTTGAGGGTATTATGTTGATATAGTCTGGTTTTTTGATAACTATAACACTGTATAATAAATTATATAATCGATTATAACACTGTTCAATCAAGTATAATTGAGTATAACACTTTATAATATAATATTTCCTTTATGTGTAGTTACAACTCATATAATTTGTTTAGTATATGAATATAATGTTAATACATTTGAGTTTATTATGACTGACTACTATAATTATATAATCCAATGTAACACATTTTAATTGAATTAGATGATTTCAGTTTTGCTTTAATTATTTCAAGCTGGAGTGTTATAGGCCTCAAGTTCTAAAGTAACTCCAATGGCCGCCGGAGAAAAGATTCTTGTTGAAGAATAGAAATCTAATTCTTTTTTATTTTCTACGGTTTGTTTAGTCTTCAAATGTATTAGTATAAATTATTTGTTCCATACCCAAAAGAAATCAATATTTCTTTGTGCTTTGTACTAGTGCTAATATACTCATCAAATTTCTATGGTTGCATCCAATTTGTATATGATTATATAGGCTAATTAATACGTACTTCCTCCATCCTCTTTTGTTAGAGATATTTCATTTGACACAAAAATATAAATAAATTCAAATTAACTCACAATCTATATTTTTCCTCCAATTTTTGAACTAAATAAGAACAAATTAAGGGATTTATATAAAAGGAAAGTACCCCTATCAATTAGGGATGAAGGGAGTAGTATATAACATATTAATTGTTGTTGGTGTGGGTTTAAATCGATTAAAACATAGTTATAATGCATTATAATAGTCATTTCAACCCCGAAAAAACTTGTCTCATGCTTTCAATTTTTTCATTAAAAATAAAATAATCATTTCGCCTGAAAATTGTGGTATTCTTAAAATAAAAAACATTCCATAATTTCTTTTACAAATAGTAAACGTTGATCATGGTAGTTTGTAAAATTCTCTTAACATCGTCCTCTCCAGGAAGTCGGAAAGGTACTTTTGGAACACCAATAGGCATTAGTTGAAGGAAAAAGAGCTAAGTACTATATTTCACTTTGATGTGGAAACATAAAAATCAGGTTTTATTGTCTTTATAATATTTTCTTTTATTTTATCTATAGATTAGAAAAATTCATAAAAAAGGAGGGCTGAATAAAGTCAAATTATTATCAATATGACCTTATAATAATGAATAATTTTATAGTTGAAGCCTTGAAAATGTGTAAAGATTGGGTGCATCGATACTTCCATGCATCATGTTCATCAAGGGAGTTTGGGCATAATATCTCATAAGTTAAGGATCACGCTGCAATTATTGATATAATTAAGGGCCACGCTGCAATTATTGATATAATTAAGGGCCACGCTACAATTATTTATATATTTGTGGGTTAATTTGCAAATCACATATATATTTACTACTTTTATTTTGGGTTCAAATTATTGGATAGAAGCTTGTGGTACTGTACCATTGTTATAGTATAATTTTGGTACAAATTATGTTGATATTGTTTCTTGTACCAATGATGAAGTTTCAGGTGGGTACAATACCCACGTAAAGTCTTTAAGTGGGTACATTGATGAACGTATTCTTGATGCACCGAAACCGGACACCTTCAAAATATCATAATATCATATGCTATGTATAAATCCACAAAGCCACAACAAACAAAAAGTGGCAAAAGAACAAATCCTCTGAAATTATTATAGCTTTATATTCACACAAAAAGTTTGTCCATAATGTGATAGGGAATTTCTTAAATCATTCGTTTATATTAAGGCCTTCTTTGGAATCTTTAGACCAAATGCGACACGAATTTTCGAAATTTAGGTATGGTGGGTCCATTTAGATATCGTAAAACACTAAAACAATATTTGTCACATATTTATACTCCACATCATCACCAAGTGCATACACATAAGCTAAATGCAATAATTAATTTTTTTTATCATATAGTTTTCTTCATCTCCTATTAACTGATGTTATAGTTTATTTTGTCCACTAATACGATGAAGTTATTTAAGTATAAGTGTATTTGATAGTAATTGAATAATCTAGTGGAAAAGACTTTCGTTAGTGATTAGAAGGTTATATATTTGAATTTCATATCATCATTAATTTATAATAAAAAATATAACTGTTTTTCACGAGTTAATCGAATAATTTAATGAAAAAGATTTTGGATAACGATGAGACGGTCCTAGGTTTCGAAACTCACATGGTTAATTTTTTTAAAAAAAGAGTATAGCTACAGTGTGACGATTTCACACCTTTTTTCTAAAGTATAACTGTTTTTCACAAGGCATAATTAGTGGTAAATAGTAAAATGATTGTAGTGGGGATTCGAAACAGGGGCGGATCCAGGAAATAATTTCAGGGGGGTCCCTTAATAATTTAAATTAAAAATAAAAATAATCATCGATAAAAGTGTACAAATATCTCAAACAAAATACAAGGATAGTTTAAACACGAACTAAAAAGTACATATATTTAATACTAGTTCAGGGTCACTGCATCCTCCTCTTGGTCATAACATGAAAACGCCTAATGATATCCATATCATTGATTGTGCTAAACACTTCTTTCTCCACATAAGTAACCAAACAATCATTAAGCCATGGATTCGCGATTTTATTTCTCTTGACATTCTTCACATAATTCAATCCTGAAAATACTCTTTCAACAGTTGTTGTTACCACCGGTGATGTCCATTAGTATTGTTGAAGGGCAGGAGAAGAAGTTGAAAGCAAAAAGAAGAAGAAAATTAATTATTAATTAAATTTAGGGACTAGGGTTTTGTTACTTTTGGAAAGAAGAAAAGAAGGTGAAAGATTTATTTTGTACAAAAAAAAGAAATGATACGTGAGTTGTGGCCTTCAGGCCTTGTGGATAAGTAAAGTAACAAAAAAAAATCTGATACGTGAGTTATTGTGGCCTTCAGGTCTTGTGGGTAAGTAAGGTATACAAAAAAAAATAAACTGAAGCAAGGGGGGTTCGAACCCTCACCATTTTTAAAAAATACCAAGCCTTTACCATCTCAGCTAGAATACTATTTTAATTAGGGGGGTCCTGTGCACCCTTTGACCCCCCCGTAAATCCGCCCCTGATTCGAAACAATACTTTGCTGAAATACTGTACCGGTTGCTTCCGATTTTGTGTCTTGTTAATATTCAACTTTCCTAAAAAAGTATCAACTATTTTTCACTATTTTATATAGTTCATAAATTATTTTTATTTGGTTTTTTGGACTTAATTTTTTAATATATAAAATATCTATTATTTTTCTAGCATATTGTACTTATCAAATATAGATACACTTTTCAACTATTTTTTGTTATTAAATTATTAATCAATCAATTACATAATTTCAAATGATTTGTTATTATACACTTTGATGTAATTTTTAATTATTTTTTCATTTCCTTGATCTATGCAAGTATAACTGGAAATACAACTATAAAAGAATAACGAAGTAATTAATTGAGATATTTCCATAGAATAATTTTAAAAAATTCTCGATCACTTGACTCATCACGATCCAAACACACTATATACACTATATAACTACTAGTACTAATCGTTTGAGTTAGCTTAGCACAACTTCCCACAGATCCCACCAGCCCTTTTGACGTTATAGTGTTTTGTGTATGTTCATCGAATGTTTTATCATATTTGATGGAGATTTCTTGAATCCCATAATCTTCCATTTCTGTAATAAAAAACATTGGTTTTATTCCCATTTTTTGGCTTTTTCTTTGAGTGCTTCGAATAAAAAGTACCAAGTGTTGGCTTGGTTTAAGCTTGTTTATGTTAAGTGGAAGCAAAGTATGATCTGCCCATTAATCTGAATCTCTCTATGATGGATATTGAAGCTTGGAGTCCTCAAAATGCTGTTAAGGTTACAACTTTATTATTCAAGAATGCTATTTTTATTTTATTTTCAAATTGTGGTTGCAAGAACTCGAACATAAACTTCGTCATTTTGAGTAATATTTATGGCCATTATACATTTATACCAAGTAGTTCAAGAATGGAATTTGAGATCTTGGTGGAATACTTAGATTTTTGGTGTAAAGTTTTGTTTTTTATTTGTGGGTATTTTTTATTATGCAGAAAGAATCATGGAGGACTGTGTTAAGTTTGGCTTATCAGAGTTTGGGTATAGTGTATGGAGATTTGAGTACTTCCCCTTTGTATGTCTACAAGAGTACATTTGCAGAGGACATTCAACATTCAGAAACTAATGAGGAAATTTTCGGAGTTTTATCGTTCGTGTTTTGGACTTTAACTCTTATTCCCTTGCTTAAATATGTAATCATAGTTCTTAGAGCTGATGATAATGGTGAAGGTGGAACTTTTGCTTTGTATTCACTATTATGCCGCCATGCTCGAGTTGGTGTCTTGCCTAATGGCCAATTAGCCGATCAAGATTTATTCGAGTACAAGAAAGATGGGAGTTCGCCTTCATATGATAAAGGGTTAGGTAAGAGATTGAAATCGACATTGGAAAGGCACAAGTTCTTGCAACAAGCTTTGCTGATCTTGTCATTGATTGGGACGTGTATGGTAATTGGTGATGGAGTCCTCACCCCTGCAATCTCAGGTAGAAGATTTGATGAGCTCTCCTCAGAATTCTTTCAGAAGCAATCAATTTTTTACATTTTAAGTAATGTTGATGATTGTTAATCTGATTAGTTCTTGTTATATATGCAGTATTTTCAGCTGTTTCAGGATTAGAGCTTTCTATGTCAAAACAGCATCACCAATGTAAGTTTCTGTAATTTATTAATCATCTTTCTCTGTCTTAATCTTGTCACATCATAGTTTCTTGTTAAATCTTGACCCGTTTAAGATCTGGTTGTCTATTTATTGTGCACATGTATATTTATTTATTGTCTCCATTTTATGTCTGGGAAATCAACCCTGCCTTGATCCTATGAATCTTACCCTTATGGCCTTATCATAACATGCTATCTATCCTGTGTATTGAAGATGATAATAATAGCAATTTATTCGGAATTATCATTTATGTGGTCCCAATATTCAGAAAGCAGGTGATTGAGGGGAAAAAAATAGAAACTGAGTAATAATGCGGAATAATTTAACGTTTATCATAGAATGGTCTAGACTGCGTTAGAGTTGACAAGATCAACTTTGTATGCTTGATTATTTTTTAATGATTTCTTTGTCTTCTCGTCTCTTTTGGTTTTGTTTCATTAACTGATAGATATTGTGATATAATCTTTTGGTCCTTTATTTCATATGTTTTCTTATGTAATGGTGGGGTCAACTGCAACTAGGTTGTGGTTTTTGCCCATGAAAAAGTTATGTCCCAAAAACTTAGTGCACTCCAGCATATTGATGTCAGCTTCTTTTGGAAGTGGATATGTAAGCAAAGTAGGTATGGATGAAAAGTTAGCAGATAATGTTAAATATCGTAAAAGCGGTTCATAAGAATTGAAACTAATTATGGTGGTTGAGTCTCTTATAGTAACTAACGAAATAGCTTTTGTTGACTTCTAAAATCTAAATCTGAACTATAAGGACAACAAAAAATTGAAGCATGAAGAATGAAGTTAGATCAATAGAAGCTGAATTTGGAGGAATGCTCTTGATACACACTGAGTTACTTGCTGGAATGTGGTTGAATGGTTTCACATGCATTGACCATCATTGCTACCCCATAGAGTTAACAAAAACTAAACAATGATTTCGTTAAGGGGGTAATCCTTCACAATAACTGTTCAGGGGTGCTACTCCCATGATTTTGTCAAGCCTCGACAATCCCATCATTTCTATGTAGAATATAAGATGCTTTGATTTATTTGTTATATCTAAGTTCAACATGTCACGGTTAACTTACCAAAGGCACCTTCCATGCACCGGCAGAATCTAGTTAAGTACAACATATCACGGTTAACTTACTCCTATGCCACTGCATTTCTTGCATACATGAAGGAATTTGTTCAAGGCAGTTGCCAGAAATGATAGTGACGAGGACCTGAGTGTTATATTTTCTGTAACACATAAAGGAGTTCTTTCCACGAAAAGATATTTATTTTTATAATCGAATTTGTTAGATTCCAGTACTGCTGAAGTTTTGTGTGATCCATACCCTTGTACGGAGTACAACAAAAGTTGAGGGGCCACTGAAATCGTTAGGTCAACAAAACTAGAGATATAACTTTTAAATCGATGATGTACAATTGTGTCTTACATTGAAACTCTATAATCTAGTTGAGTAGTTAAGAATGATGCTTCCCTAATAAGATTTAATTGCAACTATATTATGAATGGAGTCTAATTTGCAATGTTTATATTAGTTCTTCTATTTTTTTGCAGATGTAGAAGTCCCAGTAGTCTGTGTCATACTCATAATCCTGTTTTGTCTCCAACATTACGGAACACACAGAATAGGCTTCCTCTTTGCTCCCATTGTCATAACATGGCTTCTATGCATCAGTGCTATTGGCATATACAATATCGTCCACTGGAACCCCCATATCTACCAGGCCCTCTCTCCTTATTATATGTACAAATTCTTAAAGAAAACTCGAAAAGGAGGTTGGATGTCCTTGGGTGGGATATTGTTATGTATTACAGGTAAAATATCCATAGTGGATTACTACATTGTCAAGAGATGATTTCTTTTATATATAATATTTTTTTAACATACTCTGAAGGTTCCGAGGCTATGTTTGCTGATCTGGGACACTTCTCGCAGTTGTCTATTAAGGTATACACTACTGTTGAAAATGGATTTTTTTTTCATCATCCTAATAAGTGATCTGATTAGCTATACCACGTTGATGACTCTTCTTTCCTAATAAAGTTTGGTTTCCGAATAATAAGCAATTGCAGACAGTTTAAAACGTCGATCCAGTAACTCCTGAATTTTCGACTAAATTTAAAATTTCTCGGTATTACACTAATACTTCTTCATCTCATGGCGTTCAGATAGTTACCTGCTGAAAGTTTTTTTTTTTTGCAATGCCTTATACATTCACTTATTATTCTTCTTTAACCGCATAGTTATCTGTCAATAAAGTGCTGGTTTTAGTCTTGTTTCTTGTACCATAATTAAGTACTTCTGTTTATTTAATTTAAGATATTTCGTAATGGTTCTCTCTGTATATGTTATATTATTAATTGATTAATCCCTACCCTTTATTATATGTTCTAATGAAGTACAAGTGCATATTTGCATTAATATTGAGAAATGGACGATGAAATTAAAATTGGCAAGTGAGGCATTGATTGGTGGGATATGGAGGGAGTCTTTGGGCTCTAAAGATTCAAGTTCAACAGTCGACAATGTTAGGATTTACTGAATACTGACTTGTCTGATTATTTTTGTGCAGATAGCTTTCACATTTGTTGTTTATCCAGCATTGATCCTTGCCTACATGGGGCAAGCAGCTTACCTCTCCAAGCATCATATACTTGAAAGTGATTACAGAATTGGATTCTATGTTTCTGTACCTGGTACATAAGATTCAATTTGAAGTCTCGTTCTTTAAATATATCTAGATTTCTGGTGTCTCTATTCTGGCCATCGATAACTAATTATCATATTTAATTTCTTTAATCTTTGATTGGAGCCAGAAAAATTGCGTTGGCCTGTGCTAGCAATTGCCATACTAGCTGCAGTGGTTGGTAGCCAAGCCATAATTACTGGAACATTTTCTATTATCAAGCAGTGTTCAGCTCTAGGGTGCTTCCCCAAAATCAGAATAATACATACGTCGTCCAAGAGATATGGTCAGATCTACATTCCTGAGATCAACTGGACATTGATGCTTCTATGCTTGGCTGTAACTATTGGGTTTAGAGATACTAAACACATAAGTAACGCATCAGGTAAAATTCGGTTATGTGCTTCCACACCAAACAACTTGTCTATCTACTGTTTAAAATGCATGATATTACATTCCTTTTATGACTGGATCTTCTATTCTGGCTGCAATTTATGAATTACAATTTGGGAGATGCATTTGAGCCACTGAAGTCATATGTGAATGCTGTCTTCGTTTACTTAATCGTAATCAGGAGTATCAAAGTGAAACTTATCGAAGCATTACATATTCTCAAATTATCATGGGCCAGAAATGTATTTTCTTATGACATCTCATATTCCATAAACAGGTCTTGCAGTTATTACAGTAATGCTGGTAACCACCTGCCTGATGTCCCTTGTTATTGTCCTCTGCTGGCAGAAAAATTTATTCCTTGCTCTCTGTTTCATGTTCTTCTTTGGTTCCATTGAAGCACTCTACTTCTCAGCTTCTCTGATAAAGTTTCTCGAGGGAGCTTGGGTTCCCATTGCCCTCTCTTTTATCTTTCTCCTCATCATGTACATATGGCACTACGGAACTCTGAAGAAGTATGAATATGATGTTCAGAACAAAGTTCCAATCAATTGGCTGCTTAGTTTGGGTCCAAATCTTGGTATTGTGAGAGTCCGGGGGATTGGCTTGATTCATACTGAGCTTGTGGCTGGAGTTCCAGCCATATTTTCTCATTTTGTGACCAATCTCCCTGCGTTTCATCAGGTTGTGATCTTTCTCTGCGTCAAATCCGTGCCAGTTCCTCGTGTAAGACCTGAAGAACGGTTCTTGGTTGGGAGAATTGGACCAAAAGACTACCGGATCTATAGGTGTATAGCAAGGTATGGCTACCGGGATATGCACATGGATGATGTGGAGTTCGAGAAGGACCTTGTTTGTAGTATTGCTGAATTCATCAAGTCTCAAGCGACTGAAAGCATTGTTGGTGTGGAGGATCTAAGCGATGAGGAAAATATGACAGTAATTGGGACATCATCATCATACTTAGAACCTGTAAGGATGTCCGAAGATACTGAAGAATTATCCGTGGTTTCAGAGGCAGCAAGCACATCCGCATTGAGAGAAGTCCATTCACCTGAAATGCCGAGGAAGAGAGTAAGGTTTCTTGTGCCGGAGAGCCCTAAAGTGGATCCAAGCGCAAGAGAGGAGTTACAGGAATTAATGGAAGCTAGGGAAGCAGGGTTGGCATTCATATTAGGACATTGTTATGTGAAGGCAAAGAGTGGTTCGAGTTTCTTTAAGAAACTAGTTATCGACATTGGCTATGAGTTCTTAAGACGAAATTCTAGGGGACCGACATATGCGCTAAGCTTTCCTCAGGCGTCGACGTTGGAGGTAGGGATGATATACCGTGTATGATCCCAGTATAGTTCGGTAACATATCTATTTAGTTTTGGTCTCTCCTCATTAACACTTGTAAATGAATGACCATCAAGACATGTAAATTTTGAACAGTGAATTTTGAATGCTTCAATTTTGTTTTTGTTTTTTTTTTAAATCATGCAATTCATAAATCAATCAAAAGTGTTTACAACTTGAGTTTCATAATTGAAATGGCTAGTAGCCGGAAAATTAAAATGATTACAATCTTCATTGAATTTTGCAATAGTTTTTTTCAGGAGATTCAAAATACATCCAACTTTCGTCGGGTATCAAATATTTCTGCAACAAAAGTCCAAAGCGCTTCCCGTAATCAAATCCCTTTCCTTGCTACTCTCGAGTCTCATAAAATTCTTACTCCAAAGCTGAGAAAAGAAAGCATCAGTAACAATATAGACCGAGTGGTTCTCGGCATATTTGATTAGAAGAAGTCTTGTAATAATAGCTCTAAGAGCATTGCAAGTCAATTTCCTTAATCTCCGAGTCAAGTGCATGGAATAAAGGATTTCCCATTAAAATTGAGTGTTTTCCCCCGTGGGAAAACTGATTTTCCAGCTTGGAGAATCTTCATTGGATAATCCAATACAAATTTTGAAGTCTCTTTTATTGCAGTTTAATGCATCTAGAAGAGTGGATAAAAAGTCTTATAAAAAACAATGGTAGATTCTTGAAATCTTTGCAATCTTTGAGTGCTCCCTGGACCAATCCTATTGGTAGGGTTGGTTTTGGTGAGGAGTGCTCTACTCCAAGATAAAAAGAAATTCTGAGGTTTAAAACTGAAAATATGTGAGTCGGGAGCTTTATTGTTGAAAATAAGATCATTCCTTGTGAGTCAAATAGTTCATAGAATACTACTAGCCTTAATGAATGTGTCAATCTCATGTTTCTTTTTCATGAAGTGAGTGATGAAATCCGTGATATCTCTGAAATAATGAATATTGTAAAACTGAATTGTATTCCAATGAAATGTAGCGTGAGGATAGTGGAGGAAAATATGATTATGAGTTTCCATGGGATTAAAGCAAAAGGGGCACTTAGTCTCGATGACAGAGGATGTCTTTTGAGAGATAAGACTTCTAATAGGAAGCCTATTAAGGAGGAGCCTCCAAATGAAAATTTTGATTTTATGAGGCAGAGGAAGATACCATAAATTTTTTTCAATTTTTGTTTGAGATTTTGAGGAAATCTGGAGGCTTAGTAATTTCAGTCTCATACTGTTTTTGTACGTTGTTATATATTTGTTTGGAATTTTTAGTGTTCAGACTCCAAGCCCATCTGTCAATATCCTTGGAGGGAATGATTTCAATGATCTTGGAAACAATATGGCTCGAAAAAATATTCATGAGTTTAGTCAAATTTCAGTGTCCTTCTTCATGCAGAAGTTCACAAGGGCAAAAGTTCACAAGGGGTGGATTGCAGGATCTTTTGAAATGAAGAATATTGGACGAAATTGGGAGATTTGGAATCCAATTGTCTCTCCAAATGTTAATTCTACTTCCATTTCCTACAGTCCACTGCTCGTTCATTCTGAGTTGTTGAATACCTGCGTGAAATCCCCTCCAAGACCAAGACGGATGATTGGTGGTCAATTAAACTTCGGCCACCGAGTCCGGGGAGGATTTAGGATATTATTTGGATTTAAAAACTTTGTTAAGAGGGGAGGTGTCATTTTTAATTAATCTCCAACCATTTCTAACCAGAAGGGCGAGATTAAAATGTAGATGTTTAAAACCCAAACCACCCTTTTCTTTATACAAGCACAAAAAGTTTCAATTTATCCAGTGGGTAGAGCTTCTGTGATTTCCTGATGTGCATTATAGCACCACTCCAATTGATCCCATCCAAGTTCCAATTGGACCAGTCACGAGATCAAGAGCCAAGGAGTTCAAGAAGAGACTCAACGGGTTGATTCAAGAACTTTGGACTCAAACGAATTTGATGAGGCCAATTGAGGGTGATCCGAATAACACATTAAGGCTTATTAATCTCATTCAAATGCAAAGCCTAAAGGAGTAAAGGGAATGCCAAAAACAGAGTTGAGTTCTGCAACGTCCGCAGTCAAATTTCAGATTGACACTTCTTAGTAAAATGGTCATAACTTCTTCATGGACACTCCAAATTGCACACCGTTTGATGCGTTGGTTCAAAGACTTTTCAAGCTTTCTAAAGACACCAAGTTTGCAGCTTTTCAAGCCTTGGAGAAGTCGTGACAACCCTTCCAACTTCATGAGAATTAAAGTGTCCGTAATCTATACTAATTAAGCATTGACTTTCTAATCTAATGGTTCGTGTGATCATAATAGCCAATTCCAAAGAGATTTCGTAACCGGTGTAGATGTGAATTGGTCGGAAATTGTCGGTTAAAGCTCAAAGGAGACGATCGATGGTACCCTACGAAAATAAAAGAATACAATGCGAGAGATGGCAAACAAATCAAACTATGCGAAGGTTGGGAGGATTTTGTAAGTGCCAACAACGTGGTGTTGGGCGATGTTGTGACTTTTGAGATTGACCTCGTTCATAGCGTACACCATCACCCAGTCTTCAATGTCAAGATATATGGAAGGAATGCGATAATAAAACGTAACATTAATAGTTCACCTAATTAGATTTCTGATTTATTATGTAATATCAGTTAGATTGAACTATAATATATTCTCGATCACGTTTTCATGTAGTGATCGAAAATCGGATAATGTATGGATTCCTAATTATTATTATGAATGATTATGTTTTATTCAAGACTTAATACTGTTTAATTAATATTTTTATATGTATTTTTACAAAATTTTCGACTAAGTAATTTTATTGATCAATTATTTAATGATTATATTGTATTTATTGAAGACTAAGTAATTTCCAAATTATTTACTTTTTATTCAATGTTCTGGAATAAGTGGCTTCGGATTGGAGTCAAACTGTAAATTTTCGAAATCTCAAGCCAATCCGAAGCCATACTGGAGTCGTATTGGCTTCGGAATTTGTTTCATTTTATAATAAAATAAATATATTGGATGTCCGAAGCCATTCTGACTCCATTCTAATAATATTTTCAATTTTTAGTTCATTTCGTTTATTATTATCAAACATATTTCTGATTTCATTATAAGTTTGATTATTATTTTATTTTGTTATAAATTAAATCAATCATTAAGTCCTAAGCCATTTTGAAGTAATTTCGTCTCCAATTTCAGAGGTATTCAACATTTTTTTGGTTGACCTGCTTCCTGACTCTAATCCTGAGCCAATCCAAAACCTTCTTTTTGGCTTTGGATTTTCCATCCGACGCAAATAGCGCGTTCTCTAGTAGTGAAAATACATCGATTGTTAATTATGTTTTTAACCCTTAACATATAACATTTGTTCTTTCAGATGATCTCTTTGTACTTTTACGTTTTTTAGTGTGTAAAAACCCTGTATTTATGTATTTTTACGATATTTATACTTTATTTTTGTTACAATATTTGAAAATATAATAATATAATATAAATTTTTTAGATAAATATTTTCTATGTTTTTTAAGATGACTTTAACTATGTTTTGTTTTCGCAACTTCAAAAAATATTAATTTTCAAACTTCGTAAAATTTAGATATACAAAAAATTAATAGTTTATATAAAAAACGAATTGAAAAAATTTAGAAGGGCCCTACTTTCTATTTTCGCCCGGGACCCCCAAAATGTGAGTTCACCATGTCCATCGATGTTGGATCGGATGATGAACTGGGACTTATCATCATCTGACCCAAGCCAAGACCCGATCGAACGGCTTCTTTACTCAAAATTTGGCTTCACAACACAACAGTTATGTTAATGTGGCTCAAAAAGTTATGGTGTTAATTTGATAGAATACGTAATAATCGGATGATAGGACAAATGAACAATAAGTGAAGCTCTGATTAAAATATGTAAATTTTCAAAATAAGTCCACCATATTCTCTTCATCATATACGTACATTATACATCATCATCGAAATTGCATGAATATTTGGAACGATGAAATCAATCAAAAAGCCGAAAAATTATCATAAATGAAATGTGAAATTAAAAACTGGGGCGTACGTAATTTCTTCGTCATCATTTTAGGTAATTTTTTTTCTATTTTTCTCCCTTTAGATTTGTGATAATAATTTCAACATTTGGTTATTTTTATTTTGTTTTCAGGAACTGAAAATGGGGGAAGCAATAATTCACCGTTTGAAATTGATGAGGAATGTAGACGATGATCGTTGCTTTTTCCCTTTAACACGCTTGCAAATTGGGTAACTTATTTTTTTTCCTCTCATCTAATAACGATATCGATGCTAGTGACGATAAAAAATAAGTGGAATACGGTATTCTCCAATATTGGATTTATTGTTTATTATTCGCAAAAACTCATGTATATTAACATGCATGTGCCTCTGGAGAGGCTACCGTCTAAGTGGGGTCTGGGCGGGGTCATATAAGACTTAATCTTACCTGTTGTAGTAACACGGACATTGCTTTTGAATCGATCCAAGAGTGAAGGGTAGACACTATTTGGTATCAACTGATTCACAATTGATAAGAAGTGTAGGTAGTAATGAACCATTTTTTTTGGGGAAGCGGGGGGCGGATTGTGATCAATTTGTCTATTATTCGCAAAAGCTCATGTATATTAACATGCATGCAATTCTGAGAGGCTACCGTCAAAGTGGGATCAGGGGGTCATATAATAAGATTTAACCTTACCCGCTGTAGTAGCACGAACACTGCTTCCGAATCGATCCAAGAGTGAAGCGCAAGCACTAGTTGATATCAACTGCTTCACAATTGATAAGAAGTGTAGGTAGTAATGAGCCATTTTGGTCTGTTTCATTAGATTAAGAGCCCGTGAGGACAAAATCTTTGACTCTATAGGACATGAAAACGATACGAACCATTTTGCCATTATTGTTAGTTGATTCCTCCTATGTAATTTTTGTCCCTTCAGAGATCTGCAGTCCTATCTTTCACATCTTAGCCTATTCTTGGCTCCTGAAAGCAAGAAGTTTTATATACTGGTTGATAATCAGCCCTGGTTGAATGAGCTTGCTTCTCGGCCTACGCACTTGTGGCAATTGATGGTGACTAAGGTTACTAAAACTTGCTTCCTATTGAATTTGTTTTCCGCGCCATCTTAATCGTGACATCTGCCTGACTTCGTTGCTGTCCTGAATCGAAACAGTCTAGATTATCTCCCTTTGCGAATTACAGAAGGCAGAAGAATTTGGACAGTTCGGAAGACCTTGATGTGACCTCAAACCTGAAGACGGGTGAATCAGAGGAGATGAAGAAGTGGTTCTCATTAATAGATGCTGCAACTTTATCCAGTAACAGAGCTTTATTACCTGTAGCAAAACTTAAACAAAGTTTGATTTCTAATAGTAAGCTGCACATGATACTGTATGGTTTCATAGTATTCGAAGTAGCATGGAGCGATGTCCGGGGGTTGAATTACTTAAATGAGCTTCAGGTATTGTATGGATGAGCCTTATTTTTCCATCCATCTCTATGACAGACATGATTTTTTTGCTTACATTGTTTGCAACTTAAGCGCAGACTGAGACATCACTCGCCATAGAGACTAAAGTCATGAAAAGATGGGAATTTGATAGTATTAGGCAAGCTATTAAATGCTTATCATCTTGGTTCAACGGGACGTGCAATGAGCAGATTATTTTGAATGAGTATCTGGCCACTTATGCAGGTAATCTCTTTACATTTTGTGTTATGTTGTGAAATGGAACTTTAAGATACTTTAAGACTCCCACTTATCATTATGCATGCATTAATTGGCCATGTATTGAGCGTCTCCTTGTATGAGATAAAACAAGGTTATGTGTCGTGAAGATCCCCTTCTTCATTCTTCGATGGAAACACGAAAACATAGTTTTCTCATACTGCAACTTTTGATGATTGGAGTATAGATGTTTTGAAGATCCCTTCTTCATTCTTCGATGGAAACACGAAAACGTAGTTTTCTCATACTGCAACTTTTGATGGTTGGAGTTTAGATGTCTTGAAGATCTCTTTCTTCATTCTAAGATCCTAACAAAAAAAAACTAATATTATCATACAGCAATGATGGTTGAGTTTTAGATGTTTAAGAACATCATAATCTTCGTGTTCCGGACTTTTGGCACTACCGTTGTTGCAACCATTTATTATAGGAGTAACAAATAATTTCTTTTATTCATTTGAGATACTTATAGCTTTATGTGTCTGCTTCAATATCTGCTATATACAGGATCTATATTCTCCGACTCTCAAGAAAAATATCCGAAAACAACTGCTACAGACGACGACAGAGACAGCAGTAGCAACATGTGTTCTGAGGAAGGATCACCATCTTATCTAAATCAAAGATGTCAAGTAGATTCATCATCTTTAGATAGTACCTCAAACCCCCTACAGGCACCATCTCCACCTGTTGGACCGTCCAAAAGAAGAGAAGTCGTGAAGTCCATCGGTACTGAATCCGAGACTGACATGTCCTCTGGAGAAGGAGTTTCTGATAATACTGGTTCATTATATTCTATGAACTCTTGTGATAGTGAATTTGAAGACGTAGTATCCAGCCAATACAAAGATGTTTATATTTTTTTTCGCTTTGATGATCCTGATCTCCCTTTCAGACTAAAAGATATAGTAATGTCTAATCTGCGGTTACTCACCTTACTAGAAGCAGGACTTCCATCCTGGGTCATCTTCCTCCAGTCTTATCCAGGATTTTGCCATATCTATCGTCCATGGATGTGTCCTCTGGCGAGAGCCTTATATGTTTCGATTTCAGTTGTTACTGTCCTCATCGGTTTTTATGATTTATACAAGAATGTGCCACTCCTCAAAGATACTGCATCACGTTTGTTTGGTCCTTTTTTTGACTGGGTAGAGAACTTTGAAATGATTACACGAATTCAGTATCTAGGGACAATGTTATTCCTTCATAACTTTAAAAAAGAATTCCAGTGGTTCCTCATGACAACTCGCACGGTGAGATCTTTTCTTAAAATGATCATAGAGCCAATGTTGGGGCCATTAGCAGAGTTTTTGGATGTCATTTATCCCCTTAAGAATGCTTTGATGGAGCTTGCAGAGACTTCATTCTCAGCAATCTGGACAGTGATAGAGTTCTCTTGCACTCTCATAGGGGACATTCTGGAGACACTCTTATTACCCATATCGTGTCTCCTCGCCTTCATATGGGACACCGGTAAGTTTCAAGAAGATAACGAAAATGATTCTAGTAGTTCTTAAGGTGCATTATCAATGAGAGATGTAACACTGTTTCTTATGACATCTTCTCTTGCAGTAATTTCTATCTTATATCCCGTCTTCTGGGTTCTGTATGCTCCGATCCGCCTTGCTTTTGGAACTTCTAGCGTCGCAACCTATATCTTCACTTCCTTGTGGAAGTCAGTCGAATACACACGAAAGTGTGTGAGCGGTCTATCCCAATTAACTTCACAGGTTTCACAAGTTTCACAAGTCGGATCAACAGTGAGCTCATACGAGGTTTCCATGTGGCGCGCTCTGTGGAACGATCTGTTCTCTCAGGTTGTTCACCATCATTGTTTACTATCTTCCTGTATATATTTCTAGAGGATCTGAATGTTTGATGCTTTCTTTTGTGCCAGGTTTTTAAAGCTCTTCGTGCTATTCTTAATGGGTTTGTTGCCTTTTTCCTTGCTTGTAACAGGCACAGGCTCAGGTACGCCATACTTCGTTTCCTGTAATCTTCAATTGAAAAATGGCGTAGAACTTCGATCTCTGGCAAATACACTCTTTTGTATAATAACACATATCTAAAGAGTAAGAAGGTCAAGCGGATCCATAATGCGTCCCGATCATTTCTCTGATATATATTTTCTGGGTTTATGATTTGCAGCATATATAATCACATACTCGAGTTCGTTAGAAGGTTGTCTGTATGTAGAGAAGAAGACACATCTGAAGATATTTCTAAGGTTTGTTCAACCATATGCTTTTTACCTTTCTTGAACCTTACTGTATATATTTACTGGATCCATTTGCGACAATCTTCGGTGATGCTTCATATCCGAATTCTCCTTTGTCCTTCAACTTTGTAGGTAGAACCGCAGGAAGATAAATCATCCTCAATGACATGCAAGAAGATTAGTTGACGGTATGGGTAGAGGCAGCGCTTGCTAGTGAATATAATGTAAAGAGACTAACTACGACGAACCATTACCAACATTTCAACTATTCACTAATTTCATTTTATACTCGCCAACAGGTAGGATCGTTGGCAGTCACCTGTAATATAATCCTTGTATCTAACAATGCTCCAATCCTTCGTTAATTCATTGTAGAAGTTACGATAAAATAAATTTATGAAGTCTACCAATGTGGGAGATTGTCATTTATACTGCTCAAATAACGCTGGAAACTAGAGAGTCCCGGGGAGGGGGGGGGGGGGGGGGGGGGGGTGGAGGTTCAGAACAGCAAAACTTGCTTATAATATAAAAATTCAAAGGTTTCCCTTTAAAAGTGTGCCTAGTGCAAGAAATCCAACTACTTCTTAAGTAGCAAATTGATACAGAATCATATTCGAACATATGAGAGAGAGAGAGAGTTTGCGAACTGCAATTTAAACTTCACATAAGACGAATCGAAAGAGGAAGATTTTGTTCATCAAACCTCTACACGGTTATCATTTATACTAAACTGGTGCTGGACTCTTGTAAGAAGGTAGCATATCTAGCCATGAACGAGATAGTAACTCAAGCAGCAGCCGCTCCTCCTATTTGGTGTAACATTGCATCAATCTCGTCACCATATTGCATTCCTCCAATTTGGAGTAACCTGAACCCAGCTTCTGTCATTCCTCCCCTTTGGCTGAAATATGCAATAATCTCATCACCATCCTCCATTTCCAGCTGCAATATACACGACAAGGTCAACAAGAGAATGAAACGACACATTTGATGCGGGCAGGCGGACTGCACAATGGAGAACAAATCTAAGATTAAACATTTATATGGAGTAGACCTCAGCAGGAGTTTGTTCTGCTCGCAGACGACGCCCATTAAACAAGAAACGAACATTGTCAATTCCCACAGACAGGCGTTCACAGTAGATGTTCATAAGATTCTTCAATCGAGTGCTGCTCTTCATCCTAAAGTACAATCTACTATTATCCTGCAGACCTGCACATAACAGATTTGAATCGTTTACATGGTCACATTTCGTTTTCTTGTTTTTTCTCAACTCTTTTTTCTCTTTTTTCCTCAAGTTTGAAATAACCCATCATAGCTAGTTATTTCCAAATACTGAGTATTGAATAGTTGTAAAGCGATGGCGCAATAGCAGTATTTTCTTTTTTGTCAAACCATGTCATAATTAGTGCCGCTCCTTACCCATGGCGGGGGAGCGGCCGCACTAGGTCCAGGTTTCGGAGGGATCCAAAAAAAAATTAAGATATCTATATATATATATATATATTATTTTACTGATTTAAAAATTAGAAATTAAATTATATATTCTAAAAATTTTACTTATTAAAGTAAATCCTACATTATCGGGGAGGGGGAAATCTACACTACAATCGGGCAGAGGCATTGGGACTCAAACCCAGGACCTCACGGGTCAACAATAGCAGTATATCACCTCAGCTTCTATGAGAATTTTCAAGTTCAATTCTTGTGAGAAGCATTTACTTTCATATGTATACTCTATCAAACTATCACTTTAGTTATTTAGACACTTTTGTATTATTATTTGTAATACTATTCAATTTATGTATATGATTTAACAAAAAAAATATAGTCCCTCCATCCCTAAATGATGTCACATTTTGACTTTGGTAGTCAATAAAATACGATTTAAACGTAAATATCTATTAGACTACAAGCAAAAAGTTATAAAAAAAGTTGATATTTCAAAAATATATATTGAGACGAATCTAACAAGTTCCTAGACTATATTATTTATTATTGTTTAATGAAAATTCATCGACAAATTTTGTTAGGTTTGAACAATAAAAGTCAAAATGTGATAATCTTTTAGGGCGGAGGATTAGTTCTTTAAGTGGATACAAAATTAAGAAACCTCGCCTCTGGCTACGAGGAAGAGAACAGCAGACGGATCGGTGTTGGGCTTCTTGTCTTCTTCACCAGCCTGAGACGACATCGTTTTACTCTCTTTTCTGTTGCTGCTGCGCCGTTATTAGAGTATGGTGATTGTTGAAGAAGATAGCCTTCGAATTTTCTAAATACAGTACTCTTATGAATTATGATGATACTATATAGTAGTGACTTAGGATGTTAACCAGCCTGGCCCAAACCGGTTGGGATCATTATCCAAACCGGTTCCACTCGCAAATCGCTTCGTTAATAAATCGATTTGAATGTTTAATTTGTAATCGGTTCGGAAAATAATCGTATAAATGAGTTTGTTAATCGAATCGTTTAAAACCACTTAAATTGGCTCGTTAATCGGTTCGAAATAAGAATCGCTCACACGGATAGCCAATCTTTTGGATCGTACTCCGTTCTCCACTCGCAAATCTGTTTTTTTAGGATATGTTTGGTATATTTTTTTTAAATAAAAATGAATATTATAAACGGTTTTAATGAGCGGGTGAGCGATTTGCAACGAATTACGGACGAATCGTAACGAGTTCAAATTAAAACTATATTTTAATAAAATTAATTTTATAAACGGTTTTAACGAGCGAGTGCAAACACTTTACGACTTCTAAAACGAATCGTTACCGGTTCAAAATTTAAATCAACCAAGCAAACGATCCGGTCTTAACGAATCGATTTGTGAGCGAACCGGCTCGCTAACATGCCTAGTAGTGTATATATTTCGAGGGCATTTATTTGCTGGCACTCATTTCTGCCCCTTTTGTGTTTATCGAACGTATAAAAGTATCGTTGAAAAAAATATTCTCTTATTTTTTTATTGTAATTTCAATGATATTTTCATACGTTGAGAAGAAATTTTCTCATTTTTTTTCGAATATCTACAACCAAACGCTTGGAATTATAGTTAGAATATTGGTTCAACGACAGAATCACGAGTTCGATGTTCTATGGAATGATGGTTTCATCCTTTGAGAGGAATTTTTTTTTATAGTTGGGAAATGAGAAAAGTAACTCATGAAATCATCATTAACATCAAACTCATGATTCCATTATTGAACTAAGGGCCTGTTTGTTAAACTGATTCAGCACTTAAACTTAATTAATTAAGTACTTATTTCATTAAGTCTGTTTGTTAACAAAAAAAATTAAGTACTGAATAAAATCAGACCTGAATGAAATCCTTAACAAAAAATTAAGTCAAAATTTGCTACTTAATTTTGTCCTCTTAATCAAATCAGAAGTTATCAATTACAACTTTACATATTTCTCCTTCCTTAATTCTTTCAAATTCATACATTCTTATTCAAATCAAATTAAATTATTATCATTGTCATTATTATTATTATTATTTTTATTAGTATTATTATTATTATTATTATTATTATTATTTCATTTTCCTTATTATTATTATTATTAATTCTTATTCTTATTGCTATTAAGATTATTGTAAGTCTCTAATTACTATTATTAATATTATTATTTTTTATTACTTTACTTCATATTATTATTATTAATAATAATAATTCTTATTCTTATTCTTATTAAGATTATTGTAAGTCTCTAATTACTATTATTAATATTATTATTATTTTTTATTACTTTAATTCATATTATTATTATTATTACTATTGTTATTATAATTATTCTTCTTCAATATATTATTATTCTCATCATTATTTTTATTGTTATTATTATTATTATTATTATTATCATCATCATCATTATCAATATATTATTATTTTTATTCTTATTTTGTGTAATAGTATTTGTTATACATATTATCTATATATGAATGAATTAAAGTAGGGGTAAAGTTGTCATTACATTACGATTTCAGTCTTTTTCTTTGAAATGTTATCAAACATCTAAATACTTCCAGAATTCAGATTCAGTTATAATTCAGATTCAGACATTCAGATTCAGACATTCAGTTTTCAGACTTCAGACTTCAGATTCAGACATTCAGTTTTAACAGACAGGCCCTAATATTTCAACTATAACTTTATGACTTTGGTTGCAAAAATTCAAAAAAAAATATGAGAAAGTTTGTTTTCAACTTATGACAATATCATTAGAGTTAATCGCACAACCTAATGAATAAGGTTGTTGCCAGTATCGTGGTTCCATACTCACATCATCACTAATTTATGACAAAATGATTAGAATTGCAATTCAACCATATTTTCATACATTGGCTACAAAACTGAAAATAAAATGCCCTCAAACTAGGGGCCTGTTTGTTAAACTTTTTCAGCACTTAAAATTAATTATTTAAGTACTTATTTTATTCAGTCTGTTTGTTAACCAAAAAATTTAAGTCATGAATATTTTAAGATCTGATTGGAATCCTTAAGGAAATTTTAAGTCAAAAAAGACTACTTATTTTTTACCTCTTAATCAAATAGTTTCACAATCCTATTTAAACACCTCTTCCACCCCATTATACCCTCTCACACGTCTCTTTTTTCTGACTTCATCATAAGAGTCTCCTTCTTCTTCTTCTTCTCCACTTTGTTATCTCCATTGTTGAGGTGCTTTCTTTAAACAGGTTAGTAATTTTTTTCTCTTACCAACTTATATATTTTTCTCCTTTCTTTTTCTGTTCTTTTTTTTTCTCTACATTCTTTTTCAATCTGAAACCCAATATAAATTTTTTTAAAGAAAATTCTCTGATTATTTCAATTAACTTGTATGAGTAGTATTTTGATAATTTTGTATAGTTTTTCATGATTATTAATTGAATTTCTTGCGCATATGTGCTTGAATTAAGAGATGATGTGTTGTATATGTTTCTTGCGCATATGTACACAAATATTATTAATTGAATTTCTTGCGCATATGTACACAAATATTAGAGACAATAATCATTAAGTGCATTGTAAGATGTTCTAATCAGACTCATAATTGTTTTATGTGATTAAGGTTGTTGAGCTTTGATTTGTCTTTAGTTTATTGAGGAATTGATTTTTGGATTTTAGATTTTTCTTTGTGTGATTTCTTTTCTGTTAGTTGTTCAGTTGAAAAAAAAAAGTATTTTTAGTGATTAGTTGACGTTCATAGTATCCAATATATATTGTTGCTTGGAAACTTGGTGAAGTTTAATTTATTTCAGCTACATTGATTTTGTGCAGTTTAGAATGTTTATGGTATCTCGATTAGTTAGGCCGGTGGTTAGAACTAGTTAAGCATCTCGATTAGTTGTTGAGTAATTTATTTGAGATTAGGTAATATTTGTAGGCATGGTGAGCGAAGAAACTGGAAAATCTGATTGGAAAACTCCAGGAACATTAAAAATATTTTTAGATTTATGTATAAAGGAAGTTGCTCAAAGTCGGTTTTGTGGATCAAGTTTGAAGAAGGAATCTTGGGAGAATGTAAGGCAGGGTTTAAAAGAAAAGAATTTAGATTTTTCTCAGAAATAGTTGAAGAATCAATGGGATTACCTTAAGAAAAAATATGCTGCCTGGATAAAAGTAATTGGAAAAACTGGGAATACACACTATATACCTCTAATGCCTCTCTTACCAGATGTAAGCACTTAAATAACGATATCTTACATGGACATCCTATTCATTGCCGTGAAATGCTTAGAATGCATCTGACACCATTCTTGCGCATGTGCAACTATTTTCGAGAAAAGAATTGGTTGCAAGATATCGCTACTTATCAGTTGAAGAAAAGATTGCGATGTTTCTATTTACTTTGAGCCAAAAGCATAGCAATCGTGCCGTGAAACGACGATTCAACCATTCAACCCAAACTATACATAAATATTTCTATGAAGTTCTTAATGGTATGATTTGCTTTTCTAAAGAGATGATTGTTCCTACTAATAGTGAATCATTCACCCATCATAATCGATCTCATCAGCGACTCAGAGAAATATTTAGGGGTGTCATAGGGGCACTAGATGGAACTCTTATTAAGGTCATTATATCTCCTAATGAGCAAACACCATTTAGGGGGAGAGGAAAAGGAGAATGTTATCAGAATGTACTTGGTGTATGTGATTTTGATATGATTTTTACTTTTGTGGTGGCTGGATGGGAAGGGGTAGCACATGATTCTCGAGTGTTAACAGAAACTATTCAAGATCCCAGAAGTAATTTTCCAATACCACCTCTAGCTTTGTTTCTGATACATATTTTAAAGCATTTAATTTGTGATATATTTTTATATATTTATTTACTATATTATTGTACTTGCAGATAAATATTATTTATGTGATGCGGCGTACACACATACTCGTGGTTTCATGGCTCCATACCGCAATGTGCGTTATTGGTTGGCCGATTTTCACAATAACCGTCCACGAACAAGAGAAGAACTTTTCAATAGAGCACATGCAAAGTTGAGAAATGTCATTGAACGCACTTTTGGAGTTCTTAAAAGTCGATTTCCAATTCTCACGGTGATGCCATCTTATCCATTTAGAACACAAAGAAATATCGTAATAGCTTGTGTGGCTATTCACAATTTTATTCGTAGAGTGGACAATGCAGATTATTTTTTCGAACAATTTGGTGATGATGAATCAACATGTGGGCATTTACATAGAGACAATAATGGAGACTCGTCTAGCGGTCAACATCAGTTTGCTACAAGACGTGTTGATCAAATATATATGGTTAATCTACGTGAGCAAATCGCTAATCAGTTCGGAGCTGGAACTTAATTAAATAGGAATTGTCAGTTTTTATTATGTGTACTTGTTGGATTTTATTGAATTTTTATATGTACAAGACCAATGTAGATAGAGCAATCTTATTTACAAGACCAATTTTATATGATTTGAATTATATGGATTATGCAAAAGTTGAGAATCGAGAGCAAGGCTCTAAATGCCCGATATGTTAAAATGCTTTGCATCAGCCAGAGTATAAAAAAAGCAAAAAGCTCTCACATAGTGAAAATCGTATGTAACATGAATTTACTCAACTACAATGAACTGAGAAATTATCGGGTCAATATTAATCACAAGTGAAACCAACAATTTTAATTATTTTTGATATTATTTTATTTATTTATTCATATTAATATATATTTTACTATTTATAAGTTTATTAATAATATATATTGTTTATCTGTCTGTTGTTGAAGTATTTGTTTAATGTACGATTCATGTATAATAAAATAAGGGCAAAATAGTCAATATAGCTTAATTTAAGTCTTTTTTTTAAACTGATATCAAACATCTAAATATTTTCAGTATTCAGATTCAGTTATAATTCAGATTGTCACTTGTTGTCAGACTTCAGATTACATTCGATTTTAACAAACAGAGCCTGAGTTTCTCCATTTCACTTTTTCTACATAATAAGCTTCCACAATCTTAAGGTGCGTTTTCTATTGGCGTTTTTGCAACTTTTGTTCATCCATTTTCATATTCTTTTTCATACCATATCATAGCTTCATAATTGACTAATTGAATTACTTTTTTTTGGGATTTTGTGAATTTGCAATTAATTGAATTTCCTAAAACAATTAATTTGTAGATGTCTAATCGATCAAGTAGTAGCAGCAACGAAAACTCAAGTGCTATTGAGGAGCTTTCTGAATTCAGAAGAGAGGTAATACTTTTAGTTATTCATTCACTATAATTAATAGTAATTGGCAAAAAAAAATTGACACGAAAAAACGAAAACGTCAATTAGAAGAATTGGACTATTTATGTATGTAGTGTTTGGTATTTTCATTTTGATGGTTAAATGTTTAATGTAGCTTGCTTCCCAGAACTATTCATGTTTTTGATTTTGATGGTTGAATTTTTAGATTATGAGCTCAACTATATAAATGAACGGTGTTTTCGTTGTAATGAGCTATTTTTTTGTGTGTGTAAATTAGCGATGAGGTGAGTATCGACCCACGACCTTCTGGTCACTAGCAAAAACTTTCTCCACTAAGCTATTCGATTAACTCCGTTGTACTGAACTGTTGATATGATAATTTTGATCAAATTAAGTTGTGTAAGTCAATTGAAGATTCAAACTTTATTAAGTTTGAAAACCAAAAATTAATCTGACTGAATAAGTTAAATGCCGCTTAATTTTAATTTATGATTGCGATGCACATATATGTAAGAAAACGGATAAACGAAACTAACCAAGAAGAAGCTTGTGAAAGTGAAGAGATGTATTTCTTACTGTACTTGTCAAGTTCGGTTCTACGTTTTACTGCCCACATTAATTTAAAGAGAGAAAAAAATTGCATCTGTATGTGAACATGTATCTTCATAGAAGGTTATCATATTATTATTTTGCAAGCGCATAGTTGGTAGCATTCGTAGTTAGCTTCAACAAGAAGGGTTTCTTCAACTTCATATAGGTGAAGCAGCCGTTCAGCGAATGTCATGAAATAACTGAAAAGTTTAATGATCCTGAAGAAGTGTTCTGAACCTTACTGTGATGACCATCTACGGACTACAGGTGTTCACTTGGATCGCCAAATTTAACTTACATTGACTCAGAACACATAACAGTGATTACCTCCCAAAACTAAAACCCTGCAGAAGTCAAATGGTTGAATATGGAAGATATGGATGAACCTCGATACCCACGTTGAATTTTTAGTCAATTAATCAACAGGGGAAAGTCATCAATTATATCTTTAAGTTATATAAATCTGTTCAAAATGTGTTTATCGTCTATTTGGGAACTAATGTCGCAAATTTATTTGGTGGCTTGATTTAAAAATTTATCCTGTGGAGCAGTTGTTTAGATATGTCTAATTTCTATTCTTGAGAAAGTTCTCATATTTGTTTTCTTCATTCTTATGTAGTTGCGCAAAGAAAAAGATATGTTGAAAAATTCTCAGTCGCAGAGCTTTGAACTAATCAGGGTATGCTTGAACTTTACCCTCTTACCAATATTCGATCTATCAATGTACTTCAAGTGTTGACTCATTTGTCTTCTCTTTTGTACTTAGTTAATTATATAAGTGTTGGCCAAAAAATAATTGCAATACATAACTGAAAACCTTCTGGTATGTCATATCTACAATTGTTATGACAATGTTCAACTGTTTAATAGAAGACGAATAGATTTGATGAAGAAAACTAGACTGAACATGGATATTAAACAACTAATTTCCAAACGATAATCATGTGTACAATTAGTGATACTTAAATTATAACTTGTAAGACTTATCTCCATTCACACTATAGTATTGGAGTAATTTGTAAGCAGCAGTCTTCTGCTAAGCTCTATCCTACTGCTTTCAGCAGTTTTAAAACAGCACTCATTTGTACTATGACTCTATATTACTGGAAGCATAATTGTAAACTGAGCTTCTTTGGGTGATTCGTCATATGATATATTGAGCTAAGGATTGCGACATGCTCCTGTTTAACCCTTGGTTCCGCTTTTCTTTTCTTGTTTGATTATTCTTATTTTTGTCGTGCTGATGATGCACCTATCAATATGTTGTTACTTGTGATGAAAGCTTACAATATATATTTGAAACAACACACATAAAATCCATAAAAATTAAACACTTTGTGTAGGGTTTGGAGATGCATGTAAAGACATTATCTGAGTCGCGCATAGAAGACAAAAGACGTATCCTAGAGTTGGAGAGAGAGTTAAAAAACTGCATGCAAGAAATAGGTGAGGATTTTAGGTGCTAATGAGATTTAGACATTTAATGGTTTCTATGTGGTTATTAATGGATACTGGTTCTGAGTTTTGACCCATTTGGTATGATGTTCAGTTGTAAATGTATTATTTGAAGGGTGATTCTCCGAAGCGGTCAAACAGTTTGGTACTTCTTTTAAATAACATTATGATTGGGCCTTGCATGGAGAACACTGTTGGACCATGTGAAGTTTCTAATGGATCCGATAGAAACAACCTAGGAGCCGTTTGACATCTTTCTTTAAGTTAAGGGATCAGTTGGAAATTAATATTCCTATTATTCTATGTCAGCAAGTATGTGAGAACGTTGCTGATGCAGCTCCATCTGCTTATAGACAAGCCTTAGGGACCTATCTTGTTGAGCCTATGCTGAAGTGTTCCCACTTTCCATTTGCTACGTTAATCCCTACCTTGTTTCTGCAATCAGTCACTTTAAATACTCGGCTGTAAGGGCATTTTCAAATGAGGATAGTTTCAAAAATCTCTCCTTTGAGTTGGTTATATTTCATGTGGCATGGATGCAATTGATTTCGAGTATCACTTAAAAGACAACTTTTAGTTTTTCCCTTCTGGTGTTGGGCGAGTCATAGTGCATTGAAAGAGCTTTGAAACTGAGAGGAATTCTCTTTTGTTGCACCTGAGTCCAACTGTTAAATATGGGACGCTCATACAATAGTTCTTTCTAATTATATGCTGTGGTCATTAAGTAACATTTTATGGTCTGGTTATTTATAATTTGTTTATATTCAATTAGTCATTCTTGCAGTTTTCTTGATTGACTAGAGATAGTTACTATGTTAGGCTCAGCTCATTTTGTTTCAATTCCCCACAGATTACCTACAAGATCAAGTTGATACAAGAAATACTGAAGTTTGCAATCTTCAGCTCAGACTAGCGGAAGTAGGAAATGTGGGAGAGAAAATCGAGGCGTTGAAGGAACAAGTGAAGAGATCTGACTTTGAGAAACTACTCTTGATTAATGAACTAGAGAAGAAAAGTGGAGAGCTAGACCATTCTTTGTTGTGGGTACAGAAATTAGAGGAGTCAATTTCATCTATTGGATTAGAGTATCAGTGTGAAATAGAAAGCTTGGAGCTAGATTTAATGACTTTAAAGCAAAATTCTTCAGAAACAAAGAAATCCCAGGAAGTATATCAAGAAAATGCAAGGTTGAGCGAGTTGATCAAAGATCTGGAGCTTCAGTTATACGAGGCAGAGAAGGTTATTGAATACTTAGATAAAGAAAATAAATATTTTATGGACAAAATTCAATCACCTGTAATAAAATTGTTTTACAAAAAGGTTAAAGATTTAATGGCGGAACTTGACACTTCTGAAATTAATGAAGAAGTATTATACAGAAGGGTCAAAGAGAGTTTACATGACTGGCAATATGGAGCTGTTCAGTCCTCAAATGAATTAGCGGAAGATAGAAGGTTCGTCTTGACAACATGACCTCTGCTCTTTGTCTTAATAAATATTCACTTTCTGATGTCTAAAATGAGACTTTATTTTCCACTCCACAACTCAAATCTTGCAGTAATGCTCTCGTTCCAGCACTTCCCAAGATGGTTGGTCCTGGAGAATTTAATGCAGATTTGAAGGACCAGTTAGATAGAATGTCATCTCAGATTCAGGATTATGAACTTCTTGTAAGTCAGCTCAAGGTAGGTCTATGTGATTATTGTCTCTTTGTTTGTTTGCATATGCTCTATCAGTTGACATGTAAGATAACGGGATATGTAATTTCATCATTATACGCGATTACTTGAACTCCAGCTATTCTTATTTGTGAGTGGGAAACTATATAAAAGGTGAGTAACACTATTTCCAGGAAGAGCTCCAACGGGAAAAAAGAAAAGCGAAGGACAATGCCGATGATTTAGCTCAAGAAATGGCTGAATTGCGGTATCATATGACAGAATTACTTGAAGAAGAGCGCAAGCGTCGTGCTTATGTTGAACAAGTCGCGTTACAGAGAATAGCTGAGCTGGAGGCTCAGGTGATTATTTTAAATTTGATGGGTTTGTGTGCGTTAACCACACAATTAGAAGTTTTAGGATACAGTTTATTTTGCTACATCACCTGATTCGATCTCTTGTATGTTTCCTTGTGTGAAAAAGCTTGGGACGGAAGAGGCCCCTAGTCAAGAGAAAAAACTCATAAAGCATATAGAGGCGACTCATGAATCATGATACGTGAATAGAATTGAAGTTTTGCGATATGAAAGGTACAAACTTAGACATGATTTCTTTTTGATTTTATGTTGTGCCCACATTTACATGAATTTTGTTGGAGATTCACTATATTTAATGTTTTAATAGATTTGAAAAAATGACATTTCTAACTACATTATCCTTCCGCTTCCAGCCACGTTCCATGCATTTATAGCCGGATACTACTTGAATACCTCAGATTATATGTAACCATATGCAACTTGAAACAACCTCCCAGTTATCATGGTAGTAAAGTTGTTACCCCCCCCCCCCCCCCCCCCCCCCCCCCCCCCCCCCCCCCCCGCCCCCCACCCACACACAACCTACTTAGGCGATATAGCCTCTTCAAAGGCATTGGGCCCTATTGAAGTAACTTGAATGAAGGCCATCGGGCTTAAGAAAAAGCTCTATATATAATAAAAAGTTCAATTGGTATCCTCTTTATATATAGGCCAATGATTTTTACACTCCACCAACTGATAATGACACTCCACTTTTTATACAAAAATTGATGAAAAATTATGAAGAAGTGGAGTGTAATAATAAAAAATTGGAGTGCAAAAATCATTGGCCTATATATATTGGTCATTAGTTAGATGGACTTTGCTGAATGATATATTGATTATATTCGAAGGAACGATTTTCCAGTATCTACCTGTATCAATAACTTCCTCTATTCACCATAGGAATGCCAAAAATTGTGTGTTATGAATGTTTCTAATATGGTTAGGCTCTTTGTGATAAGATCATGTGTGCAGTTTGGCAGTTCCGACTAGCTTTCGTTTTATATGAGATTCGGCTAACGAAAATATTTGTTGCAGGTAAGAGGTTCCAGGACATCTTTTTCCCTCGTCTGGAGCTCCTATGGTAAATATGCCAATGTTTCCATGTGAGAGTGTGAATGGATAGGTTTGAAAATGAATTGATTTGTATGCATAACTGAGCATCTGACGTTTATGCGTATCTTCTGGAAATCACATTTTCGATTACTTCCTCCATCGTTAAAAAATTGTCACAGAGTATACATCTAATCGTTGTAAAGATTTACTCCGCATTTCAACCTATAATGTATGAATATCTAACCGTTTTGACCCATTAACATATTTTCGGCCTGTTTTGATCCGGACAATATTTTGCACCCCTCTCGTCTACGGACCATATATTTGGGCCCATTCTGATCCCGGATCATATTTGTAGCCGTACCCGGAAACATTTATTCGACCCCATGTCCTCCTGCTCCACATTTTCGGCACGAATCGGAAATATTTTTCTTGCCCGTTTCTACCTGGACCACTTTTTTGTCCCGTTTCGACCCAGGAACACATTTATGACACCTTTTGCCCCACAGATCATATTTTCGTCCCGATTCGAAGGGGGAACATTTTTTTATATTTTTCGGCATGTTTCGAACCGGGTCATATTTTGGACCCGTTTCGCCCTAGAGACCATTTTTTGCCAATTCCGACCTGCGAACATATTTTCGGCTCGTTTCGCCCCAAAAACAAATTTTCGGCCTGTTTCGTCTTTGAACATTTTGCGGCCCCTTTCGATCCCGAAACATATTTTTAGCCCTGTTCGACCAGGGAAATTTTTTTCGATCCGTTTCGACCTAAAAAATATTTTTTACACCCATAACATATTTTGGGTCCGATTTGACACGAAACTATATTTTCGGCCCGTTTGGCCCTCGGGATCATATATTTGGCTAGCTTTGATTAGGGAATATTTTTTCGTATGTTCCTTGGTTGAAACTGGCCGAAAATATGTTCCAGGGGCGAAAGGGGTCAATAAAATGTTCCTGTTCGAAAAGGCAAACATTAAAATGACTATTTTATCTCCTACTGAAAGTTCTTCAAATACTACATATGAAAGTTGAGATGCATTTTAAAATATCTTAACACTTATGATATCTTTTTAATATCTAAAATATAATAGTTAAAGTTAAACTTTCCCCTTTCTTCTTTAATGTACCCCACCATCATCCTCCCGGTATCAACCCCATAATCATAATTGACGAAGATTCTTACTCGTATAAATACACTTCATGATTTATTAAGTTTAGTACATCAAAAAGTTCAAGTAATAAGGAGTTCACTTACATTCTCCATATCAGAGTTCTTATGAAAGTTATTGTTATTTACCTGAGTTGTCTATTACTATAATAACTTGCTTATCTATCATCAAATTATCACATGTTATCAGCACGAGTTAGCTCCAATCGTAAGTGTTGGTCATTGCAAAAGAGAAGGTAACTTACATATTATTGTGATGTCGTCAAATTTAAGTAAGATAGACTTTCCTGTTTTTAATATGTTAGGAAACAACTAAAGAAAAAACGCTACATCCCAGCATGATAAAGCGTTAGCTTTAATTTTTCTCCTTCATCATATCCACGAAGGGTTAAGATATGAATATCTTACTGTTAAAAAACCTGAAGTTCTATGGAATTGCTTAAAGGAAAGATAAGACCACCTGAAGTTGGTTATTCTCCCAAAAGCTAAAAATGACTGGCTGAATCTTTGCTTACAAAATTTTAAATCTGTGACGGAATATAATTCAACAATATTCAAAATCACCTCACAGCTGTAATTATGTGATGAAGTTGTAACAGAAGAACAACTACTGGAGAAAATGTTTACTACTTTTCATGGGGTAATTTGCACCATACCCCTTGTAAAGTTTAAAATGTGCACCATACCTCCCTGTAAACTTAAATGCGTACAACATCCCCTTATAAACGTCAAAATGTTGCACCCTACCTCCTTGGTGTTAAGTTTGGTGTTAAAGTCAACTTTTGTGTTACAATATCTATGAATATTTAATTTTTTCACATAATTTAACATTATTAAGAAAATATGAGATGGTGTACCTTTACTATAAATATTTATAAATATAACTAATTAAAAAATAATGTTTTCTTAAAAAAAAATTAACCTTAGAAAGCTAGGAAAAAAAGAAAAAATAGTAGATAATCTTAAATATAATATTTAAAAAATAATAATTAATATAGTACCGGAGTGACATAATACAAGAGAAATAAATAAATATGATCATTAGAAATTATTAATATACAACATAAGGACTATTGTTGCATTAAGTCTAAATACAATTAAAAGTTACTTAAAATTGAAAAAGTATTATATAAAATAAGATTACTTAAATAATAATTCTTGTTTAATTTATAATAAAGTACAAAATTATTATAATTAGATCTTGTAGAAAATATTTATTTTGTAATATGTTATAGGTAATATAATTAAAATATTTTCATGGTATAATGTCATCTGATATAATTTAGAGGATTATATGCCATTTTGTTATTTAAGCAAGTGAATCACACTCTCCGTTAACTTTAACACCAAAGTTAACACCAAGGAGGTTGGGTGCAACATTTTGAAGTTTACAAGGGGGTGTTGTGCCCATTTAAATTTACAGGGCGGTACGATGCACATTTTGAAGTTTATAAGGGGTAGGGTGCAAATTACCCACTTTTTATGCCTCGAATGTTTGCATGTAGCAACAATATCGAGTGCGCCGATTTAAAAATATTCAGAATTGATTTCATGTCTGCTTGTTGCAGATCAAAATAATGAGTTATTATTGAGAAATCATGAATCTCGTCCTGTAGACTCTACTCATGTACCTGAAGTACATATGGCTATGAGGGGCTCCAATATACACACATGAAAACAGTAAAAAATTGAGTTGAACTTCCTAAATTGACCCTAACAAGCGGAGCACTCGTTGATAACCTTATCAACGAGTTATACACTCGTTTGTAAACTTACTGAAGTGTCTGCAAGGTGTTGCTCATGACCTCGTTGACAAGCTTAGAAAAGAGGAATGCACTCGTTGATAAGTTTATTAACGAGTGTATAACTCGTTGATAAGCTTAGTGACGAGTGTATAACTCGTTGATAAGCTTATTAATTAATACGTATTTTTTGTTGTTATTGTTATTACAATCATCATCATTATTAGTATTAATTTTAAGTTATGATTAAAAGGATCTAAAGATCAAGGCTATAAGGAGTGATCATGGAGGTGAGTTCGAGAATGAAAAGTTCGAAGAATTTTGTGAGCTACATGGAATTGAGCATAACTTCTCGGCTCCTCGACTCCTCAAAAAAATGGAGTGGTGGAAAGGAAGAATAGGAACATCCAATAAATGTCAAGAACAATGTTGAATGAACACAATCTTCCGACATATTTTTGGGATCATGTAATAGACACCGTTTGCCATGTGTTAAATCGAGTACTCTTAAGGCTGCTCTTTAATAAGACGCCTTATGAGCTATGGTATAGCAAAACTCCTTTCATTTCCTATTTCAAAGTTTTCGGTTGCAAATGCTATATCCTTAATACAAAAGATAAGCTTGTTAAATTCGATGCTAAATCAAATGAAGCTATCTTTCTTGGTTATTCTCGTCATAGTAGAGCTTATGTCATCTATAATAAAAAGGATCAATGTGTTCAAGAATCCATTCATGTTTCATTTGATGAAAATAATCCTTTGGTTGAGAATGTGTCAAAAGATGACAATGAGCCTATAGGAAATGAGATAGGAAGTGTTCCAACTTAGTTGATGAGCCATGTGTCGACATGATTGAAGAAGATGCTCAAACTATGAGGGAGCGTGACAAGGAGACAAATGAGGTACAAGACGTGGATGATTACCTACATGGGAGAACTCATGAAGATCTTCCCAAGGAATACAAAATGATCCTTCATCATTTACCCGAGCAAATAATTGGTGATATCTCAAAGGGGGTAACCACTCGATCCTCTTTAAATAATGTCTACGTTCATATTGCTTATGTCTCTCAAGTCGTTCCTTTGAGCGTCAAACATGTTTTAGAAGATCCGGAATGGGTAATTTCAATTCAAAAAGAGTTAGAATAATTTCAAAGATGTAAAGTTTGGCAATTGGTCGAAAAAACGGTTGATAGGACTATAATTGATACAAAATGGGTTTTTAGAAACAAACTAGATGAAACCGGAATTGTTTTGGTAAACAAAAGTCGTCTAGTAGTTCAAGGATATAAACAAGTCGAGGGGATTGATTTCGATAAAAAAATTTCTTCCGTGGCTAGATTAGAGTCTATTCATGTGATCTTAGTCTTTGCTAGTTACATGAGATTTAAACTTCATCAAACCGATGTAAAAAGCGCTTTCTTAAATGGTTTTTTAGACGAAGAAGTTTTTGTTAAACAACCCCCCGGTTTTGAGGACTACGAGTTTCCCGACCATGTGTACAAAATTGAGAAAGTCCTTTACCGTCTTAAGCAAGCTCCTAGAGCTTGGTATGATAGATTAAGCACACATTTAACTGCCAATGGATTTTCAAAAGGAAAGTTAGATTCTACACTTTTCTTAAAATCCAAGGGCAAACATATCATAGTAGCTCAAATCTACGTAGATGATATCATTTTCGGTTCTATTAACGATTCCTTGTGCAAAGAGTTTTCTAATGTAATGACTAAGGAATTTGAGATGAGCTCTACGAGGGAGCTTACATTCTTTCTCGGGCTATAAGTCAAACAACTTGATGATGAAATTTTCATCTCTCAAAGTAAATTCTCTAAGGAGTTGATCAAGAAGTTCAAGATGGAGGATGTTAAGACAATTGGAACTCCTATGGCAACGGCAACAAAGCTTGACAAGGATGAAGATGGGAAGTCCGTGAACGAAACTATGTATCGAGGTATGATCGGTAGCCTTCTCTATCTTACAACATTTAGGCCCGATATTATGTTCTCCGTATGCTTGTGTGCTAAATTTCAAGTTTGTCCCAAGGAATCCCATTTTAAATCGGTTAAGAGAATACTTAGGTATGTCAAAGGGACGATAGATTTTGGCCTATTTTATCATAGATGTAAGAGTTTTGATCTTATAAGTTTTTCCAATGCCGATTGTAAGGGTTGTACCCATTGATAGGGAAAGCACTAGTGAGACTTGTCACTTTCTTGGACCTTATCTCACTTCTTGGTATAATAAGAAGCAAAATAGTGTAGCCTTGTCCACCGCCGAAGCCGGATATGTAGCCGTTGGTAATTGTGTTGCTCAAATTCTTTGGATGAAAAAAACCTTAGAAGATTTTGGCCTTAAGTTTGATCATATTCTCGCCTTGTGCGATAACACGAGTGCGATTAACATTGCTAAGAATCCCGTTTAACACTCACGAACCAAGCACATAAAGATTCAGCATCATTTTATTCGAGATAACGTTCAAAAGGGTAATATCGATCTAAAATTTGTTTGCACAAATGATCAACTAGCGGACATTTTCACAAAGCCCTTAGCCGAGGATCAATTTAATAAGATAAGGAGTGAACTTGGGCTGCTTGAAATAATGGGAATTTTCATGATGAAGCCTCAGGAAGTCTAGCGAGCAGGCAAAGGGGGCGGATTCAGGAGTTCGAGAACCCCTAGACCCTCCCCAATCCAGGCCCATATGCTAGAAAACACCCAAAGATTCAACACAAAAACCTCGAAAACATAAAATAGATGTGCTCCTAGCTAAACAATGAGAGCACGCTCAGTAATACTAAAATCTATCTCTGCATCTCGTTGGGTCTGAATGAAGCACTGGACGCTCTGACTAGATGGAATAGTCTAAGATAGCTGCAACTCTAATAGCATGACCATTAAAGGTTTCCTAGCTCCCAGGAACGGGTGTTACCCCCATCAAACGGAAGCTCGGAAGGGAATGAACATGCATGATTCCCTGGAACGGGTGTGACCCCCATCAAACAGGAATGATGCATGTACCCCCCCTTTTATAGCATTTTATTTGATTTATATGTATGAAGTATACTTTTGTAAAACTCTTATTGTTGAATAAAAGTATTACTTCTTGTTTATTGATTGCCTATTCTTTTATAGCACTTGAATAAACAATTGAATATTTAATCATAGTTGTATGATAAATATTTAATTCCCATGTAATCACGAGTTCTTGAAGAGGAGTCAATAAGTGTATTGGCTAAGGAACCCCTTTTTCAAGACAAGAACTGTGGTGATTACATTGTCCCTAGTGGTGTGTCCCAGCGTTTTGGGAACGGACACAACCAAACTAGTGTGTAATGATTCGTTTGACTTTGTTTCTTAAGTCAAAAGGATGGTCCAAATCATTACATGGGTTCATTGTCAAGAGAGTCTTGACATGGTACTGGACAGTGACCGTTGTGAAATTATAGAAGAGATCTTGTGTCCTATATTTCACACGAGCCATATGATAGAGATCTGAGACCTACATGCATATCATTCTCATGCTACGTGAGCATGAGGCTTTGACTACTTCCGGACCCATCCGTTACTGGTGGTAATGGGGTACGTTGGGTCTTATGTGAATGTAGTGGTGAGATGATCGGTGATGCATTGGTAGGGTCTTTGTCCACCCTGGTATACAGGGAAGGTTTTTCTGGCCACTCGGAGAGTGAGTCTTACTTATGAATTCACCCGTTATGAATGGGAGTGAGACTATCTCGTGTTCCGAGAAATTATGTCATAGGAGTTGGCGACACGCTTTCTTGCTTTAGCCTATGACGAAAACCGAGGACAAAGGGAATCATGTGACAAGGATGCAAGTGTACATCCAAGACATTGGTAATAGTCCAAGGGGAAGTGGGAGTGTTGGAAATTGATGTGTCAATTTCCTCAATTAGTGCCCGTGAACTATATCATCTATATATACGGTTCAACAACCGATAGTTATCTGAACTATCAGTAGTCTCACCCGAGATAATGCCGGGGGTCATCGAATGGCAGACTAGGCTCTCACGATGATCTTCGGGATTCGTGTATACGGTCTTATACGTTGAATCCCGATGCCTTCGTTACTCGGGCTATGAGGTCACACACGTAACAATTACCGAAGATACTTTCGAGTAGTGACCCGAAAGTGAATAAGGGATTTGATCCATATTGAGGAATTTCGGTTCGATCGAGATCGTGTCCCGACCGAACCGATGGTGCGCCCGGAATTGGTTCCGGACACACCATTTGGGGTTTATGTATATATATATATATATGTGAGATATATATATATATTATCATTTATTGAAATGATTTAATTAATTAATGAATTAATTAAATAAGATATGATTTAATTAATTAATTAAGATTAATTAATTCCATCATCATGAATGGTTGACATCTTGGTGGCTACTTTATGCCTTGGGAAGGCTTTGTAAGTCTTGGGAAGAACTCTTGTAAGAGAATCTTCCATGGACCAAGAGGCATTAACCATATGGATGGTTAATGTGTTTGTTTAGTGTATAATGTGTTTCATCATCCATTCTATATCATAAGATGATATAGAATGGGTAGAGCATCAAGCTAAGTCAACACACAACTCTTGTTAGAGAACACAAACAAACACACACACTTCATCTTCAAACCCTCTAGCAAAACTCTAAGTGTTAGAGTATAGAAATTGTTCTATAGTTTGCTATAGTAGTTAGACTACACACTCCTCAATAACACACACTAGTCCAAGTGTGTCTTATTGCTATCTAAGGTATTGGTGTGGACTATTTCATAGTAGTTCCATATCACCTTGGTGATAGAAATTTCTTCAAGAAGAAAGCAAGGAGCAAGGTGTGGGGATAAGCACTTGAAGATCATATCGCTTCCGCTCACGCTTCAAAGGTATATCTTTGTAGCCACACTCTTTGATTATGTTAGTTGTAACATATTCACACTATCTTTAAACATATACTTCTATGAGCTAGTTATATTGTGTAAGTTCTAACGATCAACGAATTAGGGTTTTCTAGACATATGAACTATCGTAGTTCATTGTGTCTTGCAACCCCGGGATATTCCAACACCTAGCTCCCCGGAACGGGTTTACCCCATCAGACGGAAGTTCAAAAGGGCATTAACAATTGTAAGTCCCTGGAACGGGTGTTATCCAGAGGTGTACCTGCAAAACTAACACAATCAACCTTCGGGAGTTTCCTCGCTCCCTGGAAGGGGTGTTACCCCCATCAACAGGAGTCCGGAAGGGGCATAAACATCCGCGATTCCCTGAACTGGGTGTTACCCCCATCAACAGGAACCTCGAATATGCCCCCTCCCTAGAATCGACATTAGCAAAAATACATGGATCCACGAGGCATACCTCGGATCAAACTCCTAATACAAAGTATGATTTCAACGGGACAGTCCCCGGCTCTAAAGCTATACTAGAATAAGATAAAAACGAAAGACTATCATCTAGTCCTCCGTATATAGGGAAGGCCAAGCTGCTCCAATCTGATGAGAGCTCGGAACTGCGATGTCTCCTCCCCCGGTCTCCATATGAATCTTGTGCTGTGCATCACTGCCTGCTTGGCCATGTAATCTGCCGCATGATTCCGCTCTCTTCAAACATGACCAAGCTCCGAATGTAAGTGCTCTAGCAAGCTCCTGATAAGTATAATCCTAGATCGCAGCTACCAAGGACCTCCGGAGTGCTGATAAGCCTGCACCAGCTGTAATGAATCCGTCTCCACATGGAGACCCTCATATGAACGCTCAAGAAACCACCTCAATACCACCACCATAGACTCAACCTCAGCCTCAAAAGGAGAAGTAGCAAGGATAGGGAGCGCAACTGCCACAATGAGATGACCATCATCACCCCTCTCCGGAGTGCTATTGTGACTTCTTTTTCTAGACTTGTGTTGTGGCGTCCCTTTTTTTTTTGAATACATGATGGACTAATATGCAGTACGGTCTAATAATCTTCAGAGATAATAGTTGCATCGATCTCCAACCTTGCGCTCAATTTAGAGTTTTATTCCACTCCGGCACTCGATAGCGGCTCTCATTTAGGTGTGTTTTGTCTATCATTTGCATCTTGTGAAGATTTCGTGGGCATGAAATAATTGATCCTTTCGTAGACTTAGACCATAATGCATGTACCTTCTTCTTTTATGTATTATCTCTATTGTCTTGAGAACCACTACCCCGAAACCTAGGAAGTTTTAATCGAGTTGCCCACTTTAGCATATAGTCCCAAATATCGTTTTTCATGCACACATTTTCTCCGATAGGCATACAGTCGTATCCGGGAAGTCCATACTTGTACTCAAGATATTTGTACCTGATAGACAAATATTTAAACTTGAGTTACATGTACCTGATGGACAGATACTTCTACCCGAATCATCGATACTTGTGTTTGATAAACAAATACTTGTATCTGACACATCGATACTTGTACTTGACATACTTGTACCTGATAGACAGATACTTGGATTTGAGACATCGATACTTGTACTTAGACAGATACTAGTACCTGATAGGCATATACTTCTACCCGAAACATTGATACTTGTATTTGATAGACAGATACTTGTATCTGACACATCGATACTTGTACTTCAGATACTTGTACCTGATATACAGATACTTGGACTTGAGTTACATGTACTTGATCGACAGATACTTGTACCCGAGATATCGATACTTATACATGCTAGTATTTGAGACATCAATACTTGTACTTGAGATACACGTACCTGATGTAGACAATACTTGTACCTGATAGACAGATACTTGTATTTGAGATATCGATAGTTGTACTTGAGATACACGTACCTGACAGATAGCTAGTACCTAAGACGTCAATACTTGTACCTGATAGATAGATACTGGTATTTGAGATATCGATACTTGTGCTTGAGATGCATGTACCTGGTGACCAGATACTTGAACTTGAGTTACATGTACCTGATAGACAGATACTTTGTACCTAGGACATCGATACTTGTACAGTCGAAAAACAACCATATTTTGCCTATCCCGATTTTTGATATCCTCCCAGAATTCAGGTCTTTAAAGATGGTTAATTTCACTGATAAAACTGATGATGATGGCCGCCGATACCTACAAATCAGCAATAGCAGCTTGACACATTGTACAGAACTCGCGATTCAAACCCTTTTGTTCAAAGGTCACGCTGCCACATGGCCTCCTCTTACTAGACCAGACTACTAGAGTGGCGGGTGGACGGAGCAAAGGACTTTCGGACAGAGCGAAGATAGTGTCCGGTTTATTCTACTACCAAGGGATCATCGTTTCAAGACTGATTTCATTCCTCACGAGATATTGCGAAATCGAATATCTTCGGAGGGAGTGGCTTGGGGAAAGGATTTTATTCTCGAAGGAGAATTTAAATATACACCACGATATTGGGAATGGGCAGAAGATGTTATGCGGATGAGTGAGAAGATTCTCATGGCTGCGGAAATATACGATGCTGTGTATGCTTCATTGTACACATATGATTGCATCTCTGACATCATCCGTGCCTTTCTTGAATGTTGGAGCCCATCTACCTATACATTATTTACCACTCTAGGCGAAACATCCATTTCTTTATGGTTCTTGTATCGGTTAGGAGGTCTTCCTATCTTAGGAGGCTTGTTTGATGAGGTGACTCCTAGCGCTTCTGAGCTGACAGATATAGGGCAAGGAAAGCAGATTCGACTACCTAGTACTTGCCGCTATTTGCTTCACGCTTATCATATTGCCCCAAGAAATGACCCTGGCGAAGTATCTATATATGACTAGATTAAGTTCTGGTGTAGAATCTCTGTGAAGTATCATGCTCCTCCTCCGCGGAAAGAGCAGAAGAATAGGCGTTCGATCAACACCTATAACCCATCAGGGGTACTTCCTGAGCTGCGATCATGGACAAACTGAGACAGGATAACCTTTTCGGATCTTGGTGTTCGTGATGATTTAATGGATGAGACTTATTTGGCAGCTTTCATCCCTTGTTGGATTTGCCTTTTTGTCCTACCCAGGGAGCCCATAGGTTGTATTCGCCCCGGGTATTCAAAATGGCATGTTTTATAGCCAAAGGGCATAAAGTTAGTCTTGCGATCCCGGTTCTATCGAGCATTTATCGTGGTTTGAATCTTGTTATTGTGGCCGAAGATCCTGGTAATGCGAAGGCATGCTTTCCTGTTCATTATGTGTGTAGCTGGATAGCGTCATACTATAACACGCACTACACTACTCCTTCAATCTTGAAAGGTCCCCTTATGGTTAAGTATAGCGGCGAGGGTGGCACTAGATATTATCCTGAGTCTATTGCATATAAGCGTTTCCAAAATAATCCCGTGAGTTGGTCGTGTCAGAAACTCGAATCATCGAGGATTCGTCGGTTTGTTGACGATGGGACTAATGCTTCGCTAGATCTATTATACTTCTTGAGTCTCCGTACAAATTTTCTTCCTTGAAGGGTTGGTGATATTTTTAGGGTTGAATCATATAACCCGCATCGCTTCGCTCGCCAAATTTGGATTTTGTCAAGACATTCCGGGTGTTGCAGTTGAAAATTTCCGCCGAGTCCCACTAGACATTGGGTTGAGATTCTTCCGTCTCTGTCTTTTGACTTCGACTAAGCAAGAAGCCACATTTCCCCTCCACATATCTAAATATCGCACCACTAAAGGTTATGATACATGGTTACGGGGGGCATATGCAAGAGATCAGCAGCCAGATTTTGTACGTCCTCCTTCTCCAAACGTAGGTGTTATAAGTGAACGTGAATGTCCTACTGATCAACAACGTCAATTGCCTTCGCATGGAAGGGGTAAGGAACTCCGTCATTTCAAAGATAAGGTTCTCCCCAGTTTATCTCCTCAATGTTGTTCTCGGACTCCTAAAGAATACCCTCAATCTTCCCATGTGGGTAAAAGGAAATCTGTAATTGACGATGAAGCAGATAGTACAGATGATCGCAACTTTAAGCATATGCGAGTGACTACGAGCCCACTTATCTTGTCTCCAGGGGAGGATGCGTTGCTGCAACCTACTTCTGAGACATTATGAGATACTAGAGGACTGACAGTAATTCCCTTTTCATTTTGTTAAATATGAGTTTTAGTCTTTTTTTTATTCGTCTAAAAAAATGTTTTAACTTCTTTGTATCTTTTTATTTATTTTCAGAGTCATGACCTTGATGATCTTGAGTCCTTGGTTGGTGAGTCAGGTAATGAGGAGTATCAAGGGTAAGTTGAGCAACCCTCTGTTTTTGAAGGTGCACAGTTTGTTTCGGAAGTTGCTCAAACTGTCATTACGGGTATCTGGAAAGCTTTATGTGAGAAATTGGCTTGCAAGTCAGTTAAGGACATATTATCTATGCGCGTCCAAGTTGGCCTTGCTCTTAAGGAGATGAAGAGCATCAGCAAGTCGGAGCTCCCTATGATGGAAGATACATTAGACTCATTCTTTGAAAGTGCACAGTCCCTTCATGATGTGCAATTACGACTTTCTGATCGTCAGACCTTATCTTCTGCCACTGCTCGATTGACCCATGTTAAGACCCAGATCAAAGCACGTGGAGCAAGTTACGAGGGATTTAGGTCAAGCAAATGCGAAAGAGGCTGAATTGAAGCGTGAATTGGAGAAACTTGCAAAGGGGAAAGAAGACCTTCATGCTCTTCTCTATCAAGACCAGGAGGACCTGAAGTCAATGCAAACTTCACTTAAAGAGAAGATAACTTTGTTGCCGGATATAACTCCAATGAGTAAGGATGATGAAGAGCAACTTTAGAAGATGACGGAAGACATGGATTCCAAGAAGCGTGAATTGAAAGACTTTAGTCACACTTTAGCTTTATGAGTTGTTTATGAATAAATACTATCTTTGTTTTATTTTTCTCTTGTACTTTGAACGCTCCTTGAAGTTAATGGAATCTCATTCTTTTTTATTTTGTTGCTTTCATCTTGGTTTATTCTTTTCCACTATACTTCGTAACATATTTGCTCTGGTTTATCCACATACAATGTCATTAGAGGTTGTGCATGATTTATTTATACTTATGTGGTATGGGACATATAGGAATCTGTTAGAAGTTATGACTGAACTTGGGGCTGCCAAGCTGCCTACGTACCCATAATGATCAAGTCAAACGTAGTTCAGTGGGGTTGATCTTTTAGCCTCATATCAAGGAGGGGGGTTGGACAGTTTATACTCGTTCTCAGGAGTCTGTAGATAGTTTATACTCATATCCGGGAGTCTGTAAGTAGTTTAACCTCATACTTGGGAGGTTGTAGTAGTTTATCCTCATACTCGGAGTTTTTTTTTTGTTTTTTTTTCTTTTCTTTTTTTCTTTTTCTTTTTTTTTGTTCTTTTCTTTTTTGGAGACAGTTTATCCTCATGTCAAGGAGGTGTCTTCAACTTATGGGTAGTATTTCTTCAGGTAGCGGCCATTGATTGGCCCTACGTTGACTTCATCTTGATCTACCATCTTGTATGCTCCATTTGTATACACTTCTTGAATGACATAAGGGCCGTCCCACTTTGGTACAAACTTAGCCCCCTTTTTTGTGGGTGATGATTGGTCTTCTAACAGAGAGTACCATGTCTCCAACTTGAAATGATCGTTGATGGACCTTCTTATTATAAGCCTTGGCGATGCGAGATTGATAACACTCCAATCTTTGTTGTGCATCCAATCTTCTTTCGTCCAGGGAACTTAACTCTTCCAGTCTCAGGCAGCATTTTCTTCTCGAGTAAGACCTTCTTGAATAGACATCCGTAGCGATGGGATTTGACGCTCTAATGGGAGGACTGCTTCCACACCATAAGCCAATGCGTAAGGGGTCGACTGTGTAGGTGTTCTCTATGTTGTTCTATATGCCCACAGAGCTTCCTCCATCTTTTCATGCCAATCTCTTTTGGTTTTGCTGACCACTTTTTTCAAAATATTGCACAAAGTCTTATTAAACGCTTTAGCTAGCCCATTCGCCTGAGGATAATACATCGAAGAATGGTACTTTTTGAACTTGAACTTTTCACATAGGGCCGTGATCACACGGTTATCAAATGACTTCGCATTATCAGTTATGATGTGCCTTGGCACACCGTAACGATATATGAGATTTACACGAATGAATTTGGCCACTTCTTCTTGTCTTCCATTCTTAAGTGGAACTGCTTCAGCCCATTTTGAGAAGTAATCAGTTGCTGCAAGGATGTACATATGTCCACGTGACGTCTTCGGCAAAGGACCAACCATATCTAGTCCCCAAGCGTCGAAAGGCCATGAAGCCACTGTTGGATGCAAATGCTCAGGAGGTTGATGGATGAAGTTTCCATGAAACTGACATGGCTTACAACTCTGGGAGTAATCTAGACAATCTTTAACCATTGTAGGCCAGTAGTATCCCAACCTCTTAATTTGAAAGTGAAGTTTTGCACCAGACTGATGAGCGCCACAAACTCCTGAATGTGCTTCCTTCATTGCATCGTATGCTTCAACTTCTCCAAGACAGTGAAGTAGTATATCCTCAAATGATCTCCGGTAGAGTGTGTCTTTGTAAAGAACAAAGCGCGGAGCTCTTCGTCTGATGTTAACCTTCTTATGTGGATCATTGGGCAACTTTCCGTTTTGGAGATACTCAATTAGAGGTTCCCGCCAATCTGCTTTGTCAACATTGCATAAGGATATAGAAAAGACATCTTCTTCCTCACTAGATGAGTCGCTGCTATCTTCATCTTCCCCAAACGTCAATGGAACAACCCATTTCTCGCATATTGAGACTTGAACTTTTTTATCAGGGATTGCCAGTGTTGAGGCCAGACTTGCTAACGAATCCGCCTGTTTGTTATCTTTCCTTGGTATATGTGCGATTGAGACCTTCTGGAGTGAATCAATCAACCTCAGTGCGTAGCTATGATATGGGATCAACTCTGGTTTCTGAACTTCATACACACCAAGTATTTGATTTACCACCAATGTGAATCCCCATATACTTTTAATTGTGGAAGCTTCATCTTTGTAGCTACTTCGAGACCAAGTATCAGGGCTTGATATTCTGCCATATTATTTGAGCACTTATGATTTAAAGAGAATGAATATGGTAGTACATCTTGTTCAGGGGATACGAATACTACCCCAGAACATGCACCTTCTTGATGAGCTGCCCCATCTGACTATGACATCGTCATCCGGTAGTTCATCGCACAATTCCCATTCCGCAGGGACCAGATGATTTGCGAGAAAATCTGCTAAAGCTTGTTCCTTAACTGCCTTCTGAGGAACATAGATTATTTCGAACTGTTGCAACTGAAGAGACCATCTGGCTAGCCGATCGGAGAGGACTGGCTTGGCCATGACATGCTTTATTGGATTTGCTTTCGAGATTAAATGCACTGTATGGGCTTGAAAGTAATGCTCTAATTTCTGGATTGCAAAGATGACTGCCAAGCACAACTTTTTAATAGGGGCATATTTCAACTCGTTTGGCGTCATCATCCGGCTCAGATAGTATAATGCATTCTCTTTACTTTCCTCGTTCTCTTGTGCGAGCAATGCCCCCACCGATCGTTCCTGTGCTGAAACATAAAGGATCAATGGTGTTCCTTGTATTGATGCAGCTAGGACCGGCGGTTTCATGAGGTATGATTTGATACTTGTAAAGGCATTACTGCAAGATGTATCCCAATCAAATGGAACTCCTTTCTTCATCAAATGGCTAAAAGGTTGGCATCTTCCTGCCAAGTTTGAAATGAAACGTCGAAGATAAGCGAACTTTCCTTGTAAACGCTTAAGCTCGTGAATGTTGCGGGGTTCAGGCATATTGATGATGGCATCTATCTTGGACTGCTCTATCTCAATGCCTCGCCGACGCACTATGAAGCCTAAGAATTTCCCTAATGTTACTCCGAAGGCACATTTGAGAGGATTCATTTTGAGTTGATAGCGTCGTAGTCTTTCGAACACTATCCTGAGGTCAGCAGTGTGATGCTTTTTGTTCCTTGACTTCACAACCAAATCATCGACATAGCATTCGACATTCTTATGAAGCATATCATCGAATATCTTCTGCATAGCCCTTTGGTATGTTGCTCCGACGTTCTTCAAACCGAATGGCATCACCTTGTAGCAATATATACCCTTGGGAGTTCGAAAGGAAGTTAATTCCTCATCCTTCGGTGCCATGCGTATCTGATTATACCCCGAAGGACCAGCCATGAATGTTAATGCTTCATGTCCCATTGTTGCATCGATCATCAGCTCAGGTATAGGTAATAGGAAATCATCTTTTGAACATGCATGATTGAGGTCTCTAAAGTCAACGCAAACCCGTACTTGTCCATTTTTCTTTCTAACAGGGACTATGTTTGATAACTAAGTTGGATAAGTCACCTCTCGGATGAAACCAGCACTGATGAGTTTGTTTGCTTCAACTTCAATTGCTGGGACTAACTCTGGTCGAAATCTTCTTTGGGCTTCTTTAACTGGTCTAACACCCTTCTTCACAGCTAGGTGGTGGACAACAACCTTTAGGTTTAAGCCTGGCATTTCTGTGTACGACCATGCAAACACATCACGGAACTCCTGAAGAAGGCTCACATACTCTTTTTCTTCTTCTGTGGTTAAGAGAGCGCTGATGTATACGGGACGTAGTTCGATATCTGTGCCCAAGTTAATCTCTTTCAATTCATCGACAGTCGCTTTTATGCCTTCCTCTAGTGTTAATGAGGCCTCTTCAACATCTTCTTCGATGGTCTCATCTTCACTGATAGTAATATGGTTTGAAGATCCAACACTCTCTTTAGGCTGTCTAGCTTCTTCGAGATAAGGTTCTTGTTTTCTCTTTACCCTCCACTGGTTGATGACTGCTGGAGCTTTATGGCTTTGTACGTTCTTCTCGCCATTTGCCTCTAACCTTCTCACCTTCTTTATTGCTTTTGATTTTTTGAAGGCTAAAGTATTTCTTCTAATAAGACATAGTCTCTCAAATACAAACTTCGGCTTATGGGTTTGTGCCCCTAAGCGATGGAAGATAAACTTACGTTGTTGAGGTGGTGCTCCCATTCTTTGAAATATTGACTCTCGTCGGTCATTGGATGTCTTGAGTCTGACATTTCCAGGACGATTGATCTCTACCCAAACGCACACCTCTGGCTCATTTGAGGCGACATCTTCTACTTCAGCAATGTAAAGATTGTTTACTCTCTTTATTGCGATTCGAACTGGAGGTGGCGTCGTATACCCGAGTCCTGCATGTGAGCTTTTGACAGTGTATCCTTTGTCCTTCAACATTTTCTGGGTGTCGTTAAGACCATGTACCTTTTCACCGGTCAATTCAGGGTGCAGCCTTCCCATTGAATCATTCTTTGTAGGATCGAAACCAACTTTGACCAAGAGTTCATATGATTTCGACCCTGATGCTACATCCTTCAACAGGGTTTCTTCATCACCATGTTCAGTCTTTTGGCCATCAACAGGGCCAACAAATCCTTTCAATGGTGTAGAAATTGAATTTATCTTCTTGATCCTGGTGACGGGGAGGTTCAAACCTTCTAGCTTCGTATGATTGGCAGACTTCTCATCCTCGCCACATTTGGCCTTTCCAGGAGCGTCTTCTTTTGTTGGCTTTTCGGCTTCTTTGCTCTTTCGGATGTAATATTTGGCATCTACGACATGCGACTCATATTCTATCAATGGGTTATCATCAGCTTTAATCGTCTTTGCGACTCCATCTTTGCTATATTTGAAACATTGGTGGAGCATAGAAGGGACGACATTGTTGGAGTGTATCCATGGTCTTCCGAGCAGCATATTGTATGTGGTCTCTGCATCGATGACATTGAACCATGAAGTAGAACCCATTTCCCCAATTGATAAGTGGAGGGCTACTTTTCCCGAAGTCATTTGGCCTCCTTGGTTGAAGTCTTGAATCATGAGACGACTGTGTTGCAACTCTTCAACTGAAATTCCAATTTGCTTGAGGGTCTTCAAGGGTAGAATATTCACTGCCGATCCTCCATCAATTAGTATTCTACTAATTCTTTCTTCACATATGTACCCTGATACATACAATGGTCGATTATGGTCAACCTCTCCCACAAGCAAATCTTCATCTGTAAATGTGATAGAGAATGTGTAAATTTCCTCATCTACATGCGATGATACTACTTTCCTTTCTTCTTCGGGAGTTTCATCTCCGTCCTCGTACACATGGTGGCAAGATTCATAATCCTGGCTTTCCCACAACATATTAGGCATGAATTCTTTCAAAGTAATTGGTGATGGTCTATTCTATGGACTACACTCTACCGCTTGTGGTCTGGAAAAGAAAGATTTCCTCGATGACCTTCTTCCTACGCGATGGTTCATGACAACGTTCTTCCGTGGTTGAGTTGGACTAATTTTTGTAGGAACAAGACGTCTTTTCCTTTGGACTAGAGTCAATCCGTCCTCTGTGTCGCTTGTATCAACATCTTGTGTTGACATACCCTTCTGGTTTGCGTGACCCTACTTACTAGCTTTGACGATTCCAACAATTATTGGTAACGATAAATCCTCATTGACATTAATCGCTATGGAATCTACTATTCCGAATCCAATTGTTATTAGATTGGACGCTACTTTCTCTTCCTCGAGAAGTATCTTCCCTTGACAAGCTAACTCCATCACTTTGTCCTTGAAGACAAAGCACTTCTCGATTGGATGACCAACTAGACGATGGTACTTGCAGTAGGTTGGATCCTTTACTCTACCAGCTTCATCCGGACGCTTCATTTTTGGCATTTCTATCAGCTTTTCCTTCAGCAGGTCCTCAAATATTCCAGGGACATCAGAGTCTAGGAAAGGATAACTCTTCTCTTGCATCTCTTTTAACAAGACCTTCTTCTTGTCGAGTGGTCGACTTTCTCATTCCTTTTTCTTGGACTTGACAGAGAGTTTTACTGAGGAAGAAGTAATTGTTAGCGCCTCCTGCTTAGCATCATCCTTTGTGACGCTCTTTCCGCTTTTCTTGAACTCAAACTTATCTTTGGTTCTCTTGGCGTCTTGAGAAGCAAAGTTGTGATTTTTATTCATAACAATACTGAGCTCCATGTCATGAGATCTCGTGGCCAGCTCCTCAAATGACTTGGGCTTGATCCCTTGAAGGATGTACTGGAGGTCCCAATGCATTCCCTGAATGCACATATCGATCGCAGAGGCTTCACACAAACGGTCTTTGCAGTTTAGACTTAGGTTCCTCCAGCGATTGATGAAGTCAGTTACAGGTTCTTCTTTTCGCTGTTTAGCACTGGTGAGTTCTATCATACTAACAGTGTGACGAGTGTTGTAGAATCTGTTGAGGAATTCATTCTCTAGTTGTGCCCAACTGTCGATCGAACCAGGTTCCAATTCAGTGAACCAATCGAATGCATTTCCCTTCAAAGAACGAACAAACTGTTTCACCAAATGATCGCCCTCTGTTCCAGCATTGCTGAAAGTTTATACGAAATGCGCAACATGTTGTTTGGGATTCCCATTTCCATCGAATTGTTGCAGTTTGGGTGGCTGATAGCCATTTGGCATCCTCATCGCATCAATGCGCTGACTGTATGGCTTGACATAAGCGTGTGAAGGTCTTGGATCCTCTAACTTGTCTTTGATTGCCCCCATGATAAACTCCTTAAGTTTATTCACAGGGATGAGTCCATCAGTTGAGATATTGATGTTTGAACCACCCGACTTGTTCTTTTCGGAACTCTCTGCGGACTCAGGAATGATAGGCACCTTCAAGTTTACGTCAGTCTTATTTCTTCCTTCATCATTGGTTGTAACCCTCTCAATGATCATCGCAATCTTAACATCTTGATTCTCGAGGTACTTTTTGAGTCCCTCCAGAGTCTTGGTAAGTGATGCTACTTGTTCTTCTAAGTTCGAAGAGGTTGTCATCATTACTGGCATATAAGCATCAACAGGGTCTTCATGTATAAGATTCTTTGATTGTAGATTTCTATGAAGTGATGATGCTGTTGAACCGCTGTTGGATGACGAATCGTCAGCTTGATGAGAAGACTCGAAGTATGCAGGCTCTAAGAGAGTCTTCTTAGTTGCTGACATCTCTGATTTGTCGGTATCACGCTTGATCGATGGCGTGGATGTGTAATCGAGGAATGATCCTTCAGATCCCATATTCATCTTTGAATATGATGATGGTTCATACATTGAAGGAGTCTTTTGTGATGACACGGTATCTTCTTTGCTTGCAGACAAAATTGATGGACTCTTATCTTTCTCGAGTGAGGCTAGCCCAACATCTGGGGTTTTAATTTCTCTCTTGTAAGCACTTGCAATCGTGCCTTCACTAGCAACTTTAGTTCCGGATGTGGTCTTCGCATCAGCCTCAGCTTTAGCCATACTCCAGGTAGTTACACCCATATTTGTTGGGCGATTTCCCTTGATGGCTTCATTACGAGAATCCATTAATAGTGGCTTGTGGTTTGACTTAGATTGTAGGAGAGATAAAGGTAGAGATTGTCCTACCGGGCGTGCCAAAATTTGTAACAACAAATTTTCACAAGGTCTAAGAAAGTAAATCAAAGACTGGAAAATAATGCGGTTGCAAATGATATCTTTATTGGTGATTAATTTGAATGCGATGTGAGTCACAATCTCTAATATTCCTTTGATTCTCCTTCAATTTGAAGTTAAGGGTTTTAACAGCTTGTTCTTGAACTTCTGAATTTGTTGAATACTTGAATGTTTGAAGCTTGAATATCTTATATATTTGAAGATTTGTTCTTGCACTTGATTGTTGATGAATTCAGATGTAGGTTGAATGCTGAAGAAGTGTTCTCTGATTTGTAGAGTCTTTATCTTCTTCTGCTTTGTATCAAACCTTCCAAAAATCAAGTCCCCTCAAATGAATGAGAATGCCTCTATTTATAAGCAAACGGATCCATGAGTTTGGGCTTTGACTTGGCTTTGGACTTGGGCCTTCTTAATAATTATTCTTTTAATTTAATAAAAGAAAAATTATATGATTTGTTCGATAAATATATCTTTTTATTTGTTTAACAGACATAATTATCTATTGCATTAATGATTTTCACGTATTTGTCTACGGAAAACAATTATTTATTATGATCCCGATATTTCATATATCGGACCATAATTGCACGATTCGAGATTCTGTGCGGATTTTATAATTTAGTAACAACCGCCACATGTAATCTTTTAACTGGGTCGTGCGATTTAATTAACTAAATTCCAAGCTACAATTTATTGACTTGGAATTTAATTAATTCATTTAAATTGGGTATTTATTGAATAAAAATTTCATTATCAACAATTACTAGATCCCATGCATAACGGTTATAATATTTTATAATGGTCAATTATAAATATTATACGACTAATATTACCTGACCCCAAAAGGTCACACACATACAGTGACGTTGATTTATATTCCATGTATGAAATTAAATCGTAGTTGCTAGATTGAGTTCGATTAATATCGACGTGTTACTCGATCGAGAATTTTATACTTATAGTATGAAATTAATGTTGGACTAAAATAAATAAATAAACTCGTGAGCTTATTCGTTTATTTAACATGTATGACTCATTTGTAACTTGTTAAGTTATTTACTCGTTTAGAAATAATATTAAGTTGACGACTTATCGGGTAACTTAATTATTAACAAGTTGGGCCATTCGGTTGGGAATTGGGGCTTGGGTATATAAACTACAAGATTAGAGTTTATCACCCTAATTTTATTTTTATAAAGCAGACGCCTACTATAAAAAACATACGCCTTTTTCTTCATCTGCTTCTCTCCTTTTGTGCTCATGTATTGAAACAATAGGTTGTCCAATATTAAAAGGAGATTCTAGCAAATCCCAACAACGAAATTCAACCGCTCTTGGTGTGGATCAATTGGAGGCATCACATGTGAGGTGCTCAAGGGATTGTGAGGAGGTCTTCTAATCAAATTCCGCTGCCAATTAGAAGAGGTAAATTTTCGGCCCCTTATATATGTTTACATATATACTTTTTTTTGATTTAAATTAGATCTGTAATACCCGGGCCAGAGTGAGTGATGTGATATGTTTGATATGATTTGATAGGGGTACTACTCATACCATCAAGATGTATCTTCTTTTCGGTAGCCCAACTCATAAGAACTCCAAAGTTAAGCGTGCTTGACCTGGGGTAATTCTAGGATGGGTGACCCACTGGGAAGTGTCCCGGTGAGCACGTTGGAAAGACCAGTGGTGGTTTGTTAGGTCAGTCCATCAAATCATATAACGTTCCGACCTGGTGTTCCGGGGCGGGCCGTTATAAATGGTATCAGAGCGGAGCCGTCCGGAATTGTGAGATGAGTCTCACACGGATGGTACGGTCCTAGATGTGGATGTGGATGTGGATGGGCTCAATGAGGAAGTTGAGTGTTTAACTGGGGGAGATTGTAATACCCGGCCCAGAGTGGGTCATGTGATATGTTTGATATGATTTGATAGGTACTACTCATACCATCAAGATGCATCTTCTTTTCGGTAGCCCAACTCATAGGAAACTCCAAGTTAAGCGTGTTTGACCTGGGGTAATTCTGGGATGGGTGATCCACTGGGAAGTGTCTTGGTGAGCACGCAAGTGAGGACAAAACGTGTTGGAAAGGCCCGTGGTGGTTTGTGAGGCCAGTCCATCAAATTAAATAACGTTCCGACCCGATGTTTCGGAGCGGGGAGTTACAATATCATATTATGTGATCCTGGATGTTTTGTTGTTATAAAATTCCTTTACTTATATGCATATCATTTATATGTTCGGTGAAATGATGAGCCAAAGGATGTGAGAGTGGTTAGTATAATTCATGATCGTTTGGGTGATGTCATTGGTAAATTTCTTGAAGAAAAGGTTGGTTCCGGTCTACATTGTGGTATGTTGGGTGTTAGAGAAAGTTCGTTATGATTTCGTGATGTGCCTTTAAAATCCACTGAATTCCTTGGAAGTTATCGTGACCTGCCTTAATGACCTATCATAGTGACCATCTGGTGTCTATGCCTGATCACCATCAAAATCCACTGAATTCCCTGGAAGTGATCGTGACTTGCCATAGTGAGCACCTGGTCACTATGAAATCTGAAAAAATGATTCTGGAAATCATAGTGAGCTGCCATCGAGACCACCTGGTCACTATTACAGGTTGATGGCGACATCAATATATACTCCGACTCTGATTTTTTTAGAACCCTAACCCCCAAATCCCCAATTTTTTCGAACCCTCCCTAAACCTATCATTATTTTCTAAAACTCACTTTAAAATTCTATCATTCTTTCACAAATTCCTTACATCCTAAACCTACCCAACCCATATTCCATCCAAATTACTCTACATTATGACAAGAACCTCTTCAAAACATCAAAAAAAATCCAAAGATGCAAGTACCTCTCAATCCCTACATAAAAATCCTCTTCCGAGTCGAGGTGGAAAATGTGGAAGAGCGGGAAAATGAAGGATCTTGGATGGCTACTACTACAATGAGGATGAAATCAATTTCTCACATCTCATCAACTTATTTACCCTAACTGGATCTATTTCTCTTACGAGCATGTCACTATTGATGTTAAAAAATGCTAGGTTATGTTTTACATTGAGGGGAATGAGCATGTGTATGACTATGATAATTTTAAGAACGATTTTGCACTAGCTAATAAGGGTTTAAAGTATATCTTGGTGAATCTTGGGATGAGAATGTAGATTTGAATAAGCCCGAGGAGATAGTCCAAAGCTTGAATGCTAATCCACTTGTGACTACTCCTAGAGGTTTTGCATGTGCTGCAAATTTCACCGGTGATGATAGATTGACGTTCTTTGTTTTTATGAAAGCTCTTTTGCCAGTTGTAACTCAAATGAGGAGGGCGTCTAATGTGGTTACCATCCTTCTGCACAATTCTGAACTCGTCAACCGATTAAACTAGTTGCCTTCTGTAACGACCCGCCCCAGGTGGGCCCCTAAGGTAAGACTCGCTATCAAATCAGTAACAGAGTCAAATGAACCTCCAATATAACCGTTCCTACATACTACATATTCCAATACCGTCTCCCTCAAATCAAACCCAGCAATTGAAAGCATATAAGGTGCTTCAAATCCACTCACTTGTCGTATCCCACTAAACATTCAAATCCCGTTCCTACTCAACATTCATATCCCTATTTATAGGCACAACCCATCTCATGTAAAATCTAAACTAAATAAGATACAGTCCACGACTCTCACCTGTTGGCATCTCTCCTCAGTCAACGAAAACAAACAAAAGAACATCAACCTCCAATAATCATACTGACCTCTACCACACAACGTAACACATAATCCTGGACACACTAGCAGGCAAGCACATACCACATAGGACCCAACAATCATGTAACCTAAGCTCTAATACCAAACTTGTAACGACCCGCCCCAGGTGGGCCCCCCTAAGGTTAGGCTCGCTATTAAATCAGTAACAGAGTCACCTCTCGATGGATGACTCCATGAATACATCGTTTTTATATGACTAAAAGAATTAAAATACATCAACAAAATAATAAAAATTTGGTTTACTGAAAAAGGGTTAAAACATATCCATGAGGGTATAACAACCTATGACCCCACAATACAAAAGATGAAATCGACATACTTCCAGTACAACAACTACAAAGGGGTAAACAGGAAATACAACATGTGAACACAGAGACACTAAAATGACTGAGGGAGATCCTAGTGCCACCACCGTCACTCACCAAAGCAGGGTCAACGCACACTGCAACGCAACTAACTTGCTAAAAGAATAAGTCCCCGAAGGGGTCAGCTCGACAGCTGGTGAATACTACTCACGGGTGGCTACCAACCAACACAAGTGATGTGAAAGCTACAAGAGCACAAACACCTCAACAAGGGAACAGTGAATATAATAACATAAGGGAGATCCAATAGTTCAAACAGCAACAAACAAGCCCAATCCAGATAACGTTATATGATCCAAAATCCTCATATAACAACACATGTAGTATATTATATGCACCAGATCCGGCATCTACCCTATCATGGCAATATCCCGCCATCACCCGCATCACCTCAGTGACCGGCACCTAATCTATCATGGCAGTATCCCACCATCACCCGCATCACCCCAGTGACCGGCACCTAATCTATCATGGCAATATTCGCCATCACCCGCATCACCCAGTGACCGGCACCTAATCTATCATGGCAATATCCCACCATCACCCGCATCACCCCAGTGACCGGCACCTAATCTATCATGGCAATATCCCGCCATCACCCGCATCACCTTAGTGACCGACACCTAATCTATCATGGCAGTATCCCGCCATCACCCGCATCACCCCAGTGACCGGCACCTATTCTAGTCCCACGTTGCCGGATCATGATAACAGACTATCCTAACACATGCAACTAACTGATATATAACTCAACAACCCTTAGGTCCACATCTAATCTCATGTCCATATTCACTTAGCATCAACAATCATAACATGTTACAATTACCACACATAGCACATGCACTTGCACAAACACATAGCACATGCACTTGCACAAACACATGTATAAGAAAGTAGACAAACGTGAGTAAGAACTCACCTCAAGCAAACAACACCAATAGCACTCACTCCCGAGCCAACAATGCGTACTCGATCACGTACTGGGACCTATTATAAAACATACAATCTATCAACTATCGCTCATATATCGTCCCAACTCCCCACGAATTAGTGCATCTAACACTATCATCATCACATACGGCCTTCATCATAAATTCAAGATTTGAGTCTTTTAGTTACACTAACGGCATGCATAATAATTATATTATATTGTGGTATGTTTAGCTGAGATTTAACACCATGAGATAATGAATTTAACCATTAGATCACCTCTACTATTATAATTATACACGGCTAGCATGAGGTAATGACATACGGTCTGAAATGGGTTGAATTATTACCTCCAATATGATAGTTTTTGCCAAGAATTCCTCAAGCCTTGAATCACACGTGAATGGAAGATAAGGTAGGGAGAAGAATCGGACAATTGCGTAAAGAACATGACGATTTTTTGTTATTGTTGTTGTAGATGCAAGAGTGGCGGCCGAAAATTCTTCAAGGGTAGGGAGCGAGAGATCCGTATGCAATATTCATATCTCTAGTACTAGTTTGCAAACATATATATACTAGTTCCCTTAATAATATAATAGTACGAACTTTATAAATATATATACATAATAGTACTAGTCTAGTAACACATATATAGTAATACACGATCATATATATACTACTAAAAGGGGTCTAATTCGATTAGGACTCTAATTACTTAAATCGAATGGTTTAATAACGAGTCACCACCAAGCCTTTAACGAGTATAATATTAATTTAATGAGTTCTTAACACGTCATTAATATTTTAATTCCAATTAGTATGTTTTATTATTAATATTAGGTCTTATTATTACACCTTCATCCTGAAACACATAAACTATGCCATGAATCAATCTAAGATTTCCACTCTTCCCTATGGCATGTTGATTATGAAGATTATGAGGAGGTGAAGTGTGATTTCCTCTGGGAGAACTTTTTCCGATCCGCCAAATTCACATGATTAGAAAGGTCTCTCTCGAAGCAGTTGTTGTATTTCTATGAGGGGCACTTGTGGTATGATTGGCGAATCACTCAAGCCCCCCCCCCCTCCCCGAAAATACAAAGTGTTATTGAAGCACTTAAAGAGTAGTAATTTCAGGAATGTGCGTCCTAGGGAGGCTGATGATTCTGAGAGTGATAATGGTGATGATGACCGTCCTGCTGATATTGAAGAAGAGGACGAGGATGTACCTCGGGATGAGAGTCCACTGAGGCGGAATGGTAGGAACTCTGGGGTAAATGAGGACATTCGCCAGATTATGAGGGTCCAAGCTTCACATGGGAAGGCCATTCAGCACATAGAGAGGAAAAGCAAGAAGCAATGAAGGATTTTGAGAGCTTTTGCCAAGTTCTTCGGTTGTTTAAGTCAAGGAGAAGGATCCAGTGCCGAAGCTTAGCAGCACCTCGTTATTTCTGAATCTGATTCTAAGTTGGATACCTATGCAGAAGACACTGTGACACATGTTCAGGCTGCTCACTATGGTTTTAGGCATGGTGAAGATGATAGTGGTGTAATGGTTCCATCACTGGACATCGGTCAGACTCATGGCTCTGATCACTTATGCTTTTATGTTGCCTTGTTTTGCTTTTATATTGCCACTATTGATTATTTTTTTCTCTCCTCCTTTTTTGATGTTTCCAAAGGGGGAGAAATCTATGCTTTCGGATATTTGATGTCTTATGATTTATGGTTCTGTTTTATGGGTGTTTATGGATGATATTCTTGATATGTGTGAGTTATAGTTGCTTTGCATAATTCTGGACTAAATCTTATGTTGAGGGGGAGCGTCGCTTACTTTTCTATTTCTCTCCCAACCTCAAGCATAAGTTAATTTGTTATCATAAAAAAGAGGGAGTTTGTTGACTTAATGTCAATTTTCCTTATTTTGATAATAACAAATTACGTTTTATGATCTAACATCGGTTGTTAAGTGACTTGTATAGTGCGCCTTAAACGGCCTTAGGCACATACTTCAAGTCGGAATGCAAGGACTCATGATTACTTGTTTGATTGCTTTAGAACTTATGTAAGAATAGTTTCTAATCCTTCATCTTTGGTATGCTTTGAGTATGAATGGATTTTCGAGTTTTAGATAGTGTTTTAAATCATTTCGATAATTAACTCGTTTGATATGTGTTGATATTCTAGGATTCATATATTTGAATCAATCTTGAATTTAATATGTATGACTGTGTGTTATGTATATTGAAATTAAGATCAAACAACTATATTAATCTTGATGAATTTCAATTCTGCACTTCATAGAGAGCAACCATAGTGACCTCCTGGTCTTTATGACATGTCTCTATGATGGGATCTTATCTTTTCTGATCAGTTCATAGTGAGCTGTCATAGTGACCAACTGGTCTCGATGACTGGTCACTATGACTTCCAGGGACTGAAAGAAAATTATGAGATCTTTGATAGTGAGTTGTCATAATGACCAACTGGTCTCGATGACTGCTCACTATGACTTGCAGGGGCTGATTGAAATTCATCGAGACCAGCCATAGTGACCTCCTAGTCTCGATGACAGGTCTCGATGAAGGTACCTTTCGAATGTTTCCATTTTAAAAGGTACCATAGTGAGCGGTTTGGTCACTATAGTTAGTCTCTATGGGCAAAATTTCAGCTATTTTTAGACAACCTAGAAACACTTTTGCTATTCATCACAATATCTAATTTAAATCTTTTATGCAAAAGCCATTAATCTTCATATCATTATTAATTCTTGTTAGTGAAGAACAATTCATGGAGCTAAATTGTTTATCATTCTTTACTTGTCCATTGAGGGATACTTTCATTAGAGTGAAAAACCTTCCTTCCCAATTTGAAATCCTAATTCATAGAATTGGGTTCTAGATTTTGTTCTAGAGGCGGAAATTATAAACTTGTGTTTGAATTACTAGTCTAGTGTAGTCTAGCAGGGAATCCTTATGGTTGGTATGCCATTGGGTAAGTAGTTTGATTTGAAGTTGCTTGTGTGTATCAAGACCTATTCAAGTTCAAGTTAGCCTTTCCAAATCTTAAGGTTGGAAAGCTGAGGGTCGAGCACGTAGGGGAATCGAAACTCGCCAAAATACCGTTTACATTTTCCTTCCCTTGTTCTTTATTTTTGTCCTATTATCGCTCTTTAAGTTGATTGTTTAGTTGAGTATAATTCTAACTTTGATTAATCGTCTAAGTGTTTGATATTATGCCTAACTGAGTTTAACTTAATAAATTCTTTTATATTCCGCATTACTCGCTTCTATATCGATCTTTATATTGTTAATCGAATAAGTGATAATTATATTTCGTAAACCTTATGCACCCCCCTCTAAGGTTATTGTATTGTCTAACAAACAGGCGTGAGTAAGAACTCACCTCAAGCAAATGAGCGACAAGCAATGCTCACTCCCAAATTACGGAGCGTATCCAACTCAAATACCCGAACCTTAATGCGAATAAAGGTTGTCTATAGATCACAATACTTGTGCTACAGATTGAATTTGGGAATCGAAAGAGCAATTGGAGGCAAAAAGATGAAGAAAATTGCTGGCTTGGTGAAGGGGGTGGGCGGCCAACTGTGTTGGACTTGTAGGGTTTGATTCTTTTTTTTGTTAAGTTTCCACATATATAGTATAAGGGTTTTTAATTAGACAAACACAATTAAATTGGGTCGAATAAATTACTAACGAGCTACTAGTCATTAACGAGTCTAACATAAAATCAATAAGCCTTAAAGAGTGATTAACTATTAAATTCTATTTTTATAATTATTAATATATATATATATATATATATATATATATTTATTATCACTTTTAGGTCATGACTCATGATATTACAATTACATTGTATTAATAAGGGTAATGCTAAATACGGTACACTTATATAGTACTCCATATTAAATTACTAAAACACCCTTTTAATTGTGCCTAAACAAAAAATTCAAATTCATTTAAAACGGGCAACACTATGCACACACTGGAATAGTAAATCACTATTCCTAAATAGTGATTTTTAGGATTGTAATGACTATTTTTTCCCTCCCATTTAACTTCCTCAATTACCACACTCTTAAATAAGGGGGGCCAAATAGTCATTTAGTGAATAGTAATTCGCTACTCTGGTATAGATCAAATTTAAAACGAATCCCTTTCTCATCAATATCAGTTTCTCTCTAAATCTCATATGAAACAACTACTTCTCATCCTATTTCAGTTTCTTGCTCATCCTCACATTCAAAAATCAAAATTGATGGCTTTGCATGCTCATCAATCTCACTCCATACTCATTTAATTAAAATTCAATTGCTAAAGATCACGGCCGTCTCTCGTCTTCTCATTACAATCATCTGCTTCTCATCCCAATCTTAAAATTGCTACTCGATATCTCTTTGTTTTCTTCATCAATTACATTATTTATTTATATTGTGTAATTTCTTTTGTTTCCAATTAATGGGTGATTGTCAAATTGCTTTAATTACCCAATTTCAAAAGTTCTACAATTTAAATTGAAATTCAATTAGATATTAATTTTCCTTTTGTAAAAGTAAATGGTTTTATTTCAATGATTACCCAGTATTTAGAATATAAGAAATATATATATTTTATTAACTAAAATTAATCTTCCTTTTGAACGTTTTTAAAATTTCTTCTCAATTAGTTTACGAATTAAGTTTATAATTTCCTCATCCCTCATAAAATTCAGGGTAATATAAAGGCATTAATCTCTGTAAAGTCGTCTGATACTCTTTTTAGATGAAGTTTTTTCAAATAGTTATTTAAAGGCTTATTTTCTTTTGGCCCCCTAAACTATCCACACGCTTGCGGGGGCCTCCCAAACTTTCCTTCTTTTCAAAATAGGTCCAAACTATCCTTCTTTTCAATTTACCCCCTAAAATGTCAAATTCAAATTAAATTTCATTTTAAAAGAAGGGCAAACTTGGAATAACACACTTATTAATCTTTTGGGCACTTTTTAATATTAACAAAACTTTAATTTTTAAACTAACCCCTCCTTCTTCCTCACACCCCACCCCCCACCCCCACCCTTTCTCATTTCTTTGTTCTAGTAGCATTCCCTTTTATGAATAATCATCTAAAATATTCTTATTAAAATTTAGCAAACCAACTTGATCTATCTCTCGCTTATTAAAATAATCGGGTGGGGGGGGGGGGGGGGTGGTGCAGATCGGGGGTGAGGGGTGTGCAGGTCGGAGGGGGTGGTGCAGATCGGGGGGGTGTGCAGGTCGGGGGGGTGGGTGGTGCAGATCGGGGGGGGGGGGGGGGGCTTGCAGGTCGGGGGGTGCATATCGGGGGGTGGGGGTGGGGGGTGGGGTGTGAGGAAGAAGGAGGGGTTAGTTTAAAAATTAAAGTTTTGTTAATATTAAAAAGTGCCCAAAAGATTAATAAGTGTGTTATTCCAAGTTTGCCCTTCTTTTAGAATGAAATTTAATTTGAATTTGACATTTTAGGGGGTAAATTGAAAAGAATGATAGTTTGGACCCTGTTTTGAAAAGAAAGAAAGTTTGGAAAGCCCCCCGCAAGCGTGTGGATACTTTAGGGGGCCAAAAGAAAATAAGCCTTATTTAAAAAGTCAATAAGATAGTTATTTGATTTAGAAAGAAAAGATAACAAAACTCGCCTAGAGAGTGTTTTGATGAGATGTAAATGAATTAAAAATTTAGGATACTGAAATTTTGGAAGGGTGGTTTTGAAAATAATATTGGGATAGTGTATTTAAGTATCGTATATAGCATTTACGTATTAATAATGAGCTAACGCTAAAACCTCTAGATAATTATCATCTTATAACATAACTTTTTGAATAATAGTTTAGCTACCTCAAAGGCCGAACTTAATTCTGTTCGGCTTTAATTTTCGGTTCAATTTCAATCCATCTTTGTTACACAAGCAGATCAGCATTTGATCATCACCACCATCACTCCTCCCCCAACCCCCTTCCTCCCCCCCCCCCCACCACCACCACCACCAAAAAAAGAAATGGACGTCCTCTGCAATTCCATCGACATACGTGAGCTCTTAGCAAATTCCGACATCTCCGATCCAACAACCCCCCTCTCCGCCCCCGATCTCCGCCTCCTAATCTCCCGCCTCGAGCACCACTCCCTCCGCATCAAATCCAACGTCCGATCCTACCTCACCACCCACCACCACCACTTCTCCTCCCTCTTCTCCCAAACCACCTCCCTTGCCTCCCGCTCCTCTCACCTCCACTCCAACCTCATCACCCTCCTTTCTGTCCTCGATGACAACCCCCTCGACTCAACCATCAAACTCATAATCGACGAATCACTTGCCAAGCGCAAGGACCTCAAGGTAACTCATATGGCTTCGAGGTTAATATCAATTGAATAATATTACAAAGAAACTAATATTGTGGAAATATTTTTTAAATTTTTGGTTTAATGAGTAGAAAATAACTTGTGGTCAAAATTTCACAGTATTTGGAATGGAGGGAGTATAGTTTAGAAAATTTGAATTTTTCAAAATTGTCATTTGAGAATAGAAAAATATACTTCTACCAGTATATAATTACTCCCTCCATCCCTATAATTGATACATTTTGACTTTTGGTGTCAAACTTTAAAAACTTTAATCAAGAATTCTCATTAAATGATAAGGAATAATAATCTCATGTGGGGTCTTGTTAGATTCGTCTCAATATATATCTTTGAAATATCAACTTTTTATAATTTTTTCGGATGTAGAATAAGATATATTTATGTTTTAAATTGTGTTTTGTTGACCACCAAAAGTCAAAATCTATCAATCTTTTAGGGACGGAGGGAGTATTACTTTTTGTTACGTTATCAACTAACCAATGATATAGTTTCAGTATTGATTGTCACTTCATATTTTGAAGGTATTTTTCATTTTGCTTAATTTGTTCGTATAACTTTAAACCAACGAGTAAAAAATCCAGAGGGAGTATGAAATTGAGTGACACTAGATAACTACTCTAATCTGATTTGGACAAAAAAACTTGTATTTAGACTAACTAATTACACTAAATAACATTTGAATGATTATCCTAACAGGTGAAGACGGAGGTGTTGGAGTTGGTTGGAGTGGTGTTGGAATTGAGTCAGGGTTTGGCGGTTGTTAAGGAGAATGTTGGAGCTGGGAGAGTTAAGGAAGCGGCGGAGTTGTTGCGGGATTTGAAAGAAGCGTTGTGGGGTTGTGATGACGGAGGCGTAGAAGTGGGTAGGGAGCCGTTGGTGTGGGCATTATTGCAAGAGGAGTGGCTTCAATGCTTTGAAGAAGTAATGAATTATCGCATCAACTTTTAATGATAACTTTGAAGTTAGAAAAATGTTAGATTAAAAAATTATGTTTATTTCCTATTATGATGGTACAGAGACTGTAGTTTAGTTAAGGCGAATTATTCTTAGCTGTGAGTAGCAATTTACTTCCGTAATGTGGTACAGAGGTTGTGAATTTTTAATTACTCTTTAGAGTTCGAATAAGAAATAATGAGAAGTTGAGATATTATGCATCAATTGTTAATATGATGGTATATAGGTTGTAGTTCAATTTAGTCTTAATAATGCTTGGTCACAGATTAGCTGGCACTTATTGGCATAATTTGATATGTGGGAAGGATCTTAATTTTCTAAAAGTAAGGATTTTGATTTTCTATGAGTAGACTTAATGTCAAAGAAGATGCGAGTTTTGAAGTTAGATTGACAATTGATGCATTTGCTCTGCTGCAATTTTGATGGTTGCATTGAGTCCTCAGCAAGATTAAGAATGTCCTAGACTCCTAGGATGTTAATGTACATTTTAAATTTGAATTGGATCTTAGCAAGTCTGTAGTGATGCATTGACTATATTAAAGGTTTTGAGGGAATGAAGGGTAGACTGGCGAGATAATAATGTCACATGTGGAAAGTGACAAACTTAACGGAATCAAATAGGAAAACAATGTGTAATCGTTAGGAGAAATGAAGAACTATTACTATTGAAGCTAGCCTGTTGTATGATCTAGTTTTCCTATGTCAAGTTTTTGATTGTTTCGATTCATGGTGTGGAATTGTGTATGTAGATACAAAATGTTCTTGTGAAGTTCATGGAAGGTGCAGTGCGTTTTAACCAGGAAGAGGCCTATGTTTCTGTTAAGTATTGGCTAAACTGGAGTGATGCAGATGATGTCAAGCTTCCTACTGTTTTGGAAGCAATGGATGTGAGATTGACTAACTTTGAACTTTTCGTATACTCATGTTTTGATGAATTGCTTACCTGATTTTGTATGCCTAAACGTGTTTGTCATTTAGTCTTGTCATAGAGTCATAGTATGTATATATTTATATGTATACTTCATGTCTGATCTTAGAAAATTATCTTGGTGTCTATTGGGTAGTTAGATTCATTAGATTAGGTCACTAAAAGTATGTTTTTTTGTTGTTATGTTCTTACTAAAATTTTGGATCAGGCGGTTGGGGTCTTGGATTATGGTCTTGCAAAAATAGCTGATATGATGATTAAGTACATCGTGACTCCACTAATAAATGGCCAAGCTACTGTCTCCACAACTGAAGAATTAGACGAATATCCTGAAAATATCAGTGGAGTGGTTCTGAACATAGTCCCACTTACTGGCGTCAAGGTATATATGTATACTGATATATGTCTTTAATGGAGTACATACCAGGTCTGTTATAAAATTTATGTTATGATTGATTTAGTTTTTGAAATCTATATTTGTAAATATAGGTAACTGACTTGCATTACTTTTTACAGGCTGAAGATAGAAATGGAGAGACAATGTATCACTCACTTATTCATGTAATAAAGTTTGTGAATAGAGCCTTATGCTTCCAAAACAGCTCTTGGATGCACAGTTTTGGGAGATTGACTTGGCCAAGGATGTCTGAGCTGATTATTTCAAGTTTTATTTCAAAGGTTTGTTAGACGTGGTGACACGTACTCTTTATATTTGAGCATTCAATTTGTTATCTTCTGATTCTTTGTCATGTTGATCTCGCCCTTGTCTCAAGATGATCCCTATGAAGAGGCTTTTTGGTATCATCTTCATGAAGCATTGTAGGGGACTCTGGACAGCCTTTTTATACGTGCTTCTTGTGAAGTATAGTCCCCATAGAATTTTGTTTTTAACCAAACAATGAGAAATAATGTTTATGTCTGTAGTCTGGTTTGGATTGTATTCTACCCCTCAAAATTATTAGCTCCTATTTTTGGAAAAATCTCCCGCTCCTGTTTCATATAAAAAACTTGAATTTGGTCTTCATATGGTAGATCTATTTTTATCTCGTGTTAGGAAGAATGGAGTAGATCCTTTTCAATCACTAAGCAATTAATCTTGATGAGATTGAACTAATAATTGGAAGATATTCATTAGCTTCCAATTGTCAGAACATTGAGCTTTCAGTAGACTTCAATATCTTGTCATAATAATTTATTACTTATGTAAATCTTTGCTTCTTTTTTCAGATTGTCCCCAATGAGGCATCTAAACTAGCTGATTTTCAAAAGATCGTGAAGCTTTCATCTGAATTTGAAAATGAACTGAAGGAATTAGAGTTCATTTCTTCTGACAGCAACGATCAAAGACTCACTATATTTGCTGACAATGTTGAGGTGCACTTTGCTTCAAGAAAGAAGGTGGAGATTCTAACAAAAGCGAGAGAATTGCTTCTTCAGTCTGAGTTTAATATTGCTCAAGTAAGCTTTCCCTGAAGTTTTAAAGTTGTCAAGATATGTGACTTCTGGATATTGATACAACTTGTTTTTGCAGCAATATGTAAGGAAGTCACAATCAAATAATGAAGCAGATTCTCATACGGTTGACTTACTTTTTACATCTGAAAAGTGTAGAATTTCTGAAGCTGCTAGAAAATTAATGGAGTTGGTTCATCAAACTCTAAAGGTATCTAGTAATGATACATGGTTTTTCTTTCTTTATAATATTTAATTGATACTCCCTCCGCCCCTAAAAGATTGGTACATTTTGACTTTTGGTGGTCAACAAAACACAATTTAAAACATATATACCTCTTATTCTACATCCGAAAAAATTATAAAAAGTTGATATTTCAAAAATATATATTGAGACGAATCTAACAAGATCCCACATGACTATATTATTCCTTATCGTTTAATGAGAATTCTTGATCAAATTTTTAAGAGTTTGACCACCAAAAGTCAAAATGTACCAATCGTTTAGGGACAGAGGGAGTACAAGATTAAGCATGCTGTCAAATCATTGGTTCTGGTTGTATTTGGTCCTTCGCGTTTGTCGACCTTCTTCTATAAATTATGCATGGGCAATAGATCATTTGTACTTTCATTTTTCTAAATTGCAAGATGGATAGATTGTTCAGTTTGTAGTAGCAGTTACTGAACCATATGACATTATTACAGGATACAAAACAGAACATAATCTGAAATTGAGTGCATTAATCTCAACTTCTATGATGCATGTTCTTGACCAGATAGTAAATTTCTACTTGACCTCAATATCTTTTGCAGCGTATTTCTTCAGTTATAGAATGCAACTGTAGGGTCTTTAGACCTCTCATGTATGTTAGTTTGAATCTGTTTACTTGGCTTGCTCAATAGCTGATTTAAGATTGTATACTAACGGGTGTTTTGTATTTATACGTTTTTATATAATATGCATTTTATGATGGTGTTGTGAATTCAGGATGTGTGTGTCTCTTCACCAAGAGTGGGAATAGAGTTTTATCATGCTGCTAGAGATGCTCTTCTTCTTTATGAAGCTGTCGTACCTGTAAAGGTGGGTTTTCATAGGTATCATCAAGTGGATGCATAGTTAGTGTTGTTACTTGTTACTTCTCAAAAGAGTTAAGATAATGATGTCCATGATGGTATGGTTGTAATAATATCGTTCTCTTTATAAATTTGAAGCTAGAGAGGCAGCTTGAATCGGTAAATCAGGCTGCCGTGCTGATTCACAACGACTGTCTTTATCTTTCTACAGAGGTCATTGGACTTGCATTTGAGGTATTAATGTTTACATCGCTTCTGAATTCTGTTGTGGGTATGAATCATGTGATTGAGGGCAGGACCGAGTAATATTTTACTATGAGCAGCCTTTGTGAAAAAAGAACCTAGCTTTTGCTTTCTAGCAATTATTTGTTGGTAAATCCAGCAGTCAAGAGGTTAAAACTATAAAGAAAAAAGAGCATCTCCATCCAATCCATCATCTTATCAATGTTGATGTTAAATATATTAATATCTCACAATCTAATTTTACAGTATCGGTCTGCTTTTCCAAATAAAGTTAAAGAACATGCCGTTTTTATTGATTTGAGTCCAAGACTGCAGATGCTCGGAGAGCAAATATTTCAGAGAGAGATTCAGCTTGTCTTGTATAACTTAACAATGGTATGAGTTGATGTAGCAGTCATGTATTTGGTGTGCTTTCATAATATTTGTCCTCTACTAAATAGAATCATCCCATGGTTACCCTGCTAATTAGGCTATCGATGGTGCTGATGGATTTCAAAATACCCACCAGATTAAGCAGTACGAATCTGCTAAGTTTAGTATTGATCAGGTATTACCAAAAGTATTCTTTCATTTAACTAGGATCTAAATGAAATAAAGAAAGAAAGCGTGCATTCTCCTATTTGTGTATCTGCTTTGTTCTCTTACTGGTTTTCCTTGCCGATTAAAATTTGTAGTTTCCTTAACTAGGTTATTTTTATACTTGAGAAAGTGCGTATAATCTGGGAGCCTCTCTTGTTACCTTCAACATATGAAAGAAGTATGAGTATGGTTCTCGAATCAGTTTTCTCTAAAATTGCTAAAGATATTCTCCTCCTCGATGATATGGCTGCCGAAGAAACACTGCAGGTACGGCTCTGGACAGCAGCTTGTGGTATATTGAACTGAAATATTGTATGTTGGCTAATAAATCTTGATTAATTTCAGCTTCGAAATCTGATCCTATTACTTCTGGAGAACTCGTCGCCTTTGTTGGATTCCATATTGTCCAACAAGAGAAGCAAATCAAAAGAGGGAGAGCTCCATCTGAGTCCTCTTCCCTTGCCTTCATTGCAAAAGTTGCGCAAATTGGCAGGTAGAAAAAGGGGTTACGATTTTGTTTTATTGTTGAAATGTTATTTGGTCTATCATAATGTGTTCATTTCGTAATACCTGCAACCTGACCAGATCTGTTAGACATGCCTTTGAAGTCCATCACTGCATCTTGGGAAAGTGGTGAATTGCTCAGTTGTGGGTTTACTCCATCAGAGGTAATTAATAAAGTTGCAACTTTTCCTGTCGGCTTATGGTATATTCACATGATGTATCTGATTATATTATGGTTTACAGAATTGACATAAAGAGAAATACATGTTTAGTTTTCGTAATTATGTAGATATTGTAGTCTGTGTTTCAATTTGTCATTTGAAATCTTAAGCGTTGCCCTAAATGACCACCTGTATCGAATGTACAATGATTCGACTATATGCCAACACTTACATATGTGCCAACACTTACATATCGAATATACAACGAAACCTATTATCAACTATGAGAACAAAAAAAAGCCTAATATGCTTTCTTTTCTGGCATATAACAATCTTATGATATCTTTGAACTGGAAAATATAAATATCAATAGGCTTGACAGCTATATATTCATGCAGGTGAAAGACTTCATCCGAGCCATCTTCACAGATTCGCCTCTGCGGAAGGAATGCTTGCTCAGAATAGATCATTCATGATAAAAAGTGGTGCTGCACAAGTGTAAGCTGCTCCTTTGTGTCAAATGTCTCACAAGTGACTTTACCTTAGAGTTACCGGATGGCGTCTAGTTAAACATGCTATATTCGGTTATCAAGCGCTTGTGGCAAGGAGAGGGGGATAAACTACCTTTGATGGGGACTGGAGGAAAAACATTTTGCATTTATGTGGTTGTTTCAAAATGAAAAGGGGCCATAATTACTTTTACATTATGCATTTTTCTGGTTGATTTCAATGCGAAAGAGGTCCACTTTTCTAATAATTTCTGGGTCCGCCCCTCGGTAGAACATTGAATCTTAACATGTATAGTCCTTGGTGTATACTAGTAAAGCAGATTTTATTGAGTTGGAGAAGAATATTAGTAAAGCAGTATCAAATACTTTAAAAAGAGATGCAATTTTGCAGATCACATAAAAGATATTCAATGGGACAGTACTTGGCCAATTGTGATTGTTTTGTCTAGTGGAACAATTAAAATATTTTAGGTGCTTGAATTAAATTAAACTTCAAAAAATGTGTTACAATGTAGTGTATATATTTCATGTTTGGAAATATTGTTTGATATTTTCACTTTTTTTTTATAATTCTTGTTTCATATGCTAAATCTTCAATTATATGTTGGTTTTTTTGTTTTTTTTTTGGTAAATTAGCGATGAGGTGAGTTTCTAACCCATGACCTTCTGGTCGCTAGCAAGAGCATTTTCTATTAGGTTATTCGAATAACTCAAGCGCCAACCCAAACCCGCAACCTTTGGTTGGTTAGAGGAAGGGAATCAAGCTCGTTTGTGAAAGCTCGATCTTTATGATCATAAAGATGTTGGACTCCTTTCAACCTTTGGTTGGTTAAAGGAAATGAATCAAGCTCCAAATCAAATTACAAATTTTGGTTCGGGCAAGTATTTAGATTTTCCTTAGCTTTGGATATCAAGATTTTGGAAGATTTCATTGTAGGACTCATCCTTGCAACCAAATAGGAGGCCGACTTCTATTCATGTTTTTACCGATTTGCTTTTCTCACGGGCCTTTGCAAGATGTTGTTCATGGGTTACGCGATCGAAGACTTAAGGCAGATTTTGGGAGATTTTGTAAGACAAAATTATACATGAGTGATGAGTGGCTTGAATAATAGTACTGAGTAGTATTTGTTAGGGATGTAAGAGAAACAGTGAGGTAAAACATGTATAGAAATTGAAGGATGTGCATGCATGGAATGGTTACTTTGTTCTTTATCAAATAAATGGCCCTTAAACTTTTTAATTAATATTAGGATTAAATAATATTTACTGATTTTTATAATGAACATAATATCCTTCTTGTTTATAATAGTAAGTAAGATAATTTAATAAAATATTCAAGAAGATAAATGTTATACAAAAATGGCATTAACAAACAATTTTATTGGCTGATGACACATGTAAATGTATATATGTTTTATTAAATGTGGATTGAGCTCTTGGTGATTGAAATGGATAATTTTTTGTTTTTTTTTGTAAATTAGCTATAGATGTGAGTCTCGAAGCCAGGACCTTCTGGTTATTAGTAAGAGCTTTTTCCACTAGGTTACGACTAAATGAATAAGTTGGGGTGCTAGAACACAATTCATAAAAATTTATACTCTGTCCATCCCGAAATGTTTGACTTTTCACAGTCACCACTCACCATAACATGATTTGAAACGTAAATATCTCTAATTTTATATGACTAAAAATAATAAAAAGTTGATATGTCAAAAACATATATTGAAACGAATCTAACATCTCATATGATTATATTATTTCATATCAGTTGTACTGTGTCTAAGGTCGTTAATGAACCGGGCCCAGGCCGGACCCTTAAGAAATGGCAGACCCTGTTCGTCTCGAATCCCCTTTTGAAAGGGGCCTGGTGGGCTTGACGTGCCCACATTAGGGCCTAACGTGGGGCCGTTGGATCTTAGTCCAATTTGAGGTTAACTATTGTGTCATACTAATTATTTATTAGTTTTTGTATTATTATTAGTAAGATAGTTATATTATTAGATATTTATCACTATATTAGAATTTCTATTATAATTGATCAAACTTTATATCAAAAAATATATTGTTAAAATAACGATATTCATCTCTATATTTCAAAGTAGTTGTATTTTATACTATAAATTCTTTAGTTATGCTATAACACCTATTTAATATTAGATAACTATGGATAAAAGCATACGATGTATTATTCTAGATTATAAATTGTATATTAGCCTTGTATTGTTCCTAACAATTGATTTGTCGTGACATCGATAATAAATTCATCTTATAAGATTTTTAAGTACAATCAAACGAGCATGTCGTGGCCGATACTCATGTCATATGCTATTAGTGCAATATTAGATCCTAATGTTCTATTCAGAATGTTTCACATTTTCGTTGACCATTATTATGATGTTTTACAAGATGATTATCCTGAACTTCAAAAAAAATTCACATATAGTAATGCGTCTTCTATTTTAATATATAATCAAAAGAATTCACATACTAACTTGTTACTTAATTATATTATGATTTATGACGAATAATATTGCATCTTCTATTTTCAATAATATAGTAATGCATCTTCTATTTTCAATAATAATTTTTTAGTTTATAATTACAAATATGATTTTACTATTTAGAATAATACAGTAATGCATCATTTATTTTCAATAATATATTCTAAAGAATATCTAATACTCCCTCTGTCCCAAAATAGTTGATGTTATAGCAATTTGCACAGCTATTAAGAAATATTGTAATTTTACAAGGAGCCCCTAATTGATGAAATAGAATAAGAAATAAATGACAACTTAAATTTAATGAAAAATGCATATTACTAGATAATTACATTTTACTATGAGAATTTAATAGGGGCTAAAGAGGAAAATCTATCTAAATATTCTATTGAAAATTGAAAACATCAACTATTTTGGAACAAAAAGAGAGTGTCAAAACGTCAACTATGTTTGGACAGAGGGAGTATTAAACAACTTTTATGAAAAATATTTAAAAAATAGTTTATCACACTAGCGAAAAATATATTTTGTAACACTAAATGACTTTTATTATTTAAAGAATAGTATATTGATTGCATCTTTTACTTTTACTTAAATACTAGACAACATTATTAACTATAATATGAAATATAACAAGACATGAACTTGTCACAGTGGTTGAGTAGTAGTCCGCAACGTGCCCACGCTAGTCTGAAACGTGTCCACGCTACTCCGGAACGTGCCCACATTTGTCTGCAATGTGCCCACGTTAGTATGAAGCGTGCCCGCGTTTGTCTAAAACGTGCCACGCTTGTTTGCAACGTGCCCACGTTAGTATGAAACGTGCGACGTTTGTCTACACCGTGTCCACGCTTGTTTGCAACGTGCCCATGTTATTATGAAACGTGTCCACCCTTGTTTGAAACATCAAACATGAGCACGTTTCGTCGCGAAATTCAGATTATTAGTAATTCGAACACAAACCCTCAAATCCCAACATTCAATTCGAAATTCTCTCAACCACATCTTGAATTCAATCATTCGATTTAAAACATTCAAGTAGTTTAATCCTATAAGATTTTAAGGTATAATCAAAAGAATTCAATAATATAGTAATGCCTCTTCTATTTTCAATAATAATTTTGAAGTTTATAATTACAAATATGATTTTACTATTTTAAGAATAATATAGTAATGCATTTTCTATTTTCAATAATATCTTGTAATAAAGAATATCTAATATTAAACAACTTTTAAGAAAATATTAAAAAAATAGTTTTTCACATTATCGAATAATATATTTTGTAACACTTCATGACTTTTATTATTTAAATAATAGTATTTAGATGCTAGACAACATTATTAAATATAATATGAAATATAACAATACATGAATTTGTCACAATGGTTAAGTACTTTTTAATACATAGCACAATTGGTGTTGTTTCTGACACATCAACATGCCCACGTTGAGACTAACGTGGTGTTGAGACTAACGTGGACACGTTGGTTAGGGGCCTCGGACCGGGCCCGGGCCGAATACCCCTGAATTTTAGGTGGCCTCGACCGGTCCGGGGCTTGGGGTTTAGGGGGGAAGCCCTATCTGCTTCACTAATAAGTGGCCATGGACTATTCGTGGGTCTAGTGGACAGAACCAGGCTCGAACCGGATTAATGGGCTGGGGCCTCGGACTGTCCGAGGGGGCCCGGTCCGTTAGACACCCCTACCGATAACAGTATTGGGTACATTTTTTGGACCAGTACTGATCCGGTAACTAATAGGGTGGACACTGGTGCAGACCAATTTTGGATATATCTGATAAAAAGAAAATTCAATAAAACAAACTTTGAACAAAATTGAAATCAATAATATATCATTTAAAAATTAACATACGATTTGTTATTGAATATTTTATCGGGTATCTTATCGATACCGATTAATCCTTTTTACCTTCAGGACCATTAATTTAACAGGTGAATAAACATATCAAAAATATCAAATCATATATCGAACGAATCTTGATTCTCCTAATCCAATAACGGCCCCAGTTATGATGTTGAGTAGTAGTTGGTATTGTCGCATAGATTCACGCACACAGAGATGAATAAAAAAGTGATGTGGCGCTTAGGCATCGCACATTCGCACTTTTGACTGTATACGGAAAGTGCAGGGTCGGAGGGTCTATAGATGATAGATCCCACCACAGCATATTCCTTGGAATGTACTCTTTATCCTCGTCACCCACCCACCCACTTTGGAATCTTTGCAGCTGTGCTATTAAGACCACAAACAAAAATCCCCATATATCCTAATTGTACACACGATACACACTTATAAAAATTATTTATATATATGATACATATTTATGAGGATTATTTTAAAAAGAATTAAAAACAAATATATGTCTAAAATTTTATTAGAATTTAAAATTAACCCAAAAGTAAGTATTGTAGTTAATTTTTTAACGAATGTGTTAATTTAGAGACATTTATGTACATGATATACACTTACATAGATCATTTATACATCATTACAATTTACAGGGACGAAATGCAACGATCATCAAGTTAGTGGTACCACTTCGATAACCTATATTTAGGGTTGATATGGCTACTAACATGACATGATATCATCTTACATTCTTACAATAACAACTTACATATATTTATTTAGTGATGACACCTTATCATAATATAAATGGTTGTTGGTCAACAATTTCTTGCCTTTCTGATTAATTGGTTGGTTTATTCACTTTAATCACATTTACATGCATGTACTCTTGGTGTATGTATTCTTATCATTTGCAATATATTCCTCAAAATAATTTTTTAAAATTAATTTTTTATACTACTTTATCAAATTTAGAAAATATGTTTTAACTTTTACATAAATTCAGATTTCTTATTTATAACTTACAACACCATTATAAAGAACAAAAGTGATTTGAGGAAGATGTAAATATAAGACACTGCCTGTAATATTTAAGAAAAATTGTAGAGATAAAAAATCTAATATTTGGTATTTTCTTACTTTTTATGCTTTTTCCTATTCTAAATATAAAATAAGGACTGTTTTAGAACATCTGTTACGAATGTTCTTTGGCACACAACCATAATATATAACCCCATAATTTGATTGAGGAAAACAATTATAAAAAGATCATTTCTCCAATATAAAAATCATGTGTTGTTCTCTCAAAGAAGCCCTCATAACCAGGTCAAAAGGATGAAATTACTTTTCTATTCCTCTCAATTATTAAAAATGAAGAATTTATTTTAGAGCAAATGGTTTCATCGATCGCTCACGTTCGTTAAAAAACACTAGTCGATCACCCTAGTATGACTTTATATACTTTTGATCACTTATGTTGGGCATTGTGTATACTTTTGGTCACTCACGCATTTTTTTGGTATAACTCGTGATTTTTCGAAAATTTTAACATGTTAGCAAGGGTATTTTTGTCATTTCACCCTGGATTTGTCATTAACATCAACTAACACTCATAATTAGTGATCGAAAGTATACAAATCTAGGGTGAAATGACAAAAATACCCTTACTAAAATGTTAAAATTTTCGAAAAATCACGAGTTGTACCAAAAAAATGCGCGAGTGACCAAAAGTATACATAATACCCAACATGAGTGATCGAACGTATACAAAGTCATACTAAGGTGGTCGACTAGTACTTTTTAACAAATGTAAGTGATCGATAAAGCCGTTTACTCTTTGCTTTATCACACAAGTTAAACTAGAAGGAATAAGTGATTATTAAAGTGTATGGAGTAATGGATTATGATTGAGACAATATTTTAGATTTACCACATCTATAATCATAACTTTAAGAAACAAACTTTGTATCAAAGTAGTTAAAGAAAAATTTTAATCAACTTATCAGCTGAAACACATAATACGACTTTTTTTATGTACTTCGAGTGAAAGATGTATTGGTGTGAGAATTGCTAGTATAACGATTTTGACGGTTATAAAAAATGTCAACCCCACATCCCGTTTTTATGTATGTCCAGCTTCTTTGGTATAAAACCAAAGGCTTCTTTCCCTTTCACGTTGTTGCCGATGCATTATTTGAGGCCCATACATTTATAGTAGCACATAAATGTGTCTTTATTGAGTTTTTTTCATTGTTTTTATCTTTATAGCCTAGTTTATATCATTAAACATATTTAAATAAAAATGAATTACCTTTTCAAGATACTTTACACCTTGCTCAAATTTTAAAATAGAAATATATTATTTATATACTCATCCAAATAAAAATAGCTTTGTTTTTTCTGCGCTGCTCCAATGAATTTTCGCTTTGTGGATATAACTTAAATCTACATAATGTCTAAACTTCGCCTTTTAAATGTGAATTTCATCTTTAAAGTTAACTTGAAATGTTCGAAAATTTCATAAAGTAGTACTGAAACTCTGCAAAGAATGTCCCGAAACTGCTACAAAAACAACAACAAAGACCAAATTCATCAATATCACTATGCTAGAGGTCTGGGATTTATTCGTAATAGTTGACTAAGTGGTTTTCACTTATTCATAGTCTTATGTCACAAGTCATTATCGCCTAAGTTGGCAATAATAAACGCACAACAATTTCAACGATTGAGGACTTTTATTTATTAATTTACTGATAAGTGCGGCTAATTGCAGGCCTCTTTGGTATATGAGGCAGCGTGGTCACGAATGAAGATAATTGCAGTAATGATGATAGCAGTAAGTTTAATGTACTTGTACTTTAGTTCTACTAAATGACATTGTTACAATATTAGTTCTTGATAATCTACGTAATGTGGACCGAAATATGACCTTAACAAATGGGGCCCACTAATACAGTCCAATACGTATGACTAGGGCCCACGTCTCCTAGGGTTAAAATAAGCCACTCCTAACAAGACATGTGTCTTACTAGGGTGCTACATATCAGGAGAAGGTTACCTATAAATAGACAACTTATCCTTCATATTGAGGTAATATGTACTTTTACCCTAAACACACTTTAGCAAATACTCCTTACTGACTTGATCGTCGGAGTGTTTGTGGTCGAACCCCGACCACACTTTCAGGGATATGGCACCAAGAAAGGCTTATACCAGCAAGGCCGGCGGATCCAGACAACCCCCACGTGATAGAACCCTGGTGGATCCTACCGAGGCAACATCTAGACGACAAGGACCCAGAACTGATCTCAGGGATCAGATAGAGAGGAGCAGACGAGGAGATGAAGTCTCCCATAGATCTATGCATACAGGGAGTGCTAGTTCACAACCGCAAGAACAGAGGTCCGTGCCCCAACCACGGGTTCAAGAAATAGTGGACAAATCAGTACACATGGTGTACAAATAGTCAGTATTTCTTATGACACCGTTAATTTGAACGATTTTGACATTTTTGGACAAATTTTAAGGTCAAAATGAAGATTTTGAAAAGTTTGGGACCTGTAGAACTCTTGGGAGTCAAAACTATCTTATTATTATCATTAATATTATTATTATTTTCATTATTATTATTATTATTTCTATTATTATTATTTTCATTAATTATTACTATTATTATTCTCATTATTATTATTTTCATTATTTTTTATTATTATTCTCATTATTATTATTTTTATTTTTATCATTATTATTATTATTATTTCCATTATTATTATAAATATTATTTTCCTTATTATAATTATAAATATATTAGTTTTATTTTTGTCTCGCCGGAAAGTGGTCATCTTCTCCGGCCGCGTGGTTTAAATCGGTCCGGTTCAACAGGCGGTCTCCTGTTTGACTTAGGTGGCTTGGCTGGTTGAAAATAATAATAATAATATATTTATAATTATAATAATGAAAATAGTATTTGTAATAATAATAATTAAAAAATGATAAAATTGAAAATCAAAATAATAATAATAATAATAATGATAATAAAACATAATGAAAAGAATAAGAATAATAATAATAATAAATAATGAGAATAATAATAATATTAATGATAATAATGAGAAGGAAGAAGATAGTTTTGACTCCAAACAGTTCTACATAGCCAAAACTTTTCAAAATTTTTATTTTGACCCCAAAGTTTATCCAAAAACGTTAAAAACAGTTCAAACTTACAGTGCTATCAAAATAGGGACTATTTGCGCACCATGTGTACACTATCTGGGACTAACACTGCAACAGTGCCACTTCGTGAGACTAAAGTGCAACTTCACCCATTTACTAGAACCATTATTACAATTATCTCGTCACGAATGATTATAAAACTTTCTTTTGAACAACTCATAACCTATACATAAAAAGGGTATAAAATTACTAATGATTTAAATATTTTTATTATCAATTAATCAAATATACATGATCTACAAAGTTGTTAAGACAGCCGGATACATAATCAATAAAGTTAATTATATGCATTATAGACTTATGCTTACTTTATCAATTACCATCCATATTTATTTTAGCGTGATACAGTGAAAAATTTGGCAAAACTATTACGATTATTATGGACGGAACTAAGATGAAAATTAAGAAGGGGTCAACTGTGAAAAAAATAAAATAGGAGGGGCCAAAATAAATTAAAAATAGTAAAAATATCACAAAAAATATAATAATATGTTAAAAATGAAGCTAGAGGAGCTTGAACCCATGACTTCTACCCTTTAAAAGAAGAATCTAACCCACTAAGCTATACTTTCATCTAATTTAGTTACATTTTTTATCATATATATGAAAAAAATTTCAAAAATCGTATATAAGATAAAACGATACCAAAAAACTTAATGAGACACCCTTGACCCCTAGGTCCATCCTTGACTATGAGTGCATGGTATTTACTTCAACATATCAACTCTTTCATTTGAAGAATACTATACATTGCACATTAAAAATAATATTCTTGTCTTGTGTATAATATTTGTTTTATGCTACTTTAAGGTTGTTTTCATAAGAAGTTCGAATCATTTGTAAACGAGTTGAGTTAAAATCACATTTTAACATATTACATACTTTACGTGTATTGGGTTTTTGTTATTTGAATATTCTTCAAAGAAAACTTTGAATCTTCTTTTTCACCTAAATCTCCAAACCCTTTCACCTCATCTCTTCAGCATGAGTTAGCTTGCACACTAAAATTTATAGATTTGTGGGTAAAGTTTGTGTTTTGGTACTCTTTTTGAAAAAAAGATTGAATCTTTTCAATTGAGAAATTTACAAATTACATGAAAACCTTTTAGTATAAGAATACCATATTTTTGGGATAAAATATCTAAACTACCCCTCCCCTTTTTTTCATCAATCACCTTCCTCAATTCACCTCACTTTATCTTCCTAACTTTCAACCACCACCTTCCTCATCAACTGTTAGCCTAAATGCAATCCTTAGAATGAAGGGGAGGGATGAATAAGGATAAACTAGTTATTACAACTTTTTCAATAATATGCCATACAAATAAGTTCTAACAACTATCACTCCCTGACAGCCCAAACAATCAAAATACAACAAGTGCGTGGAATGTAAATAATGCAAGTGATGAAGTAAAAACTCATAGATTTTAGCGAGCTTCGGTTATCCTAAGTGCTCGATCCTCGGATTTCTAACCTTCGGATTTCGGAAAGTGATTACTAATACTAAAAATTCCCGGAGTTCAATACAAGCAATCATCTAAACTTCTAGCTAACTCAAGCTAGAAACCCAAAGCCTAACTCTAGGATTTCAACTCCTAATTATCAACTAGGAACCCAAGAAGATTCTTAAGATTTCAAATTCTAAATGAATTAATTTTACTCTTGCATAATTATCCCTTTGTGGATGAATAAAAAGTAGAACAATATTACCTATGAAATCCTCGTCACAATTAAAGTGTAGTTGCTTGATTGGATTTGAGAAGGCTTTTACTTTTGCTTAAAGATGGTGAAGTTTTGAATTTTGCAAGAGAGGGTTTCTATTTCCGGAATGAAACCTTTTATAATGTTCTTCATTGTGAGGTAGGCTCCCAATGAAACTCACGATGACGTACTCAACGTTCGAATAATAGGTCCATCGGGTGATCCATCGTGCACCAAGCACTCGATGGACACCTCCCAGTGACCCTCTGTAACATTTGGGGCTTCCATCAGGAGTTTCATCAGGAACTATCCACACGATGAAGTCCCCGATGGAGGCCTTCAAGACATACTCTCTTCGTCATTGTGAGCCTCATCAGGTACTAAACACTTAATGGAGGTCACGATGGTCTTGATTGTTTTTGTGCATTTAGTGTACTAGAAGCAACCATAAGTCATATTCTAATAACACGAAGTTATTATCATAAGCATTATGAAATGGTTCAAGCTACAAAATACAAATGAAAAACACAAGACGATGTCAAATACATTTACGATTAAATTTATACAATTGTGAAAAAGCCTTTCAATCAAATGATGCAAAAACACTTTAGGGAGATTTAAAGAATTCCTTACATAACGGTCTAAGCACATAAGACAATAATAACTGCTTGTGTCTGGACATGAATTGCGTGCCATATGATATCCAAGAGCACTGCACAAGTTACTTAACACACGGTTAGCTATTAACCGTAATTTGTTATTATCAAAACCAAGGAGTATCGACTTTCAGTCAATAAACTCCCTCATTTTTATGATAACAAATTAACTTATGATGAGAGATAATATTAAAATAAAAAATAAGCCACGGTCCACCACAACATAAGATTCAACCCTGTTTCAGTACAAACATGTTATGCAACACAAAAGACCAACACAACATACATACAATATATGGCATAAAGGCATATAACCATATAAAACAGTTGAAAGCATAACATCCAAGCATACGGAAATTCAAACAATGTACGAAATATTCTCCCCCTTGGTAACATAAAAAAGGGGACTCAAAAGACATAACATGAGCATTCATAAACATAACATGAAAAGATGAAAAACATTGAGCGAAAAATGTGGTCCAAGCCATCAGTCTAAGACCCCTCCATGAAAATAGTCCATGCCACTGCTACCTCCAAATCCAAAATCCTCAAGATGGAATGGAGTGTCCTGATCAACATCAGCTGGAATAGAAGCCTCGCCAGAGTCAGTGTGGTTCAAATGGCGCTGGGCATCCAAACTTGCACCTTCTCCCTTTCCTAAACACTTCACAAGCCCCTTCAAAAGTTTCTCATGCTTTTTTCTGAGTTCGCATTATGCTCTGTTGAATGTCGCAAGCGTCTTCTGAGTTTCTGCTATTCGCCGCAATTATGCCCTAACATCAAACTCCCCCCTGAGTTTCCGGAGGTTGACTCGAACTACCGGCCTCATTCTCCAATGGAGGCTCCACATTCTCAGCTCCTCATTAAGGTTGATCGATGAGATAGGTTTACAAAGTAACTTTTCCAACTCAACCCTATCTTCATTAGATGTTTCAGTTGTCTATATGCCCACAACCTTGAGTTATACATAACTAACTTTTGATACTTTAGAGAAGTGACCACAAGCATTCAAACCGAAGACATAGGCAAAGAAGATGCCGGAGTCATGAATCCCCATTTCTTCATAATATGTTAAAGGGATTTTATAAAAATAAAATACATCCAAGAACTCATAATATGATATAATTTAAATTGCAAAACACATATATTAACATATGTATAGCGGCCGAAATTACCTTTTCCAATTGGCAGCGGAATTTGTTGAAATCGTTTATTAGAAGACCTTCTCGCAGTCCCTCGAGCACCTTACATGTGATGCCTCCAGTTGATCCAAACCAAGAGCGGTTGAATCACCAAGCACTATTTGCTAGAACATTTGAGTGAAGTTATGTGTTTATTTTGTTGAAAAACAACAAAATAATTGGGAGAGAGATGGAGGGAGAATCTCGGCCCTATGGGAATGTGGGAGATGAAAAATGAAAACCTTAGGTTTTATTTTTCCATCTCTTAGCTTATATACCCCAGGCCCGAATTAGCCCGACTTGTTTAATGTTCAACCGAATGAGTTTGACTCATTTTAAAATCGAATTAACTCATTAAATCGATTAAATAATATTATTAATCGATTTAGTAACTTAAAAAGTTACTTGTAGAATAATGCCTTGAATCAGGAACAATTCGAGAAGTCCATCGTGAGGCCGGTCATGAGTGGGAAGATCATGACGGCACCCACGATGGGATAAAGAGGTCCTCAAAAAAGCTACTGAAGAGATCCGGTCGTGTGTGACTGGACACGATGACGGTCACGATGGAGCAGCAATTTGACGCGGAAAAAGGGTTTCTTCTGGGCTTCAGGCAATCTCTCCTAATTTCCTTAAGTTTTCTTGATTACTTATAAATAGGAGACTTATTCATACATTGTAGTATGAAACTAAGATACATAGAGTAGATTTCTGGTTTTCTATTCTTCAATAATCATATCGATCATCTGAATCTGTAATCGGTTCTTCCATTATAGTGAATTTCTTGTGGCTCTACCCGTGGGTTAGTCCTAACACATTGTTAGGGATACCACGTTAAATCTGGTGTTCTATACTTTCAGTATTTTACGTTATTCCTTTATCTTCGTTGTTCACCAAATTAGTCGGTCACAATTCGCTTCCGGTATCAGAGCTAAGGTTGGTGATTCTGATTCTTGAATATGGGTGGTGAAATTATGAAGGTTGAGAAGTTTAGTGGGGAGAAAATTTCAGTCTCTGGCAACTGAAGGCTAGGGTGTTGTTAATTCGAGAAGGACCACTGGTGCCTCCACCAGAGAACTTGGCGGTTCTGGAAGAAAAGGCGCACTTTACGCTTTTTTACTATTATTGGAGGATCATGTTTTGATTGAGGTAGCCGAGGAGAAGACGGCCTGAGGGATATGGTTAAAACTCGAAAGTCTATACACGACCAAGAGTTTAACCAATAAGTTGCTTCTGAAACAACGTTTGTTCGGGTTGCGTATGAAACAAGGTACATCTCTAGAGGAATGTCTCGAACGCTTTAATTCGGTTCTACTTGATTTGAGGGGTATTGATGTTGCCATTGATGATGAGGATGCTGCCTTAATTCTGTTAGTGTCTTTACCTGATTCATATGAAAACTTTCGTGAGAATATGACTAACGGTAAAGATACTATATCGCGGGTTGAAGTTAGAATTGCACTTCTAAACAGGGAGTTGAGACATAGTTGTAGTAGTACATGGATAATCAGGCTATGGGGCTAGTAGCCAGCAACAATCAGAGATTTGTTAAGACAGGGAAGAAGAAGTTCCAAAAGAAACAAATCAGTAAGAGTCCAAAACCAGATGACGTCTGCAACTACTGGAAGGGAAAGGGGCATTGGAAGACTAATTGTCCTAAGAAGATGCAGGGACAACAAGGTGCATCATGTACAACCGCTGTTACCGAGGGCAGTACGAGATCTGAGGAGGATATTGCACTTGTTGCCAACACCCATTCTTGCAACACCGATGTGTGGATTCTGGATTCCGGGGCTTCCTATCACATATGTCCTGATAGAGAATGGTTCACTACTTATCAACAATTGGATGGAGGTAATATTTCTATGGCCAACAGTTCAGTTTGCAAAGTAGTAAGGATGAGTTCTGTTAAAATTAAGAATCATGATGGTAGGTTCTGTACTTTGGATGAGGTGAGACATGTTCCACAAATGACAAAGAATCGACTCTGAGTCTACTGGACAAGCAGGGATGTAGTTTCAAAGGAGAAGGTGGAGTAATAAATGTCTACAGGGGATCTAAGGTAATTCTGAAAGGTGTTAAGCGTGGAACCTTGTATTTACTACAAGGGACTTCGCTTATGAATTTCGCAGTTGTAGCATCTGCTCAAGAAAATTAGGAAAATATAACTAAGTTGTGGCATTTGAAGCTTGATCACATGAGTGAAAGGGGGATGCAAATTCTGACTAAGGACAATCTTCTAAATGGGCACCAAGTTGAAGGTTTGAATTTCTGTGAGCACTGTGTGTTTGGAAAACTGCATCTCAACAAGTTTACCAAAGCAACTCATAGAACAAAAGGTGCACTAGATTACATCCACTCTGATTGTTGGGGACATTTACGAGTGGAGTTTTTGAGAGGACAAATATATTTTCTGTCATTGATTGATGATTATTCTAGGATGACTTCGATTTTCTTTATGAAGTAGAAAAGTGAAGTTTTCAATAACTTCAAACAGTGAAAATTTCTAGTGGAGAATCAGACCATAATATTTAATATGTAACGTCATATTTAAAATTTAGTACATTATTATCATCGAGGATGAAGATTAGAATAGCGTAATTTTTTTATACTTCAAATATTTTTAGATGGAAAGAGAAGCTAATGATGATGAAAATAGAAGATAGAAGATGATGGATTTTCATGCGTATAAATATTTTTAGAAGTGAAAATTAGAATAGTTTAATCTTTTTCTTTTTTCATATAATTTTTTTGTAATGATAAGAGATGTATGTATGTGAATAATTAATATATTGATTTATATGAATTACTTAATTTTTATTTAATTATATTTTATATAATTATTTATTAACAAATTGAAACTTTTTTTTTCACTTAGATGGCGCAAAGAAAAGCGTTGTCTATGTATTAGCTTGAAAAAAAAATTAAGAGAAGGAAAATTAAAAAATACTTATTAGACGGCTCAATGAAGCGCTGTCTTAGACAAGTATTCTTAGACAGCGTTCTCGTATCGCGCATTCAATGACCTCTTCATTTAGACAGCAGTTTTCGTAACTGTTTTTTTGTGATGTCTAAGGCCTTTTCTGAGCGTTGTCTAAGTGCTTTGTTGTACTAGTGTTTCCGTTATATATAGTTCTAGTATGTATCCATTTTTTGATTTTTCGAACACCATATCATATCTAACCATATTTACATTGACAATCCAATCATGTTTATATTCATATATATTACTATATATGATTTAAATGATTGTCATTTATGTTTTCGAGGAGAATATTTGATTCTTCGTAACCTTTTTATCATTAATAATTGAGAAGTGTAAAATTTTGTCATAAAAAAAAAAGTAATATCTTTCGTGAAATTGAGGCCATAATAGAAAACGCTAAAAAGATAATTTGGTCACGTACGAGATACTTATTACAAGATTGAAAATATGGACAATTAATAGAAGGCGTATAACAAAAAGCATCACATAAGAATGTAACACGTAATCTCAAATTATGAACGAGTATATGTGCACACACATATTAGGTGTGATCATAAAAAGATAATTTTTTATTTCAGTTTAATTGAAAGGTTTATTTTAAAATTAATAAATAATAACCATCACTCTCAAATATTAATATATGTTATATTAATACATTTTTCTATGCAATCAGATATATATTATACCAAGTAATACATGCCAATTACTTACGTGTTAATTTTTAATCAATAAAAATTTAAAACATATAAAAGGATAACTAACGGTTGGCAAAATTGATTTTCTATGTAATTAGTTCACATCGGGCTTAAATTACAATGATAGAAGTATATAACTGATATAAGGTTATGTTATAAATAAAATGATGGTACCTGTTACGTTAATGGGCAACCCTAGCCCATAAGCCCGTAGAGTACATTAGGGTTAGGTTATATTCACTTATAAATATAGGTGATTTCTATATTGTATGAACAACAAGAACAATAACGATTATCAATAAAATATCTCCCTCTACATTTTTACATGGTATCCGAGCCTATTTCTACATGGTATCCGAGCCTATCGATTCTTGAGGCCTAAATACACATTCCGCTGCCCTGCCGGTGGGTTTTCTACTATGTAATACTAACCGGCGGGATTTTGTTGATCTTTCTTTCAATTTTTCTTGAAAATTTTATTTTATTTGAAAGTTACTGCTATTAATATTGCAAACTCATGAAAATTTAGACAAATTACCATGAGTTTGAGGGAGGGAGATATGGATTATGAACAATGGGAGTAGCCCATTGAAAAGAAAAAAACAATTGATTTATTCTACTTCGAGTTGAAGTGGAATTTTGAACAAGATCTGACAGGTTCGAAAAGGATGGCGTTCCTGACAGTTAGTGATTGGCGAATTACGCAGAGTGTGGCGAGTCCTATACGCAGATATACGACAGGTTCGAAAAGAATGGCGTTCCTGGAAATTGATGATACGCATTATCTGGCGATTCCGATACGCGTTGTCTGGCGAGTCCTATACGCACTGATCTGACCGGGTTCGAAAAGAATGGCGTTCCTGGCAGTTATTGATTGACGATTGGCGATACGCGTTGTCTGGCGAATCAGACACGCACTGAACACGGATCCGACTTGATCCCATTTTATGTTTTTTTTATAATATTATTATAGTTGTATTGCAAACTCATGGAAATTCTATCAAATTACTATGAGTTTGAGGGAGGGTGTTAGGTTAATGGCAACCCTAGCCCATAAGCTCGTAGAGTACGGGTTAGGTTATATTCACCTATAAACATAGGTGATCTTTATATTGTATGAACAACAAGAACAACAATTACATCAATAAAATATCTCCCTCCATATTTCTACAGTACCCCATCGTGGAGGTTGGATCATATCCTGTCCTCGATCATGAGGGTAAATTAGGCGATTTATGCTTTTGAGAATTATAGGATTTGAATGTATTTTTATTACTCTAACATGAGATTATGCTATTTGTAAAACTTAAATTTATGCCACAAAAAAAAACTAGACTATCAATTATTAAATGAAGTATTCCAGATACAAAGTATAGAAAAGTGTATATAACTTCTCCCCAGAACCTACCCAGCATAAGTAGCTAGGTGAGGAAGTAAAATTAATACTTGTTCATACATAGGTTACCATCCAAGTTTTTTATCGACTCAGTTATGATTTGAGATAAAGCTTCTTTTATAATTATAAAAGATGTTGCACCGCAACTTTAACAGTTCCGTCGCCCCTACTCTGGGGAGTCACAAGCGCGGAGGTAAATCGTGTGATGTGCGTCAGGTGGTCAGAGAACTTGAAGGCACTCGTTACCCACTTTCATACCAGATCCTGCCTCATAGAAGACTCGAACTCATATGATGCAGAAGAATGCAAGGCGTGATGATACTCATCCCAAACTCTTTACCATTTGATGTGTGTCTGAAGGCAAGCTTCTTTAATGTGCATTATTGGAGAAGCTGATGAAAAACTATACTACATAATTTCCTTGTGGAACAAGTCAACTCATATAGATAAGAGTAGTAAGAAAATGCATAGTCTTAATAATTGTGTACGTTTGAAATCCTGAAGTTCATTAATTAAATTGACTATTCAACATGAATTTATAATAGGAGTTCAGTTCGTGCAAGCCAAGAACGAAGCGTACCAGTTTGGCAATTGAACTCATCGGCTTTGGAGAAGACTTTTGCAAGATGCATTAATTGCACGTAGGGCTCTAAGCGGATCGAACTATATCGAACGTACTTACGTTTGAGTTCGGTTCGTAGGAGCTCGAACAGTACCGAACTATGCGAACAAGTTCGGTTCGGTTTGTAAAAATGTTCGATGCGATTGGACATTTGGGCGGATGAGAGGGAGATGACTCATGAGTAATGAGTAGGAAATAAAGAGATATGAAGTGGAAGTGATTTTTCAGGATTGTAGAGTATAAATAAGAAATAATTCTCTATTGATATGCGAGCCGAACTAAATCAAACTGTTTGATTTCGAACCGAATACTGCGAGCCGGATCGAACCTTTTACGTTCGCTCACAGCCCTAATTGCACGCATGAAATAATGAAAATTAAATTAGTCGACCATATAATGATCGAGCCAAAATTGAACTTCGATATTATTAATTGTCCGTATTCGCTGATAGTTTAATAATCGATCTAACTTTCATGTAAAAGATTTTGAATTCAAGTCTCATGAAAGACCATTGTCTTACATATACCATTTCATTTATTAGTTAATAATATATATATATTCGTTATTTGTAATACTCTTATACCCATGCTTACAACGCTAATTTATGAAAAAAAAATATCACGCCTAGAACTAGTACAGCAATAATGGAGTCCATCAATCCTATAATTAATCCATGGTTTGTGATCCATGATCATTTTTAGAAAGTATGCTAGGAAATTAGTTACTTCCTCCTTCCTAATTTGTACGTTCATGTTTTTAAAATAAAAAATTTAAAATTGGTCTCATTTTAGTTCAAATTTATAGAAAGAAAATGGAGTAATATGAGGTAAAGTTAAATTCTCATAAAACTTTGGAAAAAAGTAAAATACACACAGAAATATGGATGGAGTGAGTAAATATAAGCAATGTTAATCATTTTTAAAATTAAAAGCAATAGTAATTTATTCAAAAATAGTACTTTTGACTTACGTTTTTGTTTTAAATTTTTATAAATTTGTTCGTGTCGAGACGTTACTTGAATTGAATAGAAGACAGTGGCGGAGCCAGATGGTGTTCAGGTGGTCACAAGACCACCCATGAACAAAGAAAAAAGTAGTTCAGATTATATAAGTCTTGGACTTTCATGCAATCCACCCAGGTTCGAATCACATGAGCATCGATTCCCCCTCCTTTCTTCTTCACTAAGTCAGGAATGGAATCAAATAAATAAGAAAGAAATGAAATTTGATTGAATTACTTGGTTTGATAGTTAGTCATTTCCGAGTCCGGCTCCTCTCCAATTTCATTCCCTCATGTTTCCCTCTTTTCCATCATTTTCTCACCAATTTTTATATTATCAAAGGTGTTGATGAAGAAAGCTAGCAATATAGAAGACAACAAATGTTTTTAAGTAGACATTCCATCAACACTATGTTAAAAATATATGTCAAGCATGTGGAAGACGATAAATTCACCTTAGAAGGAAATATTCACCTTAGAAGCAAATTACTTGATTAAATGTCTAATTGGAAGCATTTGTTGTCTTCTACATGTCTAACTTTCTTCATCAACACCTTTGATAATATAAAAATTGGTGAGAAAATGATGGAAATAAATGAAACATGAGGGAATGAAATTGAAGAGGAGCTTGATTCGTCATTTCCTCTCTTCTCCTCCCCTCCCCTTTTTTTTCCCAAGCCAGAATGGAATCAAATAAACAAGAATGAAGTGAAATTTGATTGAATTACTTGGTTTCGTAGTTAGTCACTTCATCTCTTCTCCTCACTAAACCCAACAACCCCTTTTATTCTTCACTCCGACCGATTCTTCATCTATTTTTTTGGTCCTTGTATTCAATGAAAACCCCGTACATTTTCCTTCCTTCTCAGAATTCTCAACCGATTTCAACTCTCGAAACCAACGAATTTCACTATTTTCTCCACTCATTCATCTCAAAAAAGAAAAGAAATAGCTTCAATCTTTAATAGGTAAATTCGATAACACTAATTTATTTTGTTAATAACTTTCTTCATATTAATGTTACATACAAAATTATTAATAATGTAGCATAAAAGATGACCTTTTTCCTTTTTTTCCAAGGAAGTTCCATTTTTTTAATGAATATTTGTTTTTCAAATAATATTGTTGAACCTTTGTAACTTTCTTTCAAGAAATGAGCGCATCACTTTTATTTTGTCCATAATCAATTTTTCTTTGATATTATAGTTCAATTATCAAATTGGTGTTGATATTTATCTTTAGGATTCCTTTAGGATGGAGTTAATCGAATAATTTAGTGGAAAAGGTCACTACTACATATATGATTTGATGCAACAACAAAATTTATTGCATTAGGGCCTAAAAACTGTTACAATACACCTAATGTCACATTTAGCAACCGTTGCATACTCTTTCCTTGCATTAGGCATAATACAATGGCTTTTGCACCTATCGCAATGGTTTTTGAAAATTTGTAACAACCGTTGCGTTAGTCCTATAAATGTTGCATTAGGCTTAAATTTAATGCAACACCCTTATAATTATATTGCAACGGCATATTGATTAACTAATACGACACTCTTATGATTATATTGCAACGACATATTGTTTAACTAACGCAACACCGTTATAATTATATTGCAACAGTACATTGATTTAGTAATGCAATGTTTCTTTGACCCTATAGCAACAGTGTATTAGTTATGTTGCATTAGAAGCTTCGAACTAAAGAAACAGTATATACATATTTTAAATAAAACCGCATAATAATAAGCATAAAATTCAAAATACCGCATAATACAATAGATTTGTTTCCCATAGATCCAATTCAAAATACTGAGTAGAGAGTAACAACCTAAATAACCAAGTATTTTTAACAAAGATATAATATTCTCCAAATCAAGTAATATGTATGTAATAAGCCATTGCATTAGAACACCTATTGTAATAGTCATGCCAATGGTGTCGCATTAACTGTATCAATTGCAACGGTCATTAGAAAGACGATGCATTAGATACTTCTTAACCATTGCGTTATTTCAAAAATGTAGTAGTGGGTTCTTGTCAGTGACTAGAAAGTCCTGAATTCGATACTCACCTCAGCGCTAATTAAAAAAAGGAATCTTTTAGTATTAAAGTTCGATTATCTAATTGTATTAATAGTCACTAGAAGATCAAGTTTTTCGTGCATTATGCTCATTGGGTTGAGCAACGACATTTCAACTTGTACGTTCAAGGAATCAGACAAGTTGTGTAATCATGTGTTCACTATTAGAATAGAACACAAAATTTATTAATTTGTGAATAATTATCTAAATCACATTTCTAGGATTTGAACACAGTATATATACTCTAGTAAAATTACATATGTATATAATCTTGGAATATTTCAATCATACAATTGAATTCCATAACTAGGAGAACTAAAAAGATAATATATTTGTATCCTAATTAATTTTTCATAACGGAAAAAATTGAAAAAAAAATTAGGCAAAATTTCAATTTACAGGAGTATTAATGTGTTAAGTACCTTTTGTCAAATGTCTTCTATAACAGGAAGATTATAAAAGGGATGTGTTTGGTCTACTACGAGTATATTGGTGGGAAGACTTGTATATCTTGAGAGATTCGTAGAAATATATAATACGGTAAATTTTAAGCCTCTTGAAGAATTAAGAGCGACTTGATGGTCGTCCCCAAATACTCTAAAAATTACATTAATTCACGCACCCAACAAAAGTACAAAATCAAAGAGTGTGAGGACACATATCATATCATAGTTGGGTTGTTGAAAATCACGTAATGAACGAAGAAATAATCATCATACAAGTAACAGTCTAAAGACGAGTACGAGTTTTAAAATTAAATATAACCCATTAAACAATTATATTTCAATTCACTTAGTTAAAGTTAAATTGCTATCTAATTGGTTAAGGTTAATAAAAAGTAGTCAAAAAATATATTGAAAATGTAAAATGACAATCAATTGAAACTATCTAATTGGTTGGTTATTGATAAATTCATAAGAAAAAATAATTAAAAAATACATTGAAAATATGAATTTAAAATTAATTATACTAGAAAGATAAATATTTAGAAACAAAAAATTAAAATTAGGATGACAAATAACAAAAAAACGGAGATAGTATGAGTATAACCTCGCATGCTTAATGTATAATACAAAGGAAACAATTATGGTCAATTTTCAATTAAGAAGATAACCACGCTTATGCACCCAAAAAAGGAGGAGGTGTGAATATGATAATGAACACAACAAATATTTCAAATTAACCATCAATAAATTTTCAAAATTTAGTTATTCAACGATTCCCCTCTGGACATATAAAATTATATGTGTAATTAACATATCATAAATATTATTACTATTGCCTATTAAACTGTAAAAAAAAAATGATTACCCCATACATATTTGAATGGTCTAATTTATTCTCTTGGTCAACATTTTGGAGCTAACCCTAACCACTCATTCAATTTTTTGTAATGGAATTGTATCCGTATTTTGGAGCCGATGATGCTTGCTTCTATTTGATCCCTTCTTTCAAGTATGATTTAGGGGCTTAAACGACTTTTTAAGTACCACGCTTAAGAAGGGTAATAGAGGCATTTATAGAAGTAATTTAAATAAAAGAAAAATAATAACATGTTAATATATGGTTAAAAACATTCAAAACTTCCATCATTCCCTCCCTTCAATTACTATTCCCTATAATTTAACTATTATCAATTCTCAGCAAACTCCCATCATTAAGCCAAAAATCACCATCAAAATTCAAAAATCCAATAATATTATAATAAAAGAGGAAGAATATTTGTTACTACATAAAAAACTGTCATTAGTGTATGGAATAAATGATAAGAGTTGCACTATACATGAAAATATTAATAGCCAAAACATCTCGATAATTGTGAAAAAAATACTATAACATTATAGGATAAATTCCATTGCAAAAAAATAACATGAATTGTAATATATATAATAATTAATAACCAAAAAATCTGTCAAATTGCTATAATATTAATCCAAAACATCCCCACCATTGTCATAAAAATAATATAACATTAAAGGATAAATTTCATTGCAAAAAAAATTATATGAACTGGAATATATGTAAACAAATAACCAGAAATTCTGACAAATTGAAAATCCGAGAATTGGGTGTGGTTATTTTGCTTTCTAGAACCCTTAAATTCAAGACCTTGACTAAACTTATATAATTATGGAAGAACAAATTATTAGCAGCAGAAATTGAAAACAAGGATTAATTGAAAGAAATTTGGGATAAAGTGAAACGGCTACAATAATTGAAGAAGATTGATACATCTACATTCGAAAATCCAATTATCCAATTAATAATGGTATTGAAAATATGAAAATAAAGCTTTTGGACAAAATAGGACCTCAACAAATATTAACCGTTAGATCAAAATCTTCGAAATTTCAATTATCCAATGGTTGAAGAGATGCTTAACGAGAAAATTCTTGTATGGTTAGGAGGTCATGCTCACATGGTGCTCACAACTATCTGAGCCGTTAGATTAAGAGTTTAAGTGATATTTTAATCATATGGTTTATATTTAATTGGGTATTTTTGTCCTTACATCTTTAAGTGGAAAAACAATAATAGTGGTATTTTGAGTATTAACGATAGAATAATTAGCAATTAATTGAGATTGGAGAGAGGAAGCTAAATGCAATGATTACTTCAGCTCACCAATGTCGAAAATATGAATTCTAGTATTAATCTCATTTAAAATAAATTGAAGTATAACTTTTTTTCTAATTTTAATTATTTCAATAAAAAACCAATGAATTTTCTCAGTCTCATGTCAATAACACCACTGAATAATATACATTGATGTTGCATATTTCTTCAATAACACCATATAGAATTTATTTATATATCTTTACTAGTATTAATCTCATTTTAGATATATTTCTTCACTAATAAACAATTCTAGTATTAATCTCATTTTAGATATATTTTTAGTGACACCATTTACTAATACACACTGGTGTTCCGTTCTTGTTCAATAACACCACTGAATAATATATATTGGTGTTGCATATTTATTTAACAACACCACATAAAATTTATTTATATATCTTTACTAGTATTAATCTCATTTTAGATATATTTCTTCAATAATAAACAATTCTAGTATTAATCTCATTTTAGATATATTTTTAGTGACACCATTTACAAATACACACTGGTGTTCCGTTCTTGTTCAATAACACCACTGAATAATATACATTGGTGTTGCATATTTCTTCAATAACACTACATAAAATTTATTTATATATCTTTACTAGTATTAATCTCATTTTAGATATATTTCTTCAATAATAAACAATTCTAGTATTAATCTCATTTTAGATATATTTTTAGTGACACCATTTACTAATACACACTGGTGTTCCGTTCTTGTTCAATAACACCCCTGAATAATATACATTGGTGTTGCATATTTCTTCAATAACACCACATAAAATTTATTTATATATCTTTACTAGTATATATCTCATTTTAGATATATTTATTCAATAATAAACAATTCTAGTATTAATCTCATTTTAGATATATTTTTAGTGACACCATTTACTAATACAAATCTCATTTTAGATATATTTCTTCACTAATAAACAATTCTAGTATTAATCTCATTTTAGATATATTTTTAGTGACACCATTTACTAATACACACTGGTGTTCCGTTCTTGTTCAATAACACCACTGAATAATATATATTAGTGTTGCATATTTATTTAACAACACCACATAAAATTTATTTATATATCTTTACTAGTATTAATCTCATTTTAGATATATTTCTTCAATAATAAACAATTATAGTATTAATCTCATTTTAGATATATTTTTAATGACACCATTTACAAATACACACTGGTGTTCCGTTCTTGTTCAATAACACCACTGAATAATATACATTGGTGTTGCATATTTCTTCAATAACACTACATAAAATTTATTTATATATCTTTACTAGTATTAATCTCATTTTAGATATATTTCTTCAATAATAAACAATTCTAGTATTAATCTCATTTTAGATATATTTTTAGTGACACCATTTACAAATACACATTGGTGTTCCGTTCTTGTTCAATAACACCACTGAATAATATACATTGGTGTTGCATATTTCTTTAATAACACCACATAAAATTTATTTATATATCTTTACTAGTATAAATCTCATTTTAGATATATTTATTCAATAATAAACAATTCTAGTATTAATCTCATTTTAGATATATTTTTAGTGACACCATTTACTAATACACACTGGTGTTCCGTTCTTGTTCAATAACACCACTGAATAATATACATTGGTGTTGCATATTTCTTCAATAACACTACATAAAATTTATTTATATATCTTTACTAGTATTAATCTCATTTTAGATATATTTCTTCAATAATAAACAATTCTAGTATTAATCTCATTTTAGATATATTTTTAGTGACACCATTTACAAATACACATTGGTGTTCCGTTCTTGTTCAATAACACCACTGAATAATATACATTGGTGTTGCATATTTCTTCAATAACACCACATAATATTTATTTATATATCTTTACTATTTATGCTTAAAATGTATTTTGGTATCTCTCATTATCTCTAAACACAAAATTAACTCTAACCGCTTAAGAAATTGTAATATGATTACTACCAAAATTGGTGGAATAATTAAAATACCAATTGAATTTGTCTTGACTAGACTTAATGCAATACCAAACCAAATTATATAAATCACAATAGAAAATAAAAATTTAATTTGAGTACACCAATCAAATTTGTATTGTTTATATGTATTAAGTATTCAAGTTTAAAATTGTGAGTATATTTTGTAAAATTTCATAATTAAGATTCCAGATTTGGGTGTTATTTTGGTTAATAAATGGTAATAAATTTGGAGTGCAATAAATTTGGTGTTACTTTTTCACATTCCATAAAAAAAAACATTTCTTAAATGACCATGAAACCCTTGTGAGCATGGTGCTCACAAAATAGTTGTAAGCATATAAGTACAACTCATGCTTAACAACTAGCTTAAGTAATTCATTAAGCTCCTAAGTCCAAACTCAGAAAGATACATTAAAAGATGACGGAGAGACTCCCTTCTATCAATCAAATATCATCTCAAAAAATATTATAAATAATTGTCCTTGAAAGTAGCGAAAAGTAGGAAAGATAATCTCCAGTTGCCTGATCACATGAACCGCGCTTTCCGATCTAGCTCTCTCCGCTCGGCTCAGGAAGCCGAGGCTCGAAGCTCGGGTTGTAATAAAATGAGCCGAGCGGCGAACCCTGTTTCTGGCTCGTCAACTCCGCGAGCTAGCTAGGGAAGCCAGCTAGGTAAATCGATTGTACATATGTTAATATTATTTTTAATAAAATTAGTTATATTATACTTTTTTTAGTCATTTCAATTATTATAATTATTGTCAATTTAATATTTCTATTTACATTGTTACATGTTGGTTAATTTTATTACTTGTTGCATGTTAATAATATTATTAATTGTTTATGTAAAATAATTTTTTGTTAATTAAATTGAATTAGAAATCTCAAAATGAGCTAAGTGAGCTACTTCAAAGCTCGGCTCGGGAGTGGCTCGGCAAGCGAAAGCTCACGGAGCCGAGCCAAAGACTCGTTTAGTGATGAGCCGACCCAAAAATTCTTGAGCTCGGGCTCGACTCGTGTACAGCTCTAAATGTAGGCATATCCGCAAATTTCTCTCCTTCATGTACTCCAACATAAAGTTCAATTATTTTTAGTAGTTAAAATGGCAATATTCAACTACTCATCAGTTGAGGCTGATTTCGCTGTCTAATCTTCTGTGTACTTTTTTTTTGTAAATTAGCATTGAAAGTATGAGTACAATAGTGTTACAAATAATGAATACAAAAATTACTAACTTTATTCATCCATGTACTTGGTTTTTTTTATATTATCGATGAAAATATGAGTACAGTAATATTCAAATTAGCAAATACAAAAATTACTAATAACTATAGAGAGTTATAATGAAATATGAGTCAGATGTCATCATGCCACCAGACTATTGAATCATCGGCCCACCAGACTATTGAATCATCGGCATCCGTGCTGGTGCTGTGTACTTTTTTAACACACAGTTGCATCTTTTTTAATACCAATCTCTATATATACTCAAAGTAAGATTTCCCATATCACAAACTCCATTCCTAACTTCTCCTCATAACCTCAACAGTTTTGGTTTTCTCAACTTGTCACAGTTGCAATAAAGTTGGCCATGAAACTTGAAAACAATGAAATGGAACAACTAAATTATAATTGTTCCAACACTTGCAAAATCATAGAAGAAGTCTGTGTAGCAGAGCATCAAGAAGAAGAAAACCAAAACCTCTTTAATCTTCCATTAACAAAACAAGAAAATGAAGCAGTTTTGGATGATTTGAATGAAGGATTGTTTGTACCTCCCTTGAATTTTGCTATGGTGGACAATGGCATCTTTCGTTCCGGCTTCCCTGATTCTCCCAACTTCCCTTTTCTTCAGACTCTTGGCCTCCGCTCTATCATGTAATGTTTTGGTTCGTCTGTTTGCTTATATTTATGCATTCGTCTTTGACGTGTCAGCTTGTTATTAAAAGTTCATATTAGTTGTCCCGTGATAAGTTATATCACGGGACATATACACTTGACAACATATTATTTGCGTGACAGGTATTGCGAGTACTTGATCTGGTCTTATGTTTGAGTAGTGATTAGGGGCGGACCTGTTTTGATTCAGACCCGTTCAGTCGAACAGACACTTTTTACAAATATGATACTGATCTTGATCTTCTAAATATTTGTGTTCTGGACTTGTGTAGATATCTCTGTCCTGAACCTTATCCAGAAGCCAATATCGAATTCTTGAAGGCGAACGGGATCAGGCTCTTCCAGTTTGGGATAGAGGGATGCAAAGTAAGCAATCTGATGTAGTTGTTTAAGATGAATTGATAGTGTACAGAATTCGAACTTCGAGTTTCTTTAGTGCAATGAATGATTGAAGAATGCTTTCTTTTGATAACCTATTTGTATGTTTTAGATACCCAATTAATAATGGTTGCTATATTAGCACAGGAACCAGTTTTTTTTTTTTATAATTGATAACTAATTTACTCGTTTTTTTAATTCCGCCCTTTGCATATCTCGTGGCCACTTGGCTAACACTAATGCTTAATAGGTAACTTGTTTACTTGAACAAGGTTAAAAATCTTAGAACTGATTTGCTTTCGCTAATTGGAGGAAACATAGTGCAAGAAATGATGGGAATAACATGAATACCGATTTGTTTCTTGTAAAGTACTACTCCTATTTTCTTACAGTATCGATATGTGAACCAGTTTTCTATGGAGTACATAAGAACAAATACATATGCCTGGTTCTGTAACTCTATCTTCGAAAGGGAGGAAAACAGCATGTATAATGTTAGAAGGGGTTGCTTTTGTTTCGTATTAACAGTTGGAGAATTGATGCATAGACAATGCAGTCTGTTCGTTTTGCTGCACCAGTTTGAGCTGAGTATATTCATTTGTTTGTTGTGTTTCTGGAATGAAGATTGAACTGGAGAATTAAGTCATAAGTTAATGAATAAATATTTTTAACTGCCGGCTTTGCTTACTTTTCTGCTGTTTTCTAATCTGTAATATTTTCGTTTGACGCGTTGATGAATGCCACTTAATAGATACTTGCAATGGTTAGTTAGCCATCCATTTCCCTTGTAAGAGGTTGATTACCTCTTGGTTCTTTCTCTTTTCATCAACTTGATGGAAGTATTTTTTTTCCGTATCAACCGTGACAAATCAACAAGTCCTCTAGCTATTTGGTAGATATATCACGGCCTCGCTAAAGATGTATATTAATAGGTTGCTCAAATTATCTAAATAGTGGGAAAAGAGATTTTCCTATTTAGCCTTGCGTTTATTCTGGCCAAGTTTTGTTTTGCAAAATAGACTACTTGCTGAAGTTATTGCATTTGATCTGGTTGTTGTAGGAACCTTTTGTTAACATTCCCGAGGAGAAGATCCGTGAAGCGTTAAGAGTCCTCATAGGTAACGTGTTAAAATTTATCTTGTGCAAATCCATTTTGTTTCGCTCTTCTTGGCATGTCGTGTTATTCAAATTCACTTGCCTATATGCAGATACAAGAAATCACCCACTTTTGATTCATTGCAAGAGAGGAAAGGTACGGACATTCATTCAAAACTCGAGATTCTAATTTGAAAGTATTTTTACATTAAATGGCAGTGTGATTTACTTGATCAGCACCGCACTGGTTGTCTCGTGGGATGTTTAAGGAAACTGCAAAGATGGTGCCTCACAGCCGTCTTTGATGAGTATCAATGCTTCGCTGCTGCCAAAGCAAGAGTTTCTGACCAGAGGTTTATGGAGTTATTTGATGTGTCTACCTTCAAGCATGCCCCATTGTCATTTTCTGTTTCGAAAATGAGGCAAATATAGAGTGCAGGTACGAATAAGCTTCGGTTCCTTGCTTCAATGAATCGTTCAAGTGAGGGAGTGATGATACGTAGAAATGCATTCTCAGGAGGAGTGCTTTTATTTGTAAGCAAGATAATAAGAAATCATGTATAAGCACGTTTACTTAACGGCCTTACACGCTTCGCTAGATTGTGCCTCTTTCTCTTATTTAAGATGATTGTTTTCAGCGTTAGGTATAAATGATCTACCCTTAGAGATAGAGTCAGATTCCATATGTAATGTAGAAACTGTTGAGTAACATTTAAACAATTAATATAAAAGATTGTTCGAACTATTGTCGTGTGTTCTTAGTCTCGCGTGCAGCAGTTCATTGATAAACTATCGAACTACTGAAGTAGTTCTTCAACACGAACAGAATAACAGTTAACTGTGGAAAATGGAGCATTCCACCTAGTTTACAGGTCTGAACACTCTCAATGCGAGTAATGATTGTTGGACATTTGGACGGTTACATCCACAGGCAGTCGAGAGAAACAGAAAACGATCTTCTGCTGATTCCTCATCGTCCGAACCATACTAATATGATCATTCTGGCATTGTTAAGAAGAAGGTTTCATTGCTTATTCATCGCAGTTAATACTATGGCGTTACCAAGGCTAATAAAATACGGAGTATATCTCTTGTTGTTTAAGTTTTACTCGAAGTTCCTCTGGCGATTATCAGTCTTCAAAGAACACCAGTAACAATGAATAAATAAAATACTTATTGGTAGACTATTGACGGAGTCGGTGCACCCCTTATTTAAAGGTGGAGAACATCCAGAGGTTTTAAACAGACATCACAAAATGCCAATGTGGTTTGATCGGTATCTGATGTGATCAGAACAAGCAATAGGTCGAAACAATGGAAGCAAATGTGAGAACGAACACAGTCTCGAAACTTGAAAGCCATTGGGTTGTTATAGCATTTCAGACCTTCAAGGCGAAGGCGAGACCCTCCTTTGCCAATTCGTCCTTGCTGGACACTGGAGGCATGAGCCTGGCTACGTTACTTAATGCTTTGTTCTCTTCAGGAGTTCCGCCCTCCAGAAAAACGCCAACAACCTTACCATCTTTAATCCAGTATGCTCCAAATTTGGGAGTAGCAGATGATGGGTTGTTGTCTCCGAACATCACATCATCGCCCACATTGTCTCCATAAAATTGCCATGAAAGATCGAAGGCACGAGAATAGAAGAATGGAAGATATTCATAGTCACCCATCTTACCACAAAAAATTCCCTGCATCACCAAAATAATTAGGAGTTTCTTTAAACGTTTCTTAACTTTCTCACGAAAATACCCTACTGAATCGCATAAAAAAACGACTAAAAGAAATAACGACATCATAAGGACACTATAAAAGATCGGCTCAGACTACGTACCCTCACAGCCTGAGCTGCAGATTTTCGAGCATGATCAACATGTTCTACTCTCCTTATATCATTGTATATCGACATTGGGAAAGTGGCAACATCTCCTACTGCATAGACATCTTTCACGCTTGTTTCGAAGAACGCATCAGTCTGCAATAGTTGGAGCAGATAGTTAATGGAAAATATAAATCAACATTTGAGTATAGAAGTGGGACAGATTCATGTTTCATGCAATTAACAAGAGACGGTTTGTGTACAGTTGGCGTATCTACATATACATTGGTTGCGGTACATATACATTGGTTGCGCTTCTCCACAGCATTGAATAGCTCGGGTAAAACTAGAACGCTCTATGACAATACTAATTAGATTACAGCCTTATATTGTCGAAATTTTGTTAGCCGTATCTCATGTGCATGTGGTAACCATATTAACGCCAAAACCATTATCGATATCTCTATAGAATGAAGAAATCAAGACTGATTGAGACGCATCACCTTAATTCCCCCTTTATCTTCTTCAACCTGCCCTTTGAATAACGCTGTAAGAGGTCTCGCCCCAACACCTACAATAACTATGTCGGCTTCCAGAACCCTTCCATCCTTGAGATTTACTTTTTTCACCTGAAACCAGTAACATACAGTACAGGAAATTAATACGCGGCCAAATACCAAGACAATGCCTTAGCTGGTCCAAACACGAAAAGGAAGATGTGACAAACATCACACCTCTCCCTTCTCATTAGCTTCAAATCCCGCAGCTACTGTGCCTTTAATGATATTGACTCCCTTGTTTTGGTAATACCCCTCATAGAATGCAGCTATGCCGGAGGTGAAAAGTCTTGGCACTGTAGAATTAAACATATAAAAAGTCAGACGCGAAAAGTCCGAACATTGTAAGAGATAATATGAAGTATGTATAAAAATCAAGACGAAGTTTTGTACTTACTGCACCAAGGCTCAGGATAAACCATGGTGACATCAACGTTATTAATCCTTAGTGCTGCACTAAGCTCGAGACCGATGTATCCGCCTCCAACAACCACGGCCTTTCCACCCTTCTTTGCCTTGATTGCGTCCACAAGTTTATCAGCATCAACAATTTCTCTCAAGTAAAAGATGTTTCCGGAGTCAGCCCCTGGTACACCAAAATCTTTCAAATTTAGAACCTGCAAATATCAAAATCAGGCAAAATGTCAACGACAAAACACACGTGATTGTGAGTGGGTCACTCTTAGTTTCCAGGAAACATATAACTCACCGTGGAACCAGTCCCAATGATCAAGGTCTCGTACTTGAATATCCCTCCTGATGCACTCGTAAGTGTCTTGGATGCAAGATCAGCTTTTACTATCTCTGTGTTAAGGATCAATGATATCCCTGTAACAGGAGAACGAAAATTCCTAAGGTATTCGATTACAATGTAAACATTTCATCAAAGATAACACCTAAAGTTGTACTGTATGTTTTAAAGTCTGAACAAAAGGGAACCTACCCTTCTCGGTGTACCACTCAGGAGCCAATCTCTCGCCTCCACTTCCAACACACACATGAAAACCTGGCAGCCTCGCTGTTCCTGTAATACAACCAAACCAAAAGGATTGTAACAACAATGCTCGAGTTCATAGCTTTAGCTAAGAGCGAAAAGAACATCATTGAACACAATGAATACAACAATGTGGTTAATTGGCATTTAGATCTCTAACCTTCAGGGAAGAGGTATGCCTTGCTAAGAGCCGGACGTTCATAAGGAGCCACCTGGAGATGAAGAAGTTGGAAGACAAAGATTAAGCTCCATCCACTGCTGAAGCAATCAAGCAACATACTGGCTAGAACGCGAAACACGTTAAAAACAAATGAAGTAAACAACAGGAAAATAAAATCCACTCCAACATAACAAAATGTAGTAGCAACACGTCATACCGCCTCTCTGGAAATCATTGCGAGTTCACCAGGCTTAACTCCTTGTTGGCTGAACTCTCTAGCAGCGTACCCCTGTGAAGGTAAACATTCACCATCAACTCACATTCCACAAACGAAATCTTGAACAATGTACTACAAGTATTAATTGTGACAGGATTTCAACAACACGAAGCAATCACTTTAAAGTTCTTAACACTCCCCAACCAAAAGAGTTGGATGTTCCAAGCTGAAATAGGTTATTTTCATTTTTAATATAAATAATTGTTCCTAAATTTCAGTTTTTGATGAGCAAGCTCATTTGCATAATAACCGGTGGTTACCGACCCATCCTCCACAATTGGAGGCCCTGGGTTCGAGTCTTCGAGTATGATATCGTTTGACAGAAAATAAAACTCATTTGCATAATTAGTACATGACAACAAATATAATCCAAGAGTCCATGACGAGTAGTTTAAACTAAATTAAGCATTATCCCGCTAAATAGGTTCGCCTATATGTCTCCAAAAACAGTAGTATTAAACCTAAATCAGTAGTTAAGTTGAATCAAATAGAATTACATATTATGCACAAGTATTTTTACAGTTCATAAAGAATGTTTCATAATCATCATTTTATATACAAATTAATCCAAATCATATATTATAAATATAATGAAGGAATTTTCACAGGTTGAACTCTGACAAACATCTGGTAATTAAATAATATGCAAAAAATTCATTACTTCTAAACAAAACCAAAATAATAGGAGACAGCAATTCCACTTGTTAAGGATATAAAAAATCATCTTGTTATGCATGGATCCATGTAACAGTAGCGGACCTCAATGGGTTCACGCCTGTTCAGTCGAACATGCACTTTTTTTATATAAAAAAATTTATATGTATAAAGAAAAAAATTAATTTAAAGATTAGCATTTATATTTAAATATATTTAAGTGTTTTGAACAGGCCAGACATTTTGAAAATTACGTCGATTTCGAACACACTTTAAAACTCCTAGATCACTGCATGTACACTACCAACTTGTGTTTTAGCTTTCCATGTTATGAACAACATATCATATATAATCAATAATACAACAATGTGAGGTGCACGAAACGATCAGTTAAGAGCTATCCGTTTCATTCTAAAATCAATTGCCTACAAAGAAAATAGTCAAGATCTATATTAAAAAATGCACGACTTTCGCTGTGAAATGTGCATTTCAACACGACTAAATTAGAAAATGATGAAAAAATGATATGATGAGGAGATTAACGTAGTTACAGCGGCAACGCCGCCGCCGAGGATGATATATTTGTACGATTGTTCCGCCATTAACGTGCCAAAGGTTCGAGAGTTCCTCAATTCAATTCTTTGAATTAATCTGAAATTTTTGTAAAGAGATAAAAAGATCATATGGATTGTTTGATAATATAATTATATACATATATGAGCATCGTAGTGTATATATAGTGTGATTGGGTGACTTTGTAATAAGATCGAATTTGAGCACCACTAATTGAACGACACGTGGATAATCTTGATTCTGGTTGGTTTTGCTTCTTACACGGAGTTTTGACTTTTTAGTAGTGTTCCTCAAAAAGGGTGGGTTCATTAAACATAATTTTCATTATGTCTCTAGAAATGATCATTAGTGTTTCAATGAAATTATTTATCACTCGAATGCACGTAATATATTACTAGTAGTGGTTAAATGAGACAAATCATCAAAATTAAAAAAGGCCAATGATTTTTGTACTCCATTTCTTGATTATTGTACTCCAGTCTCATATAATTTTCATCAAATATCACCTGGTAAAGTATAAAAATTATTGGCCTTAAAAATATGAAAGCGGGAAATATTTATTGGATGGAAGAAATATGGAGTAATTTTTTTCTTTTTGGATAGTTAAAAAAACAAAGTAAAACAGTTGAAGGAGAGGGCCTCCCTCAGACCCTCACCATCAAGTTTGTAAATTTTATTATCAAAATGATCATCAATTTTGTGTTAATCGAATAGTCTAGTGGAAAAGGCTCTTGTTAGTGCCCAAAACGTCCTGGGTTCGAAACTCACATCATCGCTAATTTACAAAAAAAAGAAATGATCATCAATTTTCCCTTCTCTATGTCAATGAGTTACAAATTTATGTACTATGTAGTTTAGGTCCATAAGTGATTAAGATCGTTCTTGGGTATAACACTATTCGTAAAGAATTAGAGTGCTAAATCAGTTGCGGCACTCCCATATTTTACCTCATTAGAATACTCCAGACTGAGGGGTGCGTAGGAATCGTTTGGATCACTGTTTTTTTCTTGAAATTAAGACAATGAGAATTATTATTGTTACAAGAAAATATAGCAAGTGTAGGGTTGGAAGAATCGGTAAGATTTAAGATATATTGTTCATTTTTTTTGAAAATTTTACTGGTATATATATCAATATCACAGTACAATTTTTTGATGAAAATAGTTTGTACTTTCAAACTGATCATAGACAATGCATTGAACCCCAATGGGGAAAGGCAACGAACAGGGTCGTCGATATGATAGACACCAAAAGAGACGACAATACTTCACAACCAAAACAACTCCTGTTATATATCCTTTAGTGTCGACAACGTCCTTTCATCGACATCGCCTTGGGTATCTACATTCTTGTTTTGTTTACATAGTAGACCATCAAACTGAGATTCGACAACACCATTACTATAGGTGCTGAAAGTATATGAAAAAATAAGGGAAAATCAAGAACACGCGTACTGAAAGCACTACGGTTCAGCTATTCGTGGAAACTCTTAAACCAGGTCAATACCGAGTTTTCCTGCCACGCCTAACACATGGCTCTTTATTAACTCTAGAAACCCATTACAGGAGGCTAAAACTAACGGAAAAGAAAATCTCATTTCTTGTCATCTTCATCATTAGTCTCGTCATCTTCATAATAGTACACTTCATCATCTTCATCTTCGTCGTAATAGTACTCTTCATCATCACCACTGTCACTAACGTTGCCAAGAAGCTTACCTTTTGACTGCTGCCCTCTTAAGCGCTCTTGGATGCTCTCCCTTATGGCTGTCCCCTGATAGGAAAGATTAGTCAACAAAAGAAGAATGTTATACACCGAATTTTAGGCCTCATATCTAATTCCAACAGAAGACTTAAGATATAAATTTCAAGAGCATACCATCTTGTGGCAACCTTCCTCAAACATCTCAAGAAAGCCTGCTACCAAGCGATCAGCATTTTCAATCCACTCATTGCGATGCATACCAGCTGTTTTTGCAACAAATTGAAACTACAGCACGAGAGACCATATTAATGTACTCATAAATTATGTAGGACAGCCAATATATAACAAAGCAATCAGACCACAAATAAAAGCAATTGCTCAGATGCATTTAAGGCATTAGCAACCTCGTTATTCACTCAACAAGTCACTTCGCAAAACACTACACTGATGATACGAAAGTTTCTTATGAGCCGAACTATAGACTTGTGAGCTTAATGGATGCTACAGGAAATTTGACTCCAAAAAACTAAAACAAAGGAGTTGACCAAACTGAGTCACCACTATCCATGTGACCAGAAAACGCCAAGAAATGCTAAGAAATATTTAATCATGAAGTTTGATATGAAATAAAGTCGGCATCAAGAAATCTCTAAGCTTTACTTGAGCTAGATATCACTTTGAACCTGTGTTTGGTTTGGTGTATCGAAAGGAGACGAAAAATTATTCATTGACAAAAGTTTAAAGTTTCCTTCCTCCCTACATTTCCTCTGTCAAAGCAAACAGGGATTTAAGTTGGACTCCTCTGGTATATGACTATATGGCTTTCTCATACTGATGCAGGACGTACATGATCCCTAGTAGATAATTGTACAAACAGTAGAAAAAGATATACGTGGAGGCCTGGGGTAACAAAAAATTTCAGAAACATGTGTCACAGGAAACCAAACAAGCAACCAAAAACAGCTATGGCACTATGGCACTATCTAACAAACAAGCAGTGTTGGTGCTGCCTCCGTACATACCTTTTGACCAACTATTCCCTGTTGCTCCTTCACTTTCTCTTGTAGCATTTTCAGATTTCTATTCACCTTAAGTCGCTTTTCCTGCCCAAATGAATGCGTACAACTTAAGGGAATTCCAACAGTGCAACTTAAAACTTTCTAATTTACTGCATGCATGACAAGTCTAAATGAAGTCAAGTTACCTTTACGTAACTAACGCCAAGTTCCTTTCTTGAATATCCACGATCCAGATTACGTAATACATAATTGTTATAGTCTTTCACAATCCTCATGATAATGTCTGAAGTTGATATTCCTTCGGTCCTCTTTGTTTCTTTGAACCTGCCAACAGCCTTAACCTGCAAGAGGCAATGGATTTATATGAGATCGAAAGTATGAAAAACTAACAGAGGACCTTCATAACATGATAAAAAGGACATCCAGTAAGGTTAACCTACAAATTCGTACACATCATCCGCAGCTCCACTAGTATCAGCATACCTGTATGATATTCAAAACAATATAAGGATCACATTGCATAGAAAACTCAAGAATTACAGCATACGGCATAGCATATAATTACAAAAAATGATCAAAGCAAGTGATCAGTAATTGGATTATCAATAAGATATATGAATCTACAAATAAAGTCAAATCATTTTTATTTGGTGGAAAAACAACTAAACTAATAACACATGAGAACCTCGAAAAGGGCCCTAGAATCAGAAGTTCAGAATATTACGGTAGGGAATCATGAGCAACATAGTCAATATTGTGTTTGTCAAGGTATTCTTGGTTTATCACCCAAGGAGCATCAGGGATAACTTCATCAACCCATCTGCGAAAACAACAAAGAATTACGAACATGCAGATAATAACATAACGAAATGAGAAAATAATATATGAAATTCGTACTTTATTACACATCAAACAGATATATGTCAAAATCTTGAACTTTGAAAAATAATTATTCAAATAAAATTGATTTAGGAGGTAAGATTACGTCCTTATTAAGAGATTATTTAACTTAAAGTAAAGGTAGTGACTGTTTGGATGAATATAAACATTCGTTATGCCAACGGAGATGTTCTTGAAAAGCTAATAAATTCGCGAGATTACGCAGAGAGCATTACACAATTCCTAGGTTCTGATATAACGACCTACAAGGACACCTTTGATATTCCCCACTACAAAAACTAGCATATGATCTGTTACATAAGCTGAACTACACATCAGAAGCATAATGCAGTTCACATTTTCCCACAAACTCGCCACCATTAGAAACGCTAACAGTCTAATCTCAAACCAAACCAAGCCTTATCCCCCATCCCCCTGTACGAGGGTCAGCTATATGAATACCATGACTTCATTTAGAAGTTCTAATTTCAAAACACAATTACAAAAAAAGGGAAACAAAGTATTACTTGCAATGGCGAAGCGATTCATAGCGCTCCTCAGCAGTCATGACAGTTTTACCTTTAAATTGGTGAGTGGTAGCATCATTACAACATCCCACTAGCAAATAAGTATTGGGAAACCTATACATATAACACAACAATCTTAACTACACATCTTTAAATCCGTCTACCAACAATAACACTTCCATTCAAATCAAACTTATCACATTAATACTCAATCACGTTGAAATTACTTCATAACTCGACCATCTTTTCACAAAATAAAAAACAATATAATCAGACAGCATATCAAAAATATTCAACTTCAACATTTTTATAGTGGATTCATCAAAATTTAAAACCCAACAATACTTTAAAAAATAGAGAGTATCATAAAGATGATTAATTCTGACAAACGAAAATGAAAGTGGGCAATTATTTTAAATGATCAACAACGACAACATGCCCCAATGCCCGATAAATAACTCTAGTCTAAACGAGACAGGAAATCGAAGAGTATGCAACCTTAGACAGCATATTAAAAAAAAAATTCAACTTCAAAATCTTTATAGTAGATTCATCAAAATTCAAAACCCAACAACGAAAATGAAAGTGGGCAATTATTTTAAATGATCAACAACGAGAACATGCCCCAATGCCCTATAAATAACTCTAGTCTAAACGAGATAGGGAATCGAACAGTATGCAACCTTAGACACCATATTATCAGCATATTAAAAATATTCAACTTCATAATTTTTACAGTGGATTCATCAAAATTCAAAACCCAACAACGAAAATGAAAGTGGGCAATTATTTTAAATGATCAACAACGCGAACATGCCCCAATGCCCTATAAATAACTCTGTTCAGGATCGAATAGTATGCAACCTTACGCTATTTAAGGGAGGGGGAGGGGGAGGGGAATACGATTTCTTAGCCTGTTCGAGGGAGCGAGCATGGCCGAAGTGGAAGAGATCGTATATTCCATCAGCGTATACCCTAACAAGAGGATCAGATTTTGTGTTCGAAACGACATCGTTCGAGGTACTGCCCATGCTTACGTAATCTCACCTCCTCTTCCGACAGTCTTTTTTCTGCTTTTGTTTTTATTTTTTTTATTTTTTTATTTGTTTTTGTATTTTAGCTCTTTTGTGTGGCGTTGGTAAATGCTTCTCCTACACCGTGGAATGAATTGCGGCACCAAAAAGGGAAACACTATACATGCACCCAAATAGTGTTTTTTGAAGGAGTAAACTACTATTTTGCCCCTGAATAATATTTTCTTAAACACAACATTTGGAAATAGGAGGGACAAAATAGTCTTTTGAATTCTTAAAAAAACACTGTTTGGGTGTCCATAACAGATCAGCACCAAAAATGTTTCTCGCCAAAATCGGTTTTTTCTATTATCAATTTTGAATAATTATATTTGCTCCAAACGGGAACCACTATACACATCCCCAAATAGTGGTTTTATTTACTTAGACATATATTTAGTCATATTTTTAATAAATATTTATATAATAATAATTTTCTAATATTTAAAAAGAATAATTAATTATATGCAATTGTTTTTTTATTTTATCCTTTTATAACAATGTATCAATAGAATTATAGATCAACTACATCAAATTATTATTAAAAAATAGAAGTATTTCGCACAAATGAGACTGTGCTCAAACGACTAGTAGAAAATAATTGATAATTAATTTACATTTGAAGTTTGATATGATAAGATTCTTTAAATATGTTAATTACATCCTTATGTATATTTTATTTTATTTCTATATTTAATGATTAACATGTGCCTTATAATCTAGAAAGACTCATTATATATATTGTTCACAATTATGAATCCATGGAATCCAAAATATTTCAATTAAAAATATTGAAAGTTTAAACTTAAAACAACGCAAGAATTTTAAAATTAAGGAAGTGGAAGATTATTTTATTATTATAATCTAAATATGGTTCATATAAAGTGAAAAGGCTAATTCTTTATAAAGGGTCTAAGCATCCTTCTCCATCCAAAATACAAATAAAAGTTGATAGAGGTGGGGAAAGAAAAAGAAAGGTTTAACTTGTTCATCCTCATCAATATCCAACATATTATGGATCAAGGTACATTTTATGGTAAAATTTATGTATATAAGAGTGTAAAGATTCTAACATTATAGTGTACTAGTTGAAAGCGCCCGGCAATCGCCGGGCCGAATGCTGTGTTAGTTAATGCTCGGGACTAACTGTAATATATATATATATATGTGTAAGATGTTTATATATATAAGATGTTTATATATATATGCATTTAAAAATAAATAAAACTACTTGAGAGCTTCACTCAAGGTTAGAGAATAAATTCGTTTTCGATACATATTTTGATGGCCTGAAAAAGCTGCATTGAGTCGATCTCAACCTGCAAAGAGTGGAAATGATTAGTTGCGCACCATTGCAGAACCGAAGCCAAGACCTCGACCTCAGCTGAGAAAGGGGATATGGCTTCCACAATCCATGATATTGCAGCTATCATAAAGAGTTCCAACATTCTGCAAGACATTAGGTATGACAGATTAACAAAACATTCTTCAACCTGAGCTGTAGGCACTAAAGGGCTAGAAATTCACCGCAAGACCAACAATAACGCTGCATAATGATATCTTGTTAATCCCAGCTCTTAGCTTGACATTTTGATTAAAAGTTAGTCTTCGATTCTCTAAGCGTCCATAAACAGTACCTAACATAATACAGAAAGTTGCAGATCAGTTCTGAGTATTACAATGAACTCAACAAGTGATCAACATGATCTATGTTACCTGATAATTGTCCATTAATGAAAATATGCAAGGTATGACCAGCGGACATAACTGTGAAGAGGACTTTGTCCATTCCTCAGGAATCCTTAGATTTTTTGTGTTTGACAGTAGTTTTCATGGAAGGGAGCTTGGACTCTGTGAGTTTTAGTTTCACATACGGATCAGATGCACCCAACAAATCTTTCTTCCTTAGCTTTGTGGCCCTAGCTAATAACCTTCACATGGAGAATTCCAACAGGCCATTTCATGGCTCTGGAGGATTGAGAAATAACAAAGTGCGCCAGATAAACTTACAAAATGCATGAATTATTATAAGCATGCAAATCTTTGAACAAATATAATCTAGAACTTGAGAATCGAATACAAACTTCGATGGGTCTAAAATTTCTACTTCCAAAGTTTTTGGCCATAGATACATGTTAGCCACTTGATCTTTGATTGTCTCCTGCAAAACCAAATTTCAGGTAGTAATCAGTTCTACAAATCTGAATGTTGATAACAGTAAAACAACAATATTGTGTGGGTGTGTCTTCAGAAATAGATAATGGCTTTCACTCCGTTTAGTACAAGGCATAAACCTCTTTTATTTTTTTATTAGCACTTTGACATATTCGCATTGTGGCCAAACTTGAGAAACAATGCAATTCAAGTTTAGTAAATGCACTTTAACAAAAAGCTTCGTGACAAAATAAAATTCTGCACTCTGCTCATGTTTTGACCTACCAATGTTGTAGTTAGTTTATCTTTCAGAGTAAAACTAAATACCTTTACTCTGGTTTCTTTAAAAGAGCACCAGGAGCCATTCGCAAAGAAATAAAAATTACCTGGACAAAACGATACACACCGGGTATTGACATGAGATCGGCCCCTATGAGCTTCAGTCCAAAATCAACATGAGGCTATAAAACCAAACACAACAAAATTATAACACCAGGAAGACATTTGAAGGATGATTGTATCTGTGCGTCAAAGAACCACTAAGTAACATAGTCACTAATGGGAATTAAATATGTACATAAAGACATGCCGAAATATCAGAAAAGTAACATAAGTAATTGGGAGCAAAATGGTAATATGGACTCCAAATAAACAATCTTTTCTCCACGTAATTTCGACTAATGTGCTAAGAGATGAACTATATTGTTATTCGTCATCTCTACATCATATTCTGGAACTGTGTGTACCTGGAACCAGCGGACCACGTATAATCAATGAAATGTAAGTATCAAAATCTAGTTTCTATCTTAGATTGTCAAATCGAGCAAAGAATGTTGAAATGGAACGTGAATGTTAAATGTAGACATTTGTTCGAACTCACCATCCAGTCCAGAGTTCAATAAACATTTTTGGTTTATGGGGACTATTTGGTCTGAAGTTTTCGCAATAGAAGCCATTGCATGTGTCGATCTGTAGTATGTAAATTGAAGAACATTAAGATTTTCTCATTCAATCTATAACATTTCGAGTAGGGGGTCGGGAGGGGGGGTGTGACATTTAGTTCACAGCTTTCTACCACTATTTCTGACTTAATGTAAGAGTGAAGGACAAACACTATAAAATCTTTGATTTCACAAGACATGAAAACGATTTTCTCATTTAACCTGCCATCATCAAGACACAACCATATCTTATACCCTTTTAACAATTTGCAGAATTAAAGAAGATTCTGACAAGACTTCAATGTTACCATCATATCACAATCAACAAAAATTGACAACCAAGAGTAGATTAAGCCAGTTGGATATTTTCTTACAAATGAAGCAGGAGCATCCTCTTGTTTGCACATAATCCATGGAACACCAGTGTTGAGACCAACAATACGCTTTACCGGGTGCTCCAATCTCCCACTCAACAGGTCCAAACTCATTCTCAATCTGCAATATGTGATCAAGAATTAAACCTCATCACATCTTTCAAATCACTACTCAAATTAAATATTGATTCAGGGAATCTCCAGTAAGGAGAGGTCCCTTGGTAGTTGTCAAATAGGGAAAGCTCCAGTAAGGATGGGTCCCTCCATTTTCTATTTTTCGAAATGACATTTTTTTTTACTCGGAAACAAAAGAAAACGTCAATTATTTTGAATTGAAGTAAAAAGACGCGCATGCTAACTACCTGAGACATGATAATAGGGCCTCCTTGAGGCTCAAAAAGTCTTTCCGACTTCATCATGCTGACAATTTTTTCAACAAAACCTTGCATTTTCACCTTCATGAGTCAACCAAACCACATGTAAACAAGTTAAAATACATGATATAATCTATCCAAAATATTATCAAAAAGTCCAAACTATTGACACACAAAATATTGCGAAAGATAATCCCTAGAATCCACTTGATCCAGAACGCAAGGATCGCTAACAGGAAAATGTCGACTAACAGCATGATGGCAATCTGCTCATGAAGACCTCCCTCTTCCTGAACATTAGCTTATCTGCCAGCTAGCATTTTCATTGTCGAAAGCGGCAACACCAGGAGAGTACTAAACACCGCGCTATCTCCGCCATTGGTAGGAGAAAGTCAGCAGGACATGAGGACAGAATATGTTCTTCTCATAAACCGCGTATCATAAACGAAAATACAGCTTTGGGATTTAGTGTTTGTAACAGGTTGTGTCCCTATGCCTTTGAAAACCACTATTCCGTATCAAACACCAGGAGAAATACAGTATGAACAACCAAATAGATGGATATATTAATAGAATTCAGATGCAGATATGGAGTACTTTACATCATTGAAAAATTATGGATATATTCCCTGGTTTATTGTGAAGAGAATCATTGTCCGAATCAGAATCCATTTCCAATCTACTCATAGCACACCCCATGCTCTCAACCAATAATCAACAATCACAAAAGCCTCATAAATCAAAGTTAACATACAATTGAGTGATACTTAATAAAGCTTGAAATGCCCCAATTTAAACATTTAATTAATTCTTCAATCTAATTACTCGGAAATAAAAATTATATGATTTACATATATATTATGGGGCTCAGATCTGCAATAATTATCAGACAAAGAGATTTACTCGCCATGGCTGCAAACCCTAGTTGCATGCTAGCAAGCCGCCATCTAGGTCCGCCTTGCCAAGGTCAGGGTAAAGCTCCATGCTCAAAATATGCGAAAAAAGAAAGTGTCATCATAGCCTTAGTTTAATGAACATACAAATCCAACGGAAGTCTCACGATTTGGAACGTTTTACCTGGAGAGCCACAAGCCCACAACTCCGTGCTTGAGTTCTTGCTCAACCTTAAGCCAGCTCAATCTATTATCAAATATGGAAAGAAAACAACAAGAATCTCTTCTTTTGCTATTGTTGCAGCAGTGGCAGTGCTGCTGCTGCTCCTGCTCTTTCTTGCCCTCCGGCCCACTTCCTCGGGGGCAGGGCATCCTTCTACAACGCCGACTAACGCCCACTTTCTCGCCCCTAGCCTCCGTCGCCTTCTTCTACTTCCTACTTCACATGTCTCTTCCGATTCTCAGAGGGATTGTGCTTTTTTTTTAGTTTTCTTCATTAGAGATGGTGAATAGGAAGGAGGTGCGACCGAGGTGAAGGTTTTTTTGGAAGAGGAAGCAAGAGAAAGATGAAGAAGAAGCTAGAGAAAGATGACAAAATGCAATAGGAAAGTATGAAACGGTCGAGACGTGGCAAAAAAGCAACACGCATGGCTGTAACAGCTGTCACAGCCGATGTCACGCGCCAGCCTGAGACGACGAAATGCGTGATTTGCACGCGCTTTGACCGTGTAGTCGTCGACGACGATCCGCGTGTTCGGCACGCGCTTTCAAGATTAGAAGATATCTGAAGAATTGTGATAAGTTGATCCTTCATACAAAGTTGTATGGTCATATGGTACATGTTCACTAGTAGGCTATTCCGTCAAACCTCGTCGGCTAGGTTGCTCACAAAATCAAGAATGGTAGAGTTGTACGCTAGATAGAATCGAAATTGATTCGGTTCTAAACGGTGTTGTTCATACCGGTTCCAGGTCGGTTGCGGTCAATTCGACCCCCGAATTATGACGAACTGGTCAGTTTAGGGATTTTCATCCTAAAATTGATAGTTTTTAGGTTTTACTGAAGGGTAAAATAGGGATTAAACATATTATATGTATTTGAGGTTATTGTATAATATACAAAGATATAGTTAACCTCTTTTAATATAAACTAAAAATTATCAATTTTATGGTGAAGATCCCCAAATTGACCAGTTCATCGTAGTTCAGGGGGCAAATTGACCTGTTTAAATTTGAGCCCACTTTCGCCTTTGAAATTTTAGGTATGTTCATTCCTAGCTAATATTATTATTCATTTTGGACTCAAATTTAAATGTGATTAATATGTTTTATATTGAATGTAACTCATAATTAACTTCCAAAGATATATCTACTTTATATAAGTTGAACGAGCTCCTTTTAAAACCAATTTTGAAATTTATATACACATTTGTCACACGGTACCACTTTTTAAATATATATATGTATCCATATATTATTAGCTTAAAACATATTCCCCCATTCCATTTTAATTGACTTCGCGCTTTTCGAAATACAACTTCAATCATCAATTACTTTATATTTACATAATACAAAATTACAAAAAAATAATATTATGAAAGTATTTTTTAAAAGCAAATTCAATTATATCAATTTTATATTTTTTGGACTAATGAATATAAAGTAATTTGAAGTTAAAGTTTAACACGAATTCCCAAAACGTCAATTAAAGTGGAACAGAGCGAGTATTCACTTATCTATTATTATATCATACTAACAATAAACAATGTTGAATCATCTCGCCAATTATCCTTTACTAAGCTTAACTACATAAAATTAGTCATCGGTTCGGTTTTTATCGGTTCTCTCATAAGCCGAACCGCATCTGTTCGGTTCCCTCAAAGGCGGAATCGAAATCGGTTCCAACAAAATCGGTTCTTCGGTTCTGGTTCTGTTCGGCTCGGTTTCGGTTTTCCTCCATACCCCTAGAATAGTGTTCTTTTGGGGGGAAACTCTATACAAACATCAAAATAGTGAATACTATAATTGGAAATGACTATTTTGCCCCCCCACTTAACTTCCTCATCCAATACACTTCCAAGTAGGAGAGACGGAATAATAATTTTCAGCTACAAAAAATTACTCCCTCCGTTTCTTTTTATTTGATTGTTTAGAGCTTTTTTTTGTTTCAAAATATTTGATTGTTTGCAATTTCAATGCAACTTTTTACAATTTCAATGCACCTTTTTACAACTCCAATGCACCTTGTTACAATCCCAATATAATTTTTCACAATCTATTAATAAAGTATTTTTCCCCAAACAATCAAATAAAAAGAAACGGAGAGAGTATTATTCTGGTATGTGTATATTAGATCAGTTTTTGGGGATTGAAAGTACTATTTTAGTCTTGGATTACTCATAAAGTCATAGTAGAGGACACTTGGTATTTAATGTTTCCATTAATTTTTTTACAAGAGGAGATAAGTCTAGGATATAGAAGTGAGAGAGTCCAGTTTAATTACACTCATGAAATCTATACAACAACAATTTTATAAGTCCCAGATGAAAAAAACTTTTAAACTTTTTGTTTCACCTTATTTAATTTTAACATTTTTAATTAATAATTTGTTAAAAAATTTCAAAATAAAATTTGATGTTATTTCGATTTTTCAAGATCTATTGTTAGAGACTAATAATATTTTATTATTTACAATAGTTTTGTTGAATTATATTCTCCAAAATTATATGAATTGATGTATGCATTTGTGATATGGAGAAATTGAAAAATAAATTAGTTTTCAATTATCTTCATAGTAGAATGTTAAAAAAAGAGGATTTTGATGATGGATAGAGATTAATTGTTTTATAAAAATAAAAGTTATTCCTTAGTATGGATAGTCTTATAAATAAGAAGTCATATAGCTCATTGATAAAGACGCAGTAGCTCGCCTCTTCTGGCCGCGTGAGTTCACTCTCATAAGAAACGAATCTTTTGATTTTGTAATAGATAAAAGGAAGTCTATAATCGCCTGATCCGATAATATACATCCCACAATTTATCTTCTTTATGTAATCCAAAATAGAATGCATAAAAATCATTAGTGTTTTTTGTTGGGTGTCAATGACTATTTTGTACCTAATTTAACTGTCTCCCTCTCTTTTTTCTTTTCTTTTTTCATTCACCAATATAAAACTTGTATTGAATTTTTTTTTCAAGATTTGCATTTCAACAATTAAATATTGTTAAGGAAAACCTAATATATATATATATTTTATTAGAAATTTGGGGTAACCAGGCACCTACTTATCGCGCGACTCAAAAAATCCGGCTCGATACTAACTCGTGTCCTTATCGAGCGATATGAGGGTAACAAGTTTGTTACCCAAGTATTGGGTAATTACCCGGCTCGATAAAGTTCAAACCCGACCAGATAACCCGATACCCACTCATACCTGGCTCGTTTGTAATCCTATATATGAAGTGTATATATATATATATATATATTTTTGTTAATTAGCAAAAAAGAACTAATCATAATTACTTTATGTTATGGTATTTATTCTTTTTAACCAACCCTTTGCCATCTTCTGCACCTACTTTGTCCCCATTGCCGTCATCTCCTTCAACTGAACCCCCCTCCAATTTTCAACTGTTTTATTTTTCATAAGAAAATTATCTTTTGCTTTTTCCTTTGATTTTGGATGCTTTTTTATACTTTAATTGCAAAAAAAAAATCAGTATTTATTTTATTATTATAATGAGAGTTCCACATTAGAAGAAGTCAAGTTGTTGACTCCAATTTACAGTTAAGCACAAAAGACTTGAGCTTTTTGTGTGTAGATCGTAGTAATGGTGAGGAAACATGGATGGCAGCTTCCAGCTCACACTTTACAGGTTGGCATTCGAACAAAAATACTTTTAAATTTTTTTTTTTTTTCAATTTAGTTCAGCTATATATATTTTGTGAATTGTTGTTATTGTTAATTTTTTTAATAGGGACTATTGAAGAATTCTTTTGTTCTTGATTGGTAATTGAGTGAATTATGTTTTGTGGGTCTTGTCTGAAATTAGATAAAATGTGATCTGTATGACTGAATTGTATTACGAAATGATTATTGCTTAGGAACTGTTATAAGTAAAGAGATATTCGACTTTCGATTTTTTGTGTGAATTGTTGTATACTTGTGGTGCTAGTTGAATGCTGCAGGAAGTCAGAATTCTTGTGTAATAACAATTGGTAAAGTGGTTGTTAGTATTGCTTTGAGCCTCGAACGCTATTTTCCGCGCATGTTGGGTCTTTTGATGGAACTGTTGGGTCTCTCTTTATGGTACGTGAGTCTCCTGTTCTTATAAAAAGTTATGGTGTCGTCATCGAAAAATGGAGGTTTCAAATTCCTGAACATACTTATCGGGCAATGTCAGAAGGGAAGGACTTTGTTTACGTCGTAGCATATATTTCCTTTAAACACTAACCTTCTTCCATAGACCATATGCAATCACAAGATTTAGGAACTTCCCAAGACCACCACTGAGCTGGCACACCTTTAGCCCACAAGCTAGTGGATTTTGGTTAAGTAGTACTCTGATGTCACAACATTTAGTGTTAGAGCCCGTACGAGTGATAGTATACTTGGTCTATCGTGAACCCTCATGGATTTTCAATAGAAGCCTCTGTAAGGTTAGAGGTTTGATCCTCCTGAAGGTATTGCTACCCTTGATATTCTTATTGTCAAATCTGATAAAGCTCATTATATAGTTTGTTAAACCTAAACAGTGACTTGCTTATTTTCGAAGTTAATATGTACATTTTTTATGCTCTTTCTTGACAAATTAAAAGTATAAGAGTATATTGTAAACGAACCGAGCTAGCAAGTCAACCGAGTAGCAACACAGCTAGAAGTCTTCCTAAATTAATTTTCAACGAAGAGATCTGCATTCCTTATGCATAATCTTTTACTTTTCTCGACTCCTTGTTCAGAGCGATGGAATTGGTTAAGAGGTTACTCAAAATGTGAAGATTATCTTGTTGAAAGTAATGTGTAAACTATGGAAAAAATTTGTATGTAGTTCAAAACCTAACATGTATGAGTATCATAATCCTAGAGGAATTAGTGGCGACCTATTTTGGTGTAAAATTTGTAATTTAGCATTCCAAAACAAAATTTTATGCATATGGGCGAAGACTTGTTATTAGTACACAGTTTGTTGTTAAGAAGTGTTTTTAATATGCCACTGTTTAATGTTGAAAAAAGTGCAGAAAGGTCCTAGATTTTCTACTTATAACTGGTAGAGTTTTAGATGAGAAATAGGGGGGGGGGGACTGAAAATTTATTCAAAATGTAAGCATTACTCGTGTATGACTCTTATTTGCCATGAAAAAAAGGAATTTCAAGAGTTGTTACAGATCATGGAAAAAATAATCTGAGGCTCAAATAATTACTTATTAATTATAATATTTAAAAGGAATTGAAAATTCATGTAACATCAATATGCCAGCGGCAATGGAATAATGTTTGAAGATCATACTATGCTTTCCTTGTGATAAGTATATCTAATCATCACATATCTTGCTTGTATATGCTGGTTTATAATCTCTTTCCTGATAATCAAAGTGTGCTTGATGATTTTCTGTAAAAACAAGATCTACATACAATTTGGTTATGGGAGTATGTTCTACTTGAAGTCACAGTAAGTATTGTCTCTAATTTTTCTCCCATCTTTGCAGGTTGTTGCCATAACAGTGTTTTGCTTATTGGTGGTGGCATTCTATGCATTTTTTGCCCCATTTATAGGAGGCCACGTTTGGGAGTATGCTTTGGTTGCTGTGTATTCTCCTGTGGTAAGTTGGTTTCACTTTGTATAAACCGAAATCATATTTATTTCTTAGAACAGGTATCCCACACACGATGTATCTTTATGTTCTTCATTTTGTTTGTAATAATGTAAGAACATTTGGTTTCAGTTTCTATCTTCTACCTTTTTGTAATGCACTTGCCTCTTACATTCACTTATAAGTATTTTGGTCATCATAGTAAATGTAAGTAGATTCTCAGTTGCAACTTCCTAGTAAAATATCTCTTTAGTTATGGTGTTTCTCTATCACTCATTGCAGGCACTTCTTGTTTTTTTTCTCTATGTGCGCTGCACAGCAATAAATCCTGCTGATCCAGGCATCATGTTTAAGTTCGATAATCTGCTGAGAAAAAATGCTACAGCCAAAGAAGAACTATTTTCTCAGCACAAGCGTGAAAATTCTGATGGTCGTAATAGTGCGGCTCATTCTTCTCCATCTTCAATTTCAAGAAGTTCCATTGCAGGTCCTACCTCCAGTAGAAGAGATCCGATGGAAACTGGTAGAGCGAAAAGTTCATGCTGTTCCAATGCGGGAGGAATCATGTGTGCAATGTTTGTGCTTGAAGATTGCCATGGGAAAGATGTGACCTCTGAGCAGGACGGTGCCGCTGAAGATGCATTGTTCTGTACATTGTGCAATAATGAGGTGGGTATATATATATATATATCTTAGGTGTGAATGGCATTCGGTTATGCATCTAAAAGTTGTAAGATTGCAATGGAACTACCCGAAATTCTTTTTTAAGGTTGGAAGAGAATAACAGTTGTCACTTTTGTGTGCGAATCGCCTTCAAATTTGATCATTATGGATCCGTATTTGTTATAGTTTGCATGCATATAGAAATTGTGGTATTCATCTTGATTAAAACATTATCTGAATTGCATAGCTTTAGCATATATATTCAATATGTATATTCATGAACCTTGTAAAATATTGTGAGAACTTGCCACGTAACAGGTATTATGAATTAGATAAAACTGAGAAAGCATGTTGATCTCTTTTGCTCTCCTTTAAAATGCAAAAAAGTTCGCCAAGCAGGAAAAAAATGGGTTTGATACATCTAGTGCATTCCCACTTATTGCTTTATTTCTTTCTTATGGGTTCCATGACCACTTTCTTGAGTGGTGCCCTAAAGACAATTAATCGTAGTATGGTAATTGCCTCCAGATGCAATGGCAGAACCCGGGAATTCTTCAATAAATTCCATCTCCCAGCTAGAGCATAATCCGATTTAACAGACATTTTTATCATATTCAGTTATGCATTTTGCCTTCACAGCCTTCTATCACAATTTGATTACGAACTCCTTCAATATTTCCGTGCAGGTTCGCAAGTTCAGTAAGCACTGCAGAAGCTGTGATAAATGTGTGGATGGGTTTGATCACCACTGCCGGGTATAGATCTAACCACTCTTACAGCTGGCAGCACGCCTCCGTCACATCCTTCAATATGAGCATTTTCTTTATGTATTTTATCTTATTTTATTTGTTTTTGCAGTGGCTTAATAACTGTGTGGGAAGGAAAAATTATGCAACCTTCATATTACTTATGGCTTCCAGTCTTGTTTGGGTATGTCACTCAGGAGGTGGTGATTCTGTCCAACCTCTTTGGTTTATATGACTAATTTTCTCACTTCTCTGGCAGCTTGTTATTGAGGCTGGGGTTGGAATTGCTGTTTTAGTGCTTTGTTTTGTTAACAAGACGAGCATGCGTGATCAGATAGTTGATAGGCTTGGCAATGGTTTTACTCGTGCTCCATTTGCAACTGTTGTGGTAATGATTTCTCTGTTGAACTTGCTAAGATTCTTGCTCTATTAAATCCTTGAATCTTCTTTGTATTTCTAAGCTGTTATACATTTTTTATGATCGCAGGCAGTATGCACAGCAGTTTCAATGCTTGCTTGTGTACCCTTAGGAGAACTCTTCTTTTTCCACATGATTCTTATCAGAAAGGTCAGTTGCAGAAAGCAGACTCATCTTTTCTCCACTCCCAAATTATGTTCAGATGAATTAAATTATTTGATTGAAATCAATGTTGTGGGAGTACTTTGGCTTTCGTAATATTGTTGTTAAAATCAGTATCTCAAGGCCCTACACAAGTCATGTACCATTTAGTTATCTGAAGGCAGGTTCTGGAGTCTTGAAGGATCCATTTGTCTATGGATCTTAAACTCAAAACTATTAGGTATAATGCACCTCATTAAAGCAAACAGCGAAAATAATAAATTTGCAATAAGTTTTAAGTCCCATAATTTCGCATTTAATTTGTCAACTAAAGGTTGTAATGCCATACTTTCCTATCTCTATTTCTGTAAGTGGCTGTTTCTGATCCATCCCTGATTGATCTTGGGTCCAGGGCATCATAGTTTATGAGTGCGGTGTAGTGATCTGTTTGAAATTTTCATTCATCAAACTCATTTTTGTCCTTTTTAATTGTTTCGTTGCTCAGGGTATTACAACATATGAGTATGTTGTGGCTATGAGGACAATGAGCGAGGCACCTGCAGGAGCATCTATAGATGAGGAACTCCCAAACATATTATACTCACCATCAGGGTCAGCCACAACCGGCTTTAGTGGGGGAAGTTCTTTGGGTTTGCAGTACAAAGGGGCTTGGTGCACTCCACCTAGGGTATTCGTCGACTACCAGGTAAAAGAGTTGTGCCGTGGCTTATATACTCTTCATGCTTTTTACATTTCCATTAAACTGCACAGAACACCTGTATAATGTAGTTCCAAAGAGGTATCAGTTTAAGTTACATCGATCACCTAGAAGAGCTGCATCTGGTGTCATATTGTTTCACCCAACTACTGGTTTCTAAATCAAATAAATTTCTTTTCACTTATGGTGATTGACGGATTAAATACTCCCTCCATCCCAAATTATTTGTCTCATTTGAGTTCTCACTATCACCGAGATATGGCTTAAAACGTAAATATCTCTATTCTACACCTGTAATAGTTATAAATTTTTTTTTTTTGTAAATTAGCGATAGATGTGAGTTTCGAACCCAGGACATTTTTGGTCACTAGCAAGAGCCTTTTTCACTAGGCTATTCGATTAACTCGTAATAGTTATACAAATTTGATATGTCATAAATATACATTGAAACGAATCTAACAAGATATCACATCGCTATATTATTCCTTATCGACTAATGAGAATTCATGGTCAAATTTTTTAAAGTTTGACTCGCAAAAGACGAAGTGGCCAAACTAATTGGGATGGAGGGAGTAACTTCTTATAACAATTGATAGTTGTTTAATGGCTTTTTCCTGACGCAATTATATGTAACCTGACTGGGACAAGACTCTACTTTATTTATTTAACTGTTGACCCTTCATTTTGACCACGGTTACCAGGAAGAAGTTGCACCTCAATTGCAACCTGGGATGGTCCCATCTACAGTGGACCCAGATGCTGCTGGTGGAGACAAGGGAGGCAAGGTGCCTAAACGACCTGTTCGAATCAGTGCGTGGAAGCTTGCTAAGATAGATTCTGCTGAGGCTATGAAAGCGGCTGCAAAGGCCAGGGCATCCTCATCCGTTCTGCGCCCAATTGATAACCGCCATCTGCGGGATCCTGAAATGAGCTCTAGTGACAATTTGAGTATCAGGAGCAGCATGAGTACAGACACAGGTAATAATCGGGACATAAGGAACGAATTGAGGCTCTCTCCCATAAGAAACTCTGTTCCTCCAAGTCAGGGTAGTCGAGATGAGTATGATACTGGTACCCAAAGTGTTAGTAGCTTTAGTAGCCCAAGCCATGCTCACGAGTCGGTAGCATTGAGCCCTCTTCCACATGCTCCTATTGTGGGTCGTTTCACTGCAACAACTACATTGAGACCTAGCTTTGTTCCTGAGAGGCCTGTAGCTTCAAGGACCGCCTTTCCAAGTGATAATAACCAGCTATTACAGACATTTGATGAAAGAATTATGCAAAGGACTAGTGCCGCTGATCCGTTACTCCTTTCAGCTCCTGCTCCAGCAACTGCATTGTTTAGGGATGTTAAGAGGACATCCGTTGTCTGGGATCAAGAAGCTGGTAGGTACGTCTCTGTCCCATTATCTGCATCTGACACACGCAACAGATCATCTCTACAAGGTGGGGTAATGACGAATCCGTATGCAAGTTCAAGTGACCACAACAAAAAACCTGAGACCATCTCTAGGGAACCTCCGCAATCACAGCCTGTAGCAATGCCTTTCGGTCGACAATCAGAGAAGCTACTGTATAAAGGGGATTCTATCTTCTTTGGGGGCCCACTTTTGAGTGGTGTGAACAAGGATGAATCCAAGAATGATAATGGATCTGGTTCTAGAGATACCCAGGGGAGGGGCAGAATGCAGTTAAATCTGCCTCAAGATTCTAGGTTCAAGAGAGATGCTGGCTCTAACCAGCTGCCCATCTTTGTTCCTCGGAGTTTTGAGCCAAATCCTTCATCTGGGTCGGGGAAAAAGTAGCTAACCATCACCTCTTAGGGGGAGCATGTAGTCGACTGTGGTATCTTCTTGGGGTGGTGTTATCGTGATCCGTGGATGAAAACCTCTTAATGGTACGCTTCTAACTTAAGTGGACCTTGTGTTGCCTGTGACAGTTGTCGAGCCAATAGAGTCTGCAAGGTTCCAGTGGTTTCTTCTCTGTTCAATATTTATGGCACGTCCTTGTGGAGAGATCCGCGAAGGTGAGAACGCCGTAGTTGCTTAGGGATTTCCTTTTATGTAGAAGTTAGAGTGGTAAATTAGCGTGGAAGTACATATACTCCAAAGAACAATCTCACCTCTCACTCCTTCGATGTTTATTCCACGTTTAGTGATTGAAACATAGTCTTATTATTGTTATCATTTCTTTCAATTGGTTGCGGAAAACATGCATTAATTCCCAACACGTTGTTGTGGAGACGGGATTTGAACTCGTGACCTCAATGTTACGAGCCTGCAAGCTACCAAACTGCTCTATCCCATCTCGAAGAAAACTCTACTCAAAGGAGGATTGTAATTATAAATGATTTACCTATTTCCAATCTTAATTTACAACGTGATTTTCTCTTAGAACATGAACATGTTTATTGACAATCTAGAGCTAAAATTGCTTTATGGTGACCTCAACACAATTTTTTCACTCTACTAAAATTTCGCATTAACTTTATTCTTCAAATTTTAGATGATAACAATATGCTTATCACTGACGAATCTGGTATACAATCTACATAAACTAATCTTTTCTCGAATCTTTATTTTGTACCTAACTCTTCTGAAGATGATTATCTTTTAAATTATTATTTTTCTTTTATAAGAAATGAGCTTAATCAGAAGTAATTAAATAATTACTTAATATTAATTAATTAATAAGACTAATAAGTAATAACAGTAAATGAATGGATAATAATAATTAATCATGTTAGTTATTAGTTAGTAATAATAATTATTGTTTCATAATATTTAATTAGTTAGTAGTAGTTAATAATTTAATAGTATTAATAATTAGTAGTTAGTGATTATTAAATAATTAATTTATTAATATTAGTTAATTCATAAGAATAAGAACGAATAGTTATCATGAACTAATAAAGTAATAACGAATTAACACTAAAATAACTAATTAATAATAATGTTAATTAATTCATCAATTATAATTAATAACTAATTAGTGATAACGACTAATCAATTAATTATAACTATTAATTAATTATAATACTAACAATGAATTAGTAATTTATTAATAATGAATTACTGTAATTAGTTAGTAATAATTTTATGAGGACTGAAAAAGAAAAATATAATAGTATATTTTAGTGATTTGAATTGCTAATTTAACTTTTAGGATGTTTATGTACCGCTCTAAATCGTATAATTATAATTTCAGTTTATGAGAGCATAGATGGTTAGTTACAGTTTATGAGACATTCTTGATCACATTAAGTATGTATATGTATTATTTAATCATTTAATTATTTTATAATAATACGGTATAACAGAAGACTAATATTTTATATCATATAAAATGTAAGATAGGATCCAAACTTATCCCCAATTAGCATTGGTATGACTATTTATATCAACATTATTGATTTATTTGAACAACATTCATTTTCTCCCTCTCTCTCGCAAAGACAGCAAGAGATCAATATTGTAATCATCATTTCTCTCTCAGGCAAGTCCAATATCGATGCTATTCATAATTTTTGTTTAGTATCTAATCATATGTATGAAAAAGGATGATGTGATGTTATCGAGTATTCTTTAGTAATTTCTATATTCGGTATTTATAATACTCATTGTTAATCTAGAAAAAAAGAAAATATTAATTTTATGGAGATTGGAGACGGCGGTAATTAGTATATATGCTTTTTCTTTTTTACTTTTTTGCACCATTCATTTTAGTTATCTTATTTTAGTACAACGTTCATATTGAACATACATGAAATTAAATGTGTAGTTCGCAAAAAAACAGGGACTCGTCACTCGTATTTAGTACATTATATTCAATCTTAGCAGTTCGCACAAAATAGGGATTCATATTTATTTAGGAAAAACTCATACAAAACACTCTGTACAAATTAAATATAGATTTTCTTTTATTTCATGAAAATGAGTTACTTTTAATTCTAAAATAAAATTTGATAACACCAATCAAAATAATTTTAAATTCTTCATGCCTTGAACTTTGACGATAGTATGAGTTTGCCCTCTGAAGTTTCAGAATCAGTCTACTTGCCTCTCGAAGTATTCAAACTGGTCATCTTGAGGATTTTTTGCGTTAAAAATGACAGAATTTAACTTTTATTGAATGACAAAATAAGAATTCTAACATATAATAAAGTTTTAAGCTCAATTTAAAATAAACAAAATACATTGAATCTATTTTGAAAGAAATAAAATTACTAAAAGGACATAAAAAATTGTAACACCCCCTCTACCCTCTACCCTCCGGCAACCCACCCACCCTCACTGGCCACTTGTCCCGTTCATCCTCCCAGACCCTGTTCACTATGTCGCTCATTAAAACTTAAAATATATTAATTTTAACGCTAAGTTCCTAAGATGACCTGTTCTGGCGTGATTAAGGGACATAAAAAATTTAAGGGACATGAAATATTTAAGCCTTTAAAATATCATATACTCCCTCCGTCCATAAAAGATTGTCACATTTTGACTTTTGTTAGTCAAACATTATAAAATTTGATAATGAATTTTCATTAAATGATAACAAATAATATAGTCTTGTGGACCTTGTTAGATTCGTCTCAATATATATTTTTGAAATATTAATTTTTTAAAACTTTTTCGCATATAAAATAATAAATATTTATGTTTTAAATCGTGTTTTGTTGACCACCAAAAGTCAAAATGTGACAATCTTTTAGGGACGGAGGGAGTAGTTGTTGCGAATCTAGTTATAATCCAATGCGTTAAAAATTAAACAAAAAGTAAATTGATAATAATGGTCAATACTTCTTCTTAGAACGCTATTGGAGAAACTTAGTTAATTCCTTTGTTTATGTATTCTTTAATTTACCTGCAAAAAAGTTCCGTAATAAAAAATAGTTAAAATGAAGTAAATACTAATTCTTCAAATATTAACAATAATAATTACTAAATCTACTAATAATAACATAATTACAATTATATTTTCTTTTAATAAATAAAGAGGGATAATAAGTTATAGCTAATTAAATATGTTCGATTCGACTTTTTATGTTAACGAACATTACTTCGCGGTAACTATGCATTAATGTATACAATCACTATATGTTAATGATGTTAATGAATTATTCTGTGGCGTGAAGATTGTTAATGTTTTAAACGTTGCAGGATACAGAGGAGAATTCGAAGCAAGTAGACGTGGTGATAGACGAGGAGGAAACTGTCATGGGTGAAGAGTTTGTCAAGGTAGAGAAGGAATCGGTTATTGCAAAAGATGTTCCTTGTCGCGAGGAGACGTGTGTTGTTGAAGGCAGCTCAAGCAACTCATCCGTGACTAGAGCATTGCTCGAAGCTCAAGAGAAAACGAAAGAAGTTGAGTCTGAGTTGCTAAGAGTTTCTTCGATGCTGAAGGAATCCGAATCAAAGAATGTGCTGCTAAAGGACGAGGTTTCACTAACCAATGCAAAGCTCGAGGAAAGTGAGACGAAACATCATGGGCTTGATGTTGATTACAAGAAATTGCAGGAGCAGATTGCTCAGGAGGAGGAACGATTCAAAGGAGAGATAAATGCTCTGAAAGAGGACTTGCGAGCTGAAGAAACGAAGTTTAAAGAATTGCTAAACATAAAGGAAGCCTTCGATAGTCTTAACGTGGAGTTGGAGAGCTCAAGGAAGACGATGGAAGAACTTGAGCAACAGATCCAAAGTGCTGCAGGTGAAGCTAAAACGTTCGAAGAGTTATATAAGCAGAGTGGTTTGCATGCTGAATCCGAATCAAAGAGGGCTCTAGAATTAGAAGAGTTACTTCGACTGGCGAAAGAAAGTGCTAAAGAAATGGAGGCACAAATGGCTTCAGTTAAGGAAGAAATGGAAGGCCTCCATTCGAAGATCTCTGATGGTCAGAAGCTGGAAGAAGTTTTTAACGAAACCACGTCTGAGCTTGCAGCAGTTAAAGGAGAACTGGAACTTACCAAGTCAAAGCTGCAAGAAATGGAGGAGATGCGCGCTTCCAAGGAAGCTCTCCTAGATGAATTAACGCAAGACGTGGAACTGAGAAAGGCTTTCGAGATTAGGGTCAAAGTAGATATTTCTGCTCTCGAGAAACTGCATTCATCAACTAAAGAGGAACTTCAAGCAAAACTGTTGGAATTGGAAGAGATCAAGATAAAACTTGACGGGGAAATGACACAGAAGGAGCAATTGGAAGCTCGCTTGAGGAGTCAAGAAGAACAGCTCTCGACTTTGCAAGAAAAGCTGGATAAAGCCCTCGTGGAGAAAGAATCTCTTGATGCTGCTGTGGCCAATTCGAACAACAATTCAACTCATACGAAAGAGTTATGCAATGAGTTGGAAGCCAAACTGCAGATATCAGATGAGTATTTGCGTAAAACTGACTCTCTCCTTTCTGAAGCTCGTGAAAATAATGCAGCGCTAGAAAAAAAGTTGCAGGCTGTAGAAAATCTACACCAAGAGTCTGAAACTGCTGTAACAACTGCCCAGCTAAAGACTGCTGAACTTGAAAAATTGCTTCGATCATCCACTTCAGCAGCAGAAGAAGCAAAATTGCAACTGAGAGAACATGAATCACGTTGTATTACAGCTGAACAGAAAGTTGTTGAGCTAGAGCAACAGCTGAATCTCGTTGAGCATAAAAGCAGTGAGGCTCAGAGAGAATTGGCAGAGTTTGTGGAGAGAGTATCTGAACTGAATGCTTCCCTTGGTAAGGTTGAAGAAGAAAAGAAACAACTAACCTTTCAAATGCAAGAATACCAGGACAATATTGCTCGACTGGAATCAGACTTCAGTCTGTCCACTGCACGCAACACAGAACTTGCGTTGGAGCTGAAGAGTATCATGGAGAAGTGCGATGAACATGAAACTCGGGCAAATACAACCCATCAGCGCAGCCGTGATCTTGAGGACCTGATGCAAGTATCTCACTCGAAAATTGAAGAGGCTGGCAAGAAGGTGCAAGAACTGGAGCTATTGCTTGGAACAGAGAAACATAGGATTCAAGTGCTTGAAGAGCAGTTGAATGCATTAGAGAGGAAATATAGTGATGCAGATTCGGAATCAAAGAAGCATTTAGAAAAGGTCAATGAACTTCAATCAGAACTTGATGTTTTCCAACTAAATTCATCGAGCCTTGAGGCTGCTTTACAAATTGCTAACAAAAAGGAAAACGAGTTGTCTGAAACTTTGAAAGTAACCACAGAAGAGAAGACAAACTTAGAAGTTTCATTCAAAAGTTCAAAGGAGAAGCATGCTGAATATGAAATCCTTCTTAAGGTATTAAGGGATGAACTAAGTGTAACTCAGAAGAGGTTGGAAAGCATTGAGATTGATCTTAAGGATGCTTCCAAGAGGGAGAGTAAGGTCTCAGAGAAGCTGAAGTCGGCTGAAGAACAACTAGAGCAACAAGAAAGACTGTTGGAGCAAGCTACATCGAGAAGTGTCAAGCTTGAATCATTACATCAGTCAGCAAACAAGGATGCAGAGATGAAACTCCAAGAAACAGTTGCACGTCTCACTAGCAAAGAATCCGAGGTGGAATCTCTCTGTGAGAAAATTAAATCACTCGAGGATCAAGCAAAATCTTACGAGGAACATGTGGCTGTAGCTGATCAAAACTCTGCTGCAGTGAAGGAAGAACTGGAGCAAATCCTAGTTAAATTATCATCTTCAGAGAGTACCAATGCGGACCTTAATAGAAAGATAATTGAAGCAGAAACTAAAGCTGCTCAGACATTAGCAGATAATCAAATATTGGCGGAGACAAAAACGCAACTCGAGAGCAAGCTCAATGAAATCGAAGGTCAACTCGGCACAGTTAATGCTGAAAAGGAAACATCTATCAAACAAGTTGCTTCTCAAGCAACCGCTATCACTGAACTAACGGAGCAGCACAAAAGAGCTTCAGAACTTCATTTGGCAGCAGAGGCTCGCATTTCAGAAGCTGAACAGAAGTTGCATGAAGCTATCCTGGAACTCTCTGAAAGAGATTCAGAAGCCAAGAGTTTAAATGATGAACTAAGTGCTCTTGAAGCTGAGGTGAAAACATACAGAGGACAGGTTCATGAAGCAACTGGAGTTGCTGAAAGCCGAAAAGAGGAACTTGACCAAATTCTCAAGAAAGTAAAGGATCTTGAGAGCTGTCTCGAAGAACTAGAATCAAAATCCGAGAGAATTGAAAGCGAGAAAATTGGATTGCTTGAGGCAAATCTAAAGCTCACTCATGAACTGGAAACCTACCAGTCTAAGGTAAATGATCACCAGGGAACTCAAGCGGCAACAATGCAGTCAAATGGCTCTGCCGCTTAACTATAATTTCTTTAAATTTTGTCCGAATTAACAGTTACACAATTTCGTCTCAAACAGGTATCTTCTGTAATGAAAGAGAACAATCTGCTTAGTGAAACGAATCAAAATGCCAGAAATGAGCTCAAAAAGGTGATACATCTTGAAGAAGAACTCAAAAAACACAAAACCAATGAAGATAGTTTGAAAGCTGAAATTGATGTCCTCCAGACTGAGAATCATCAGGCATCGGTTTTGCAAACCCGCATCAAGGAGCTTGAAGAACTTTTAGCAACTGCTGAAGAACAAGTACACAAAGAGGTAATTTATTATCATTTGATGCCATGTAAGGTTGTATCTCACGAACTTTATTGAGTATCTTATGTTTTCTGTTCTTAATAGAAAGTTTCTCCTGTTTTGATTATAGTCTGATGCTCGCTCTCAGAAAGTGGCGGATCATGAAGCTGCAATGATACGTTCCCATGAAGAACTTGAAGTCAAGAGCAAACAAGTAACACTCCTAGAAATACAAATCCAAGAACTTGAGCAGAAAATTCAAACGACTGACGCTAAACTGAAAGAAAAGGTTAAGCTTCCCATCAAGCCTTACATTTCCTTCTTTTCTTATTTCGTAGTATGCAACTCAAATCTATCGTATCAAATTATTAGGTCTCTGGAGTGACTTCTGCTGAAGTGAAGGACGATATTCAGGTATCGTCTAGGGATATCAGATCATCCATCTCCAGTGCAACGAAAAGGTCAGACGCATTGCCTTCTGAAGCCACATCACTGAATACAACTCCCCAAACCTCGAAGACATCTCCTCTCATGACACTGAAACTAGCTCTTGGGGTGGCATTGATCTCAGTAATAGTTGGCATCATTCTTGGGAAGAAATACTAAAAGTCACTCCAGGTCGCAATGTAGATCGTTTTTCGAGTTCGTTTATCATATGTTTGTAGCATGTTACTTATCAAGAAAACTAGATGGGAGTCATTGATGTAGTACACATTGGTTCATGTCCTCGAGGATGCATTAAGATTGTGTTTCTCCTTATCAATCTTCAACTATCAATTACTCTTTTTACTAAAAACTAGCAAAACAAAAAACGAAAAACGACAACTTGAACTAAATCGAATTTGAGGTAGCATATTCCATCATATAGCAACATAGTAACTACTAACAAAACAGACTACATCCAGTTAACAACAGAAAAATGCATAAAGTTTACTTTGCTTAATCACACTTGTAGCCAGTTCTTTCTCATTGTCACCTTAATCACTCGAATCAAAATGAAACATAAGAAGATCCAGACACAAGTTTCCACCATGCAAATTTATGCCCATTAATTTGTGTACCAAAAAAGATACAAGAGCACAAAAGACATTTTCGGTCCGTTCGAATCAGAGTGTATGAACATGAATTTGTGTTGCAAAAAAGCGAAAAGAGCATAAACAAATTTGGGTCACATTGGATGGGGGTTTATACACACTTATTTGTGTTGCAAAAAAGCTAGAAGAGCTCCAAAGATACTTATGCTCCCTTCGGATTAGGGTGAGTCATTAAACTACCAAAACAGAGAATTTAGCCAATAAAGCAATTGGCCTATTGAAAGAGCCCCTGCCAGATCGCTACACAAACCACGGCTCTACACCGAAACAGAGAGGAGCTTCTTATTCTATACTCTCAAATTGACTACTAATGTTCATTAAGAATAAGAAGGCTACACAGAGCTTTCAACATTCGCTATGCTAGGCGCTACACAGCTCTATTCATTCCATCATTCAATACACAGACAGCACAGTTCACTCCAGCTAATTACGTTGTAACATCACCTTAATTATCCACAAGCAAACACCATAAAACATTCAACTATTTCTAAAATGGCGAAAAAACTTAGATCTATCTCTGGATAACATCAAAAAGATAGAGAAAATTATACAAATCCTGAAAAAAAACAAGCCCAGATATCAGAATCCAAAGTCATTCAATCAGTCTAGTGTTCACATATTATTGCTCTTAAAGAACAGGTCCGGGTTCGAGTCATCGGAAATTAAAGTGGGAAAAAAATAAACTGAACATAATTCAGAATGCAGTCATTTAATCAGACTAGTGTTCACACAACAGGTCCGGGTTCGAGTCATTGCAAATTAAAATGGGAAAAAAAAATATAACATAATTTAGATCAAAATGGAACATAGATTCAAAAACACAATCAACATTGTTCAAATCACGAAAACAATTTCTCTAACAACATTAAACATGTCCCAAAATGATTGTCCTATTAGAAAAACAAAAAAAGCAACCAACATTTCTTCAAAACCTAAGTTTGCTAAAAAAACCACCTATTTTTTCCAGTCTTGAACCTCTCCTCAAACGTAGCCTTGGCCTCCTTCAACGCCACGATCAGCCTAGTGTTCACACATTATTGCTCCCAATGAACAGGTCCGGGTTCAAGTCATCGCAAATGAAAATTGAACAAAATTTAGAATTCCGAGTCATTTAATCAGACTAGTGTTCATATAACAGGTCCGGGTTCGAGTCATTCCAAATTAAAATGGTAAAAAAAATAGAACATAATTTAGATCAAAACAGAACATACATTCAAAAACATAACCAACATTGTTCAAATCACGAAAACAATATCTCTAACACCATTAAACATGTCCCAAAATGATTGTCCTATTAGAAAAACAAAAAAGCAACCAACATTTCTTCAAAACCTAAGCTTGGTAAAAAACCACCTATTTTTTCCAGTCTTGAACCTCTCCTCAAACCTAGCCTTGGCCTCCTTCAGCGCCGCAATCTTCTTGTCGCGACTCTGCAACGCATCGGAAGTAACCACATCTTTCAAGTCCACATCGAGAGTATACCTGGTCGGCATAATGTGATTGTAATTCACCATTTTCACGAAACACTTGACCCTCGATTTCTTGGCTTGCTTTTTTGCGGAGTCTTTGCGGATTACTTTTTTGGGGTATTTGTAGATTCCGGCGACGAGGCAGTGGCCGTAGGGGCGATCACGTGTGCCGTCGTCGAAGCTCCGGACGATGACGCCTTTCCGGCCGGCGTAGCGGCCTTGGAGAACGATCACTGCCTTGTTGGGTTTCAGAAATTTCACCATTTTCGTGGTTCTTGGAGCTTGAGGTAAGGGGGGAGGGGGGAGGGGTAGGGGGAGGGTATTTATTGTGGGATAAATAGGGTTAGGGTTAGGTTTTGGGCTTTATATAGCGGCCTGGTTTTTGAATATGATAAAAGTGTGGTTTGGGTATCCAATCCAACTCCCTCCTTACCCATTTAGGGCTCCAATATACGCACACCAACACAGTAAAATACGGAGGTGAATTGTCAAAATTGCCCCCAACGACCTCGAAAGCCGTTATCTGCCCTAACAACGACCTCCCTAGTCGTTGGTAAGGCAACTAACGGCTCCGGAGTTCGTTGACGAGGAATGACCAGGAAGGCCGTTGTTAAGCCTATCAACGACCTCAGCAGTCGTTAGTAAGGCTACCAACGACTGCCCAGGTCGTTCGTAGCCTTACCAACGACTTTTTTTTTAATTTATTTTTTATGATAAATCTTTATGAAATTTATAATTTATTAAATAAAATAAATAAAATAATAACACTATATAATTTGGAGAAATCAAAAATTAAATTTTTTTTAATTATGTTGAAATTCGAATGTGCAACGTTTAATTCATAAAGTAGAACGTTCAACAAACAAATATAATCTAAATGTTAAAACATTTAACGCATAAAGATAAACATTCAACAAACATTTAATATAATTAAAATGTTTAGGTTTGTATATTAAATGTTAGTTAACATTAATTAAAATAATAACACTAATAATATTAATAAAACCATCAAACATAATATAAAGAAGTAAAATGAAACGGAAAATATTAGAGAATAATTACATAACATTTTTCCTAAATACATATACTAATCATCATCAGTATAGTCATAATCTTCATTAACATGGCCACCAACATAATCATCATCATCATCATCATCATCATCATTATCATCATCATCATCATCATCATCATCGTCATCACCCGAATGAAGGTTCTCGTCATCCTTTGTCCGAACACGATTTGGATATTGTCCATGCCAATTCGGTTGGACATCTTGAAAGTTCGGCCTGACGTTCGCTTGGCCCCACCATTGGTCCATGTGCGTTTGAGAAACCCAGGGCATGCCTCCAGTTCCTATATAACGACCCAAGTCATCAACCTGCTGCCTGATATATGGATCTCCATGTTGTCCTGACGCGATGTGTGGCTCAAGTTTCGGATGGTCTGTCGCGCTGGTTGCAACCGCTATTATAAAATGAGGAAAGAAGATGAATTTAAAACATGGTAAAAATATTATACGTTACTATGATATAAAATTTGAAGTAGTCAAACATGTTGTGATGCGGAGTACATGGTGGTTGTGCTGACACCTACATTTCGAAAGTCGGGGTTATGCACTCTAGGATGGATCCTCGGCAAATACCAACTCATGTAATCATTAGTTGTTTGCGATGCTACGTACGCGTTGGGACCCAAACAAACTTGAGGAACATGGTGAAATGCCATGTCAACCCAAGTCCAATCAGAGTCGGCATAGACCTTGCAGAACGTCCGGGCGGAATCATGAACTGGCGCGCCACTCGGTTAGGCATATACGACTCATTCACCGTCAAGAAGGAAAGACAACCGTGGTAGTAGGAGACGGGTGGAATCAGGTTAGGAGGCCCGTATGGTGTCCAAATGACCTATTACGATACAATTAAATCAATTCATTCATTTTTTATACAACATTATTGTAAAAGGAATTAGAGAAACAAAGTTTTCTTACATCTTCAGCTGTGATTTGGTCCAGCTGGTTGCGGCAGGCTAGCAACTGCACCGGATCGGTGTCACGGGTCTTCAGATCAGACCATCTTTGAGCACGAGGGAGCCCCTCCCACCATGTGTGTCATGTTGTCCGGGCGAACAACGGAAAGTACTGAGTATTATACGGAAGATATGCATTTATTAATGATGTTAATCCATGTGGGAGGAAAATTTAATTTTTCAGAGTAGTTATAAGAAAAGACCATGAAATAGGATCAAACGTCTTACTCATATCTACTTTAATTGCAGCAAGACTATGTTTTTTTGCTTTAGAGGTTCTAGTATAACATGATGTTGAATATTACGTTGGTGAATAAGGATATTTTGATAGGGGGATAACAGTTTAGAAAGATGAGGTTTAACACGATTAACTAAGATTTTTTATGCAATTTTATAAATAACATTACATAGACTTATAGGCCTATATTCTGTAATGTTCTGGGGATTGGAGTTTTTAGGAATAAAATTTATAAAAGTGATTAAGTTTGTCAGGAAAGTTAATACTGTTTAAAATATCTAAAATAGTTTCTGTAACATCCTTTTGAAGTATATCCCAATTATGTTGATAAAATCTAGCATTAAAATCATATGGGCTAGGTGATCTTGAAGAGTGCATTTGAAATAGAGATTCTTGAATTTTTTCTTTTAAAAATGGTTAGGATAAAAGTTGGGATTGGGAATCAGTTAAACGATTAGCAATGTTTTGTATCGTTTGAAAAGTGTTTTTATGAGTTCCAAATAAAGAGAAATGAAAAAATCTCGGGAATGATTTTGAAGATCATCAGAATTGGTTAAGAGAATATTGTTCTTATCATATAGTTCAAGAATGTTATTTTAATGGATCTTGTTAGTAATATAAGAGTGATAAAATTTAGTATTTATATCACCATTAGCAATCCAATTTAGGGAAGATCTTTGTTGCCAAAAATATCATCACATTTTATTAAGCATTCTAGTTATTGCCAAAGTGATTGTTTATGGAGATAGAGTTCGCGGAAGGCATATTTTGGCATTGAAAAAGTTGTGATTGAATATTTTTAATTTGAGATTAAATGTTGCCAATTCTAATTTTGTTACATGATTTAAGTTGATCTCTAAAAAGATTGAGTCTATAAATCAAATTATTAGCAGGAGTATTAGTAAGAAAAGAAAATTCGCTGCAGTGTGATAGAATATGTTTAAATTCAGGAAAGAGCATAGAGAAGTTTTCAATTTTAAAAAAGTTATTAGATCAAATTGGATTAGTTTTAGTATGTAAAATTAAAGGACCATGATCGAAGCATTTAATAGGTAGACCAAGAGAAAATCCTAGTGAAAAAAGTAAGTCCTACTCATAGTTTGTTACACATCTATCTAATTTTTCATATATAATTTTGTTATGTCTTTTGCCAATCCAAGAAAAAGAGTTACCATTATGTTTTAATGGCTTAAGACTTAAAGAATCTAAAAAGTTAAATAGATGGATAAAGCCTTTAATAATATTGGAGGGAGTAGGAAATTTATCCGATTCAAATAAGATTTGATTAAAGTCCCCAATTAAGACTAGAAGTTGATTAACTAAATGGACTAAAATCTCTTCTAAGTCACTCCATGTAGAATACAATTATCATGACGAGGGTGACCATATATGCAACCTAAGTACCAGAGTTGAAGGGATTCAGTAGTAATACGTAGGAGAATTATATGTTTTTTAATAGTACATGAGAAATATTATAAGCTAAACCTAACCAAAAACCTCCACTCTTACCTAAAGAATTAACACCATAATTTATAGGAAAATTTAAAGAACGAAGTAAATGATCTACATCTACCTTAGAATGCATACCTTCAGAAGAAAAACATATATCTAATTTATGAGTACAATTAAAGGAATTAAGTAATTTAACTGTCGAGATATTGCTAAGGCTACGGTTCTAACTTAGCAGATTAAGAGCTAAATTGGGATTGTTGAGAGATAACCACCAAAGCCCATGTATAAAAATGTTTAATAATTAAAGAGTAATTGAAATCAGAAGATAACATATGGTTAGCGAATGGAGCAGCAAGATAATGTTTATTAGAGAAATTAAAAGGAATGTGATAATAGTGTGCACCTGTTTTTGGTCTGATTAAATCTAGGAAATTGTCCACCTGTATTGGTGTGCTTTTGAACCTTCTTATTTTTTTTTCTGCCTTTTGATCGGAGGTTCTTCAACTCCATTATTATCTGTTTCAGAACGTTTCCTTTTATACCCAGATAACCTATCACTTGATTCAGCAGTGTGTGTTATTCCCCAAGGTCCTAGCTATATTGCTTGTGCCTGGTAAACCATATAACTTGAGAGGTGTGTTTGCTGCACATAGGAGCTGGAGGTCATTCATTGTGTGGGTGGTAGTGATTTGAACTATTGATGATGTGCGTTCTTCCAGGTTAATTTGATCCAAGGCTAGGGTCTGAGAAAGACATCCATTCTCCATTTGTTTATTTATTTGTAATGTGCAAGTGTGCTGATCCCCAGTAATGAGGGATATAGAAAGCTAATTGCCGGGAGACTGATGCTTATGCACTTTGTTAAGAAGAAACAGATGTACTTGTTCGAGCAAAGAGATGGGAGGAAGTTGATGCACTCAAACCAGTTAAGGCTTCCAAAAATTCAGAATCCACTGGAGTGTCGAAGGCACCAGCAAGCATGATTAAATGATGGGCTTTAGTGGTAGAAAGCTTTGAAACTTTGATTATTGCAGCTCTTAGTTGACCGAATTGCTCACCACATCTAACATGTATGACATTGTGCCATTGGAGGTCTGTATTATCAGCTGTGAAAGAATCTAATATGAATCACTTGGTGATAAACACACATTCATATATCCCAGATTCGATAAAATGATGTAAATTAATCTAATAACAATTAATCTAATTTTCGTATGAATACAGAGACTTACAATGCTGCGGAATATCAACAAGAACGTGCGCCCCCTTTGAGTATAGCCCACACCGTGCTTTGTTTCCAATACCAACAAGGTATTCTTCTAGATTGCACACATCAGGATTGACTACAAACCAAAGTTTGAACCTACTAGTGTTATTGAACAATTGGATGCGCATACTAAGGGAAGGCTAAGGTTTTATTTTATAGAGGTGGAGTCAACAAAAACGTTTATGCACAATTATTAGCTTTAATTGCCGTCATAATATTTTGTATTCATTCTCCATTAATACCATCCGTTACAACGGACTGAGTCAATGAAAACATTTAGCACATTATTTGTATTAATTGATGCCATAATGTTTTTCTTTGTGAAAACCTGATCTCCTCCTTATATAGAGTGCTCTGATAAGCAACTCGTTAATTGATCAGTTTGACTCGTTAACTCAATTAGATAGTTTAAGCATCTAATTAGTCTAATGAGTCGATAGTGAGTTGTTATATTTTAATTTAACTTATCAAGTCAATTAAAATACCAACGGGTCACTATTAAATAATCTTATCAAGTTATTAGCCGATCTCGATTGCTTATTGGGTTCAATTGACTTAACAAGCTCAATTCTTCCTTATTCAAATGTTCATGTATATATTTACAAATATATACTATTGAGAAATACATTTCTCAATTCACAAACCTTGTTTCATTTCATACATGAAATGTGAATATAGTTTCACTGTATGTATGTGACATCTCCAACCTCAAATAACAAACTGTATAATAATAATAATTGACCAATTACTATTATTACAACGGTTAATGAGTAAGATCTAGTAATCGCTCATAACCCCTTGAATCATCATGAGAACCCGAACTAGTAATCGCTCCAACAAGCTGTTGCATTATATCTTCAAGTGCCCAATCTAGTTTATGTCAATGACTTCCTAGAGAGAAAGATGACATATTGCTTCCAAGTTAACCATTTTAACAATTCAATTCACAATGTCCTCACCCAACCAGTTGATAAACTCCTGGGGATTTACTTCATGAGAATCCAATGAAGTGTCACTGTGATCAGAAGTAGGTGGAGAGATAGTGATTGTAGCTAATGATAGGGGAGATGGTTCAGATTCATGGTTGTCTATTGTTTCTAAGTCTAGAACTGTTATGAGGCTAATTGAGAGATGATTAAAACTGAAATCTCAGTTTCAGTTAGGTTTAGTTTCATCCACGAGAATAAAATTGGGAATATAGTCTAAATCTGAACTATATAATGCTAGGGTGTGGGCTATGGTTTTGGTCAGGTGGATATGGACTTTGATAAGGTACTTTGGCCAAGTGTAAATTTGTCTCAGGATGTTGATTGTTTTGTTCAGGAGGTGGATCTGTTGATGGTTCAGTGGTGGAATGGTTGTCATTTGAATATGAAGAGGGGTGTGAAGGAGAGGAAGATGGGATGTGTTGAGAAGAGTTATTAACTGAGCTAGAAGAGGAGCTAGGGTCAGGTGTATGGTCAGAGTGTTGAAAGTCGGGTATAACTGGGGCATTTATGAGATAGTTTCTACTAACACTATTGTTGTGTAGTGCTCTGATTGGGACGTGAGGAGTGGGTCATCATCTGAGACAACTAAGGGGTAAGTGGAAGCATAGAGAGAGATAACTAATCGCTCTCTATATTTAATGAGATTGTGTGGCTCTAAGTCAGGACAGTGAGTGCTCAAGTGTCCAATTAATCCACATCTGTAGCATACCCGAAACACCTTCTCATATTTGAAAGCGACCTACTAATTTGTTCCCTCAATTGTTTCAACAAAATTACCAGCTATTAGGAGCTTATAGAGTGGAACTCAAAGTTGAATTCTGATGTACTCTCTATTGTGGACATGTGGAGTGTTCCATTTTACACTTCTAACATCCCTAAGAGTCTTGTTAATCCGATTGAGATTATTTCTATCAAAATATTCATCCGCGAGATTATGCAGTTGAACCCATAGATGAGTATATTGAATTTGAAAAGTCTGAAAGCAAACATCCGGCGTCCAATAGTCTAAAACAAGAAGTGCTCCATGCATGTGTATTGGATTATGTTGCATAACTAAGTCACGATCATCTGGATGTAAAAAGGTGAAGAGAAACATGCGATCTAGCTTTCTAACATGCACAATACCTTGTAAGGGACATGATGTTGTGACATAATTGTGAACCTGTACTTCTGTAAAAAAAAACATGTCATCGATGAAGAGGCCAAGTAAAGAACGTGAAAGATAAACACGGTTGAGCATAGCCTCTTGGTGGTCCATAGGGATGACCCATACCTATCGACTAAGACCAAGTACAAAATTTTTATTTGATTCAGTAGGTGAATGCATGGTAGTATGGTGATGCTCGAGTATGGGTGATGGGAAGGAAGAATTAAGTGGAAGGTAAAGTAAAAAGGAAGATGATGATGATGAAAGAGGGAGGTGAATAGATGAGTGAATTTTTTGTGGAGGGCTAGAAGAGACACGTCTGGGAGATAGTGACAAGTGTCTCTCATGCAAGTAATGAGGAAGAGAAAGTCGAAGTATATGAGAGAATTAGACAGAATAAGCCGAAAAGTAAAGAATTGTTAAAGGAAAAGGTTTATTTTGTATGTATATAGGTTGGGATTGATAAACAAAGAATTGAAATTGACTTGAATAAAGAGGACTAAAGGAAAGACTTCGAAACTTGTCGAGAAGTAGAGAGAGCATATTGAGCTGTGTGCTTTTCCATAATTATTGAAGGGAAATTATTGTTTTTGTCTACCCTCACCTAATTTAAATACATGATTGGAGGAGAAGAGTTTACCCTTCAATTATTACGAAAATTTCAAAATGCATCATAAAACTTTGTTAAGTCTCAAATTGCATCCTATACTACAATTTTTTTCATTCCCCATAAATAATAACATTAGCCCCTCAACTAATTTAAAAACCAGGGCAATAACATATTTATTAGTTTTTTGGACAAAATTGAAATGAAGATGAAACCCTCTCTATCTCCTGAACAGCGTATGAAATACGCTCAAACCTTTCATGCGCCGCCACTCAATCTTCTTCTCCGATGGCGAAATGGCCGTCGTCTCCCCCATCAATCCTCCAATAAAAATCTACCGACTACTCCTTCCATTGCTTGCTGCCTCTCTGCTTCTCAAAGAAAATCAGTCCCAAACTCAAAGCTCTCAAATCAACAAGCTTTCTTCTCTTCGCCGCCCTATCATTTTTGCCGGAATCCCGCTACGTCGTCGTCGCCCAACACAACCACTTTTCGACCTGCTGTGCTCGCTGTTTCTCAGCCCATCTACAACCGACGCCTAGTCAACTCCTCCCTTGTTCTTCCCCTCGCCAACCATATCGGAGGCGCCGACCTCGTCGCAGTCAAAGACAAGCATCGTCCTCTTAATAATCCTGGTGCTCCAGCTTGGAATGAGGTTAGTTTTTTGTCCTTTAATTCGAATCCATCATCCGTCCCTTGCGTTAGAACTAAGCACCACCTTCCCAGCTCCTCAAATGACTAATTTGATGAAAACATTCTGACCAAATTTACTCTGTCGGATGAGCGAATGAACTCTGTGGTGGAACATCAACAAACATATAGATATGGTAGAACTCTTGGTCACCAATCTCCATCAATTAAGCTAGCTAATAAAGATATTCTCGATCTTAAGCCATCAATATTGGGTCCACGCCCGTCTATCCTTGGTCCCTCTCCATCTAGTCGTGACCATTGCTCCCCTAGTTGGAACACCCGTCTCTCCATTCTTGGTCCTCGACCTTCTATTCTTGGACCTCATCCATTTTCACTTTCTCATTAATCTACTCTCTCCCCTTACCCGATTACACCATTCAATGATGCCAATAGATGTATTTTGAAGGAGTTTTCTCTTTCTTCGCCCACTACACCATCTACAAAACATCGTCACACGCCGATCGATTTGTTCGTAAGCTCCCAACTAGGAGGAGGGATAAAAGAAGACGGGAAGAAGGCGCTTTTATCTTTTCTAATGTTTGTAAGCTTCCATCAAAAAATTTTCATTTTGATGAAGATCCCAAGTTTTCTTCAAAAGAGGCCTATGGAATTTACCCTATTATGTTGAATACTAAGGTTTCTCAACCCATTAGTAATAAAAGAGCTAGGGATGATGATGCTCTTATTTTAGCTCCTTTAACCCCTAATAGAAAAAAGCAAAAGTGCTCTGGTGAAAATCATGAATTTATGCTACGAATCATTGATCTTGAGATCGAGAATGTAAGGGTCGAAAATGCGATAACCAGATTTGAAACTATCTGTTCTGTAAATACTGCTAATATTAGACTTGCTAAGCTTTTGTACCCATTTTCTTATGGGTTTGATGCAATTGGGCATAGTGGGGGACTTTGGATCGGGTTCTCCTCAAATATCAATCATAAACACGTTCTCCTCCACAAAAATATTCTCCTTTTCGAAATTAACACTGAACTCTCCAGCCCCTGGTATCTTGCCTGTATTTATTAAAAAAAGTGAGATTTAGTGGGAAATGATGTTACTCTAGCAACCCTTGAATTCCTCAATAATGGTTTCATTCTTAAGGAAATCAACAACACATTCATAACCCTCATCCCCAAAATTCCTTGCCCTACATCTATAAGAGACTTCCGACCAATTAGCCTCTGCAATGTTATATATAAAATTGCAGCCAAAGTGTTGGTCAACAGACTCAAACCCCATCTGAATGACATTATCTCCCCCTTTCAAAACAGATTCATTCACGGGAGAAATGCTCAGGATAGCATCATTATGGCACAGGAACTCACCCATACCATTCGTACTTCTCATTTGAGAAAGCACGGGATTGCCGCAATCAAAATTGATATGAGCAAAGCCTTTGACAGAGTTAGCTGGGACTTTATCCTTTCTCTCCTCCACAAACTAAACTTTCCGCAATATTGGATCCAGCTTATTAAACAGTGTATCACAACTGTTAAATACTCCCTTCTGATTAATGGGCAACCCTCCGACTTTTTTCTCACCCAATTGTGGACTTCGTCAAGGAGATCCACTCTCTCCCATCCTCTTCGCTATTTGTACTGAAGCTCTCTCATCATCACTTCTTCACCTTCAGGAATCCAAGCTCCTTAAAGGTGTTTCTATTGCAAAAAATGGACCCCAAATTTCACACCTCCTCTTTGCTGATGACTGCTACTTCTTTCTTCACCTATCTCATAACTCCATTTCTGCATTCTCAAAAGCCATCAATCAATTCTGCATTGATTCGGGTCAGATAATCAACTTTGACAAGTCCATTATTACCTTTAGCCGCAAAACCCCTCAATCTGTCAAAAACTTCTCTCTCTCCCTTTTAGGTATTAGTGAATCTACCACTTCCGGCAAGTATCTGGGAATTCCCTTAGATATTACTAATGACCGAAAACAGATCTTCCTGGATATCACAGACAAAATCAAAAGGAAAATCTCTTCTTGGAACGGTAAATTCCTAAACTTCCCTGGAAGAGTCACCCTGATCAAATCCGTCCTTCAAGCTATCCTTGTCTATCCGATGGGAGTCTACAAGTTCTCCCTCCACACACTCCACGAGATTGACAAATTATTAGCTAATTTTCTCTGGGGAAGTCTGCAAGTTCGAAAAATTCATTGGATCAACTGGGAATTCCTCCACTTGGATAAAGACAAGGGAGGACTAGGTTTTAAACACCTTCATCACTTCAATCTTACTCTCCTAGCAAGAAATAGTTGGAGAGTGATCAATCAACCTAATCTCCCTATGACCGAACTTCTCAAATCTAAATATTTTCCCAACTCTGAACCCACTTCCTAGAAGCCTAAGTCAAACTCCTCTTATACCTGGAAAAGTATCACTGCTGGTATTTCATGCATTGATAAATTCTCCGTTTGGAAAGTTAGAAATGGCGCTTCAATTAACATCTGGAATGACTCCTGGATCCCTATCAAAAACAAAAATAACAGCTATCACCCTTCACTCACCTCCATCAACATCCACCCCCCACCTAACCACCACCCCATTCTTGTCGCTAATTTGATCACTAGATCTAACCATTGGAACCTCCCTCTAATGAAAGTCCTTTTTCCTCCCTTTATTTATCATGATATTCTTAATATCAACATCACCTAAGATGAGGATGCCAAATCTTGGCCTGAAAACAACTTCTCCTCAAAAAGCCTCTACTCTAAACTTAGATCCTCCTTACATGAGGAGATCCCCATCCCTTCTAATCACCGCCGCATCCCTTCGGAGGTATGGAAAAAGCTCTATAAGACCCCTTTCCTTGAAAAAATTCATACTTTCTTTTGGAAATTGCTTTTAAATAGACTCCCTACTATGGACAACATTTCTACGAAAACCAAGGCAACAATAAAACTTGATTGCCCCCTTTGTAACCAGGGTAATGATTGCACTAAGCACCTCTTTGCTGATTGCAATTTTTCAAAAAATATTTTTTCTACTCTCAAGTTTTATATCTCTCCTTCTGACCCCCATTGACCTATCGGTGACCCGATGATTAATGAGAAAATGGACCGATATTAACATTAAAGATCTCATTAAATTTGGAAGTATTCTTTGGGCTATCTGGCTTGCCAGGAACGATTGTCTCTTCAACGGGGCCAAACCTGACATCCAGAAGACTACGTATCTCGTCAACAATCTATGCAACGAGTGGCATAAAGGGTTTGCTTCCCAAAAAGGATCTCGTCACGCTCTCAACACACATAGATTGGAGGAAAGTGCTTCGATTGGAAGAGCCGACCTCTCATTAATCGGGGGACAAGCTCTCTTCAGTAAAGGCTGCCAAAGATGCTGCAACAAGAGAGACAATAAAATCCTCTTTGGAATTAGTGCGGACTCCAACCCAAAATGGAGTATCTCAACGTCCATTTATGGTAATCACTCGACCATTGAAGGAACAAATCTTCTTGAAGATGTCCATAGCAACAAAGTGAACCTGAAGAACCTTTGCACTGGAATTCTTACTGCTTTGCTCATTGCAGGAAGCATTAACATTCATAATGTATTTATTGTGACTGACTGTTTCATTTCACAGATTTGGTATAGGTACTTCCACTTTCTGCATCGGAAGGATGAAGTGAAGATTTTACTCGACAATGGGTCAAGAAAATGTTGTAATATCTTTTGGAAATCTACTAGTGCAGGATGTCTAGAGAATCTTCGAAATATTGTCATTAGAGAGTTCAATGAGACAAACTCTGATGTGATATTAGATTCAACTTGTAATGGCGGTTTTAGCCAAAACATTATCTAATTACAATATGTATTATCTATCAAAAAAAAATTAGTTTTTTGGACACTTTTTTTTTGGGTGCTCCTTTTAAAAGTAACTAAACACGTGTATTTTTTTAATAATAACAAAAAAATTAATAAAAAATTCAATAGAATAATTCAACAATCTTCATTTTCTTTATAAAAAGTGAAGAGTGGGTCTCATCCCACCCCACGCACTCTTGCTCCACCGCACAACAAGACCCGATTGTCACTCTCATCCCCATCCTCATCTTGTTTCTCATAAAACTTGAAAATTAGAAAAATAAAGCTAAAAGAACGTAAAAGTGAGTCATAATCTTGGTGTTCAGAAATTGAAACAAGATTTATACTTTTCGCACACTCGAATCAGCAATCTCAATCAGTGATTTTTGAATTTTTATTCTTTAAGGTTACGTAAAGAGGATTCAATTTGCATTTATACAATTCTACCCTTCTAATCACTTAATTAGCAACTATAATAAATAGGTGACGGACCTCGAGAAATTAGGCTAAATAACCAAAGTCAATGAAATGATCAAATGAACAACAAAATAATCATTCTTGTTTTTTCTGTGCCTAAATAACCAAATTCCATAAAAAATTACTAATTTACCCTTTGTTTTCCACAAAAATATGAAAAGGCATTATTTATTCTTATTCTCCAAGGTTCACTTTTCAAGTCTTCTCCATCTCTCTCTAAAAACCTAAACCTTTTGAAATTCTCTCTAAAATCAAGCCATCATACTTTCTTTATAGCATAAAAATTGAAGCTTTTTGAATCTAAAACCAATATAAAGTATGTATTTTTCGTTTTTTTCTTAATTTTTTCGTATTTATGCATTTTTTAGTTAATTTTCTGAATTATGCATTTTTATTATACAAACAACAACATTACATTAGTTGGATTTAGCCTCTGGTGAATGGTTATTTTGGTATTTATAATTTTGTGGAACTCGTATATTATTCTTTCATGGTTTTTGTTTCAATTTTTGTTGTTCATATTATTGTTTGTTGTTCATGTTGATTTTGACGTGCTTAACACTTATAGTTACTTGAAAACTTCAATAGACACTTATAAACATCAAAAAACAAAAAACACCAGAATCATCATTGCATACATACATAAACTTACGGATACCTATATACATCAGGTATGATTTTTATTAACTATTGTGTGTTTATCTATTACACATGTAATGGTTAAGGTGAAGTTGAACAATAGGCGAAAGTTGGTTGTCTTAATGAGGTCTGTGGCTATTGATCTCATTCAATGGTCGAGGACGAGAGATAAAATCGACACCTACCATAAAAAAGAAATCATCTAGTTTATTGTGTCATGAGCAAGTAGTTTATGTTACTTTTGTTGGTTTTCCACTATCTACTTCTTTTGTGACGAATTATGTTCGGATTTGTGGTTGAATGTTCGAATTCTGTTAATTTAGTAACTTTAAGCTTCTTTGGCGTTTATTCAGTTTGGTGTTTGAATATAATGGAGTTTATATATTTTTCCAAAATACTCGAAGTATTTCGGTGTATTTTTGTGTATTTTGAAACTGGCTAAGGGAAACACAATCAAATGTTTCCAATAAAAAATCACATCAAAACGCTAAAAAACATCCATGAACACTAAAAACACCACAGTACACTAGAAACAATTTGATTAATACTCCCTCCGTTATTTTTTATTTGTCTTTCTAGCTTTAATTTTTTGTTTCTAAATATTTGTCTTTCTTGCATAATTAATTGTAAATTTACATTTTCAATGTACTTTTTAAGTACTTTTTCTTATGAAGATATCAAACAACCAATTATATAGTTACAATTGATTGTTATTTTACATTTTCAATATACTTTTTGACTACCTGTTATTCTCCTTAATCTATGTGCAAATTGCTAGAAAGACAAATAAAAAAGAACGGAGGTAGTATTAGATTAGAAAACACTAAAAACAACACAAAACACTTGCTAGTGTCGACGATGGTGGAGGCACCTAGAGGAGGAGATGGTGGCTGGAGAAAGTGGATGGGGTGGTGGATAGGGTTTTTAGAGAGGGAAAGGCTTGGTGAGGGAAGGAATGAGACTTATTTTAGTTAGATAGAGTTTTTAGACTTTAGAAAAGAAAAACATTGGATAAATCAAATAAGGATATTTTAGTAATTTCAAGAGGAGAGTGGTTATTTAGGCAAAGAAAAAATAGAAGTTGTTATTTTGTTTAATACTTAGTCGACTTTGAGTTAATCATATATCCTAGTGGAAAAGGCTCTTGCTAGTGACCAGAAAATCCTGGGTTCGATACACCTCATCGCTAATTTACAAAAAAAAATACTTAATTGACTTTAGTTATTTAGCCAAATTTCTCGACGGACCTCATTGACTATATTTGTAGTGGAATTTTGTTTTTCTTTTGTTTCCATCTCATTTTCAACTGCAATTTATGGTCCGTTTGAATTGGGTGAACCTAAGTGAATCTAGCTGAAATTTATCTTTCTCCCCGTTTGAAACAAAAAAAAGAACTAATTTCTCAAGGTCAATGTAGGTGAATCAATTAATATTTTTATAATAATATTTTAGACTAATATTATGAATTTGGCTTATTTTTATTTTGCACCTTCAACTATCGGCGAATTTTCAAATTGCACCCTAATACTTTCATAAGCCTCAAATTGCACCCTAAACTTCATTTTTTTTCATTTTGCACCCTTAGATCGACTTTTCAGCCAAATATGATGGAATTTCATTTTAAAATAAGGGCAAAATCGGAATACCACATACATTAAACTTTTGGGGCATAATTCACAAATAACAAAACTTGTTAAACTAACAATAAATCTCACCACTTCATCTTCTTCATCAAACCCCCACCATCTTCATCTTTTTCATCAAACCCCCCCACCACCATTCAAACTTTCTTCTTCCTCCAACCTCAACCACGTCCGACGACCAATAATTTGCCGGAAAAATGCAACACAACACCCCTCAACCACTCCGTTTAAGAATCAAGATCCAATTTTTCGAATCACGTGCATGCTTCTGATCTGAAAATTTGAAAATTTGAGCAGTATAGGCCATTAAACTTCAGAATCAGCTCCGGTTGAGACAGTAAATGAAGTAATGAACTATACTCGGGGAACCTCAGTCAATGTAGAATCCTCCTCTCTTTGTGGAACAATTCTTTTACGCATGAGACTCTCAATAGTAGGAAGTTTTCTTTTCAGGCCACCTCTATTTCTTGATCGAAATTGCTCATCAGTAACTTCAAAGTCTCCCTGAACATGGAATCATTGGTAAAAATCTAGAAATGGCAAGGAAATTGGCGGACCATTCTACCAACACCGGAGGGAGTAAAACTTACAAGGGTAAACACATGTCATCCCGAGGTTTCATGTCTGTCTCTAACATGCTTGTAATGAAATTTCACACCACAACCCATCACACCACACACGAACAGTCTGCTCTCGGAATGGACAACTTTAATATGCAGATTGAGGTTTGATTTCTGTCACCATGCAACCAAAATTTAGTAAAAGCATTACACATGAAGAAAGCAGAGATCACACTAGGCTCTTAGCGTATCAAACTAAATCACCAAATGATGCAAACTAAGAAAGGTATAGAACAAGATTCAAGATATCTAAACTTCCATAGTTCATATTGCTAAACCTTCCACATCTTTGAGCATCAGAAAATCGGAAAATATAGAACAAGATTCAAGGTATTTAATGTTGAACTTTTGCTATAAGTTTATCAAGGTCCCAGCTTTCTCGTGGAGCATCAGAAAACCACGACCCTCCCCTCTGTACAAAGTCGGATGCTTTCTCGATTTGAGGCTACTGATGCTCCCCTCCCCCACTTTGCTATAAGTTTATCAAGGTCCTATCTTCTTGCAAGATCCCATCAGTGGGATTTGCAGAAAGCATCGAATCAAGCATCTGATGCTCCCCTCCCCCACCTTGCAAAAATCGCGACCCTCCCCCCTGTACAAAATCGTGAACCCCCTTGCAGAGATCGTGACTTGATCCCATTTCGAAATCATTAGATCTGAAATCGTGACATTTCATTCCGAAACGAATTGACCTAGTAGCCTCAGATCTGAAGCATGCAATTGATTCGAAAAATTGGATCTTGATTCTTAAACGGAGTGGTTGAGGGGTGTTTGTGTTGCATTTTTCAGGCAAATTATTGGTCGTCGGAGGTGGTTGGGGTTGGAGGAAGAAGAAAGTTTGAGTGGTGGTGGTGGTGGGGGTTTGATGAAAAAGATGAAGAGGGTGGGGGTTTGATGAAGAAGATGAAGTGTTGGGATTTATTTATAATTTAACAAGTTTTGTTATTTGTGAATTATGCCCCAAAAGTTTAGTATATGTGGTATTGCGATTTTACCCTTATTTTAAAACGAAATTTCATCATATTTGGCTGAAAAATCGATTTAAGGGTGCAAAATGAAAAAAATGAAGTTTAGGGTGCAATTTGAGGCTTATGAAATAATTAGGGTGCAATTTGAAAATTCGCCGATAGTTGAGGGTGCAAAATGAAAATAAGCCTATGAATTTTTAAGATGTCAAGCTTTTATGCATGTAAAATTAAAGATATTTCGTTTTAAGTCGTCTTTCGATGACCGTGAAAGCCAAATGACCTTATCATTTAAGGATGAAGGAAGTAATTAGGCACGAAAAATTTGGCTAAATTTCATAGGGCTCCCTAAACTATTTAGATGAGTTGCCTCCTGTCGTGATTTTTCATTAAATTTCATAGGGCTCCCTAAACAATTATTTTAGATCAGTTGCCTCCTGTCGTGATTTTTCATTAAAAGTAAAATAGAAATTTCACAAGTATTAAAGTTTTGGACAAATTCACATAACTTCAATATTTGTGAAATCCCTATTTTACCCTTAATGAAAAAGCACGACAAAAAACAAACTGATCTAATGGTGCGTTTGGATTGGGTGAATCAGGGGGAATCGAGGGAAATTTAATTATTTTTTGTGTTTGGGAACTAAAATTGGTTTCCAGGTAGGAGAATTAGTTACCACTGATCCACACCAATCACAACTGATTCCCCTCAAATTTCTCCCCTCCAAATCGGAGGAGAATGGAGGAGAATCATATTTTTAATTATATTTTCTCTCATTCTCCTTGATTCTCTTAGTTTATAATTATTGTACCAAATAACAATAAAATATATTCTCCCTAATTCTCACTCATTCCCTTCCCCTAGATAATTTTAAAAAATTCTCCTCCCTCTGATTCACCCGATCCAAACACACCATAAGATAATGATTCAAGGGGCAAACTTATCTAAAAAATTGTCCAGGGTAAAGTGCTCTATTCAAAAGTTTAATGCCTCGTTCAAACGATTATCAACATTTTGCGGGAACCTTATGAAATTTAGCCGAAAAATAACGAGTGCATCTAATGGATCAATCCTAGCCGGGTCTAGAAGCCCGCCCAATAGCCTACAAGCCTTATCAGTGCTCACTTATAAACACTGTTTAAGTAATGGAAACCTCTGTTGTTTCAGAATCCCAGCAGCAAGCAGCAATCAACAACAGGTTTAATTATTTAATTTTTCGATTATACAATAAAACTCATAAAATATATCTATGTAAGCACCATAATACCCCTAAATTATATGACAAATATTCTGTAATTGTTGTATATTCTGTAATTATATGATAAATATTCTGTAGTTATTAAATATTTATTTAATGTAGTTAGGTTAATTCCTATTCACCATATAGTAAAAGAGAAATTTATTTGCAGCTACGAGTTTTGGAGGATATGCAAATGTTGGAAATGGATTTCGAATCGAAATATGAAGTTGAAAAAGTGTCCGGCTTCATTTTGGGGGGAAATTTCAGCAGGGTTGCTCTTCAGGTAATTATTACATCAAACTCGACATGTACCAATGACTCGGAGGAGGCTCTCGTGTAAGTGGGTAAAGGGGTTGAGGGTCGGATAACATGCAACCTATGCGTAGACAGTGGAATGAGTCATTTTAATTTATTTAATATGAGTCGTTTTAATTTATTTCATTATATCTGAGAGCATGAAAACCCGGTCTTTGATTCGACATCGAGATATAGATGACTATTGGTTATCAGAGAATATCTTAAGATTCTATAACAACATCATTATGCACCAACGCATACGAATAAGTTTCCGCCTAAGCAGGTAAGGGGGTCGGATAGTATGTAATTGCGGGCCGTTGATTCTGGATTGACCCAAGGGTGAAGTGAAAACACTATCTACTACTTCACAACTGTTAGGATGGTTGACTTATTTTACAGCTTCAATTGCAAATGAGTGGATAGTGTTTGTAATTCATACTTAAGCGTGTAGATGAACTAAATTATTGTGAAAAATCAATTTATTGGATTTAATTATGTCTTTGTATCTTAGTTTTTATGTTTGTTCCAATGTTTTGTAACTTTTTTTGTTTTTTCTGAAGTCACAAAACAAATTTTATGAAAGTGGGTCTTTAGTTTCCCTACATCTTTTGATGATTGTATAGTTTTGAATTTTGATGGTTGATTTTTGAACTTTGAAGTCAAATCCAAGTTGTGTATGTTAATTAAGACCACATAGTTTGTTAATAATTTGACACAAAAGCCACGTGCTTTATGAATTACTAGAATAATGTGATGCATTTAGTAGCTTAATTATGAGTTGAGATATGTCAGTTGTTTTGTGTGTCATTAGTTCCCAGATGAGTTGTTGAAAGACTCCACAAAGATTGCTCGTTCTCTTCGAAATAAGCTCAGAGCATTGCAAGAGTCATCTACCACTGGAAATGGAAGTACGAGGGATGTCAAATTGTATGTAATGGCGGATACAACTTACGGAAGCTGTTGCGTGGATGAAGTAGGGGCTTCCCACGTGAATGCTGAGTGTGTTATTCATTATGGTCATACTTGCTTCAGTCCGTGAGTGCACAATTTAATGTATTTAAAGGTCTTCACAGTCCTATCAGAATTTTCTTTTTGAATTTGTGGTTGCGGTTTCTGTTGAAGGACATCAGAACTTCCAGCTTATTTTGTCTTTGGAAAGGCCTCTATAGATGTATCCAATTGTGCAGAAAGATTGCATCATCATGCAATGAAAAGCGGAAAGCCTGCTTTGGTAAGTATCTATAAGTTATATATGCCTTCTATAAGATATTGCGATGAAATTCTTACAATCAGAAGTAACTTCAAATTCAGGTTCTTTTTGGACTTGAATACGCATATGCAATTCCAGAAATGAAGGAAGCTTTAAACAGTGAATTGTTGAAGTGGAATGACTCTACGAGAAACATAGAGTTTCTGTTTGCCGAATGTTCTTCCACCAGCCAATCAGGAAGTTTGAACACTTCAACTGTTGAAGTGGCTCAAGCTGCACATGAAGATATCACTGAGGGGGCAGGATACAAGATAGGAGGCTTGACTTGGAATTTGACCACGGGACGCCAAATGGAAGAATATTTACTATTTTGGATTGGACGAGAGAACCCAGCCTTTTCCAATGTTGTGCTAACTTTCAATACCTGTGAAATAGGTGAGACTGGTAATCTTGTTTGATTTTCTGCTTTCTCGCTTTCTTTCTGAAGTTCCATTTTATTGTCTTCTTTTTCATTTATGACTGGTCCTGTCTAAATTACTTGCAATACCTTCTGCCTTTTTTATGTATTGAAACATTAGTTTACAGCCAACATGTTTCTTACTGCATCATCAGTGGAGGTTCCCCTCCATATATTTTTTTGCACTTGCCTTGCTGGTTCCCTCATACCTCAATGAAAAATAAACTTGTTAACACTTTGAGTTAGCTCCAAGACAATGAGATGAATTATAAATGCATTCTAGAACTATAACAGGGGAATACACTGATGGAATAGTGGGAGACAGTAAACATAAACATATGTGAATATTTGCGCTGACTTGGGACGAATTAGAACATTAGTCAAGTACTTTGTTCCTTGAATATTTGGCATCACAAATATTTTGTTGCATCATGCCTACGAGCAATAGTAAGACGGACAAAGGACGGAACCTTATAGATAGAGTTTCATTTTCTATTCTAAATTTATTGTCTAGATAGAGAGAAATTTACCTTTTCCATTGCCATTGCCATTGCTACCATTTTTTCATGAAAATAGTACATGGTGAAGGTGACTTGAAATGAAGTGTTTCTCTATGTGGAGAGTTCTGAATTTGAAATATGCGAACTTAGTAAATACTCTTAATTCTTTGTGAAAAAATTGTATCAGTATTACTCACTTTGTTATGTAACTGTTTTCATTTTAGTCAGATATGATGCAACTGCAAGCTCCATGGAGATTGATACAACACCTCAAAAAAGAATTCTCAAGCGCAGGTATTAATTGATCAATTGTGTACACATGTGCTTGATTCCTTTGGTGATGTGGAAGTATAGCTCTTTAGGATAAACTAGAGATATTATATGTTAATACTTTCTTTGTTAGTATTTGTCTTCTGTCTCCTCAGTTCTTTCATGATGGAGTGAAGGTTTTAGCACCTCTTTAGAGTTAATTTATCCATGCAGGTATTATTTAGTTGAGAAAGCAAAGGATGCTAATATAGTTGGAATCTTGGTGGGGACGCTTGGAGTGGGTATGTGCTTTTATCAAGTTTGATATTTTTTTCATATTTTGCATGCTTATATTTTCTTGTCCTATGGAGTCAAAGGTTTTCTATTCCCTGGTTCTTTTATTTAATAAAATTAATCAAAATTCCTGAATAGACTACCTTCAGTTTATTTGTGCTGATGTAGTAGACAGTCTTTACAATTCATCTTGATGTCAACTCCCCGTTGCCATAAGGGGGTAAGGCTGTCTACAATTTGATCCCCTATACCCTGCTTGGGCGAGAGTCTATTATAGAGAATAGAGACGAACCATGGCATGTTATTGTTATTGTGTTCTTTTGCATGTTTGTCACTTCGTCTTGCTTATTGGTTGCTATAAAAGCTAGCTATATTACTTTTCAACATTTATACTTTCATTTGCATTGTATGTATGTTGTGCAATATATAATATGACGAAAAAAATGTACTGTGCGTTTGATGTACATCTGGTGGAGGTCGAGTTTCACAGGCAAAAATTGAAAATATTGTTCTTCACTTATTGGAAAGACAACATAAAATAACATATATAAGATATTCAAAGTTGCTTCCGTGCATGTTAAGGTTACAAAGTTGTAAAGGAGAGCATCCAGACTGGACAGTAGAACAATGTAGAACATGTTAGGAGAAACTCATGGTTGTGGTTGTTAAAATTGGTATAACAAAATTCCCTTTCTTCTATTTGTATTGTTTTCTCCTTTTGTATCGACAACTAGTTAATAAATACTGCGCCCATTTTATTTGACTGATCTACTTACAGAGACAAAATAAATCATCATATTGGATTATAGAGACAGAATGAGGTATTATAAGTCTCATCATGTGTTAGTGAATATGAGCTTTATTTAAATGATCTGTGTCCAACTGTTGCTACCCCAATCTTGGATATATGAAAAGATGTTCTGGCTCAGTCTATTGTGATGTTCGAGATCATTGGACTCATCCTATTTTATTAGAGTTCACCTAGTAGACCCTTAGCAATAGCATCTTGGTGATCGACTAGATCCTGTCAGGCGGCCTCCAAACTAATTATTCTTGGTAACTTTATTTTTCAGCTGGGTACCTTCATATGATTAATCAAACGAAAGAGTTGGCAACAAGAGCTGGTAAAAAGGTTTACACATTTGTCATGGGTAGACCAAATCCTGCAAAGCTAGCAAATTTTCCGGAGGTAGTTTCATAAAAGAAACGTCGTTTCATGTGATTGCATTCATTTCTCTAGTTATCTTTGGTATGTATGCTGATGCTTGACTTTCATCTGGCAGTGTGATGTTTTCATATATGTTTCTTGTGCTCAAACAGCTCTGTTGGACAGTAAGGATTTCTTGGCTCCAATTATTACTCCTTTCGAAGCAATGCTTGCTTTTAGTAGGTACTTTTCTTATATGAGATGCATATGTGTAGTGATTTTCACATCTATGTTTCCTAGTATTCAGCACTATTTTAGTGTTTGTTGTGTCTTGCTTTATGTTATAGTTCGCGTAAGTTAGTATAATCATTGTTTCTTTTGGATCAAGGACACTTTTGATTATAGTTTTACTTGAACCGTCTCAGTTGTTACATAATAAGTATTAATAAGAGAGCTATGGGCTGGATTCTTATTTTCAGCATTATTCCACCTTCCCTAATTGTGGTGTCTAGATGACATTAAATCCTGTATAAACTCTTTCCATGCCGTATGGAGTGAAGGAGTCTACATTCTCTTGCTCTTAGATATAATTGGAATATATCAAAATGAGTTAAATTACCTATGGTTGTCGTCTATTGTGAAGTGGTCGATAGTGTTAACACTTCAAGTTGTGTCAATTTGGAAACAGCCTCTCTGTTTTCCTCCATATTTACAGGGGTAAAGCTGCCTACTGTCCGACCCCCCTTACCTTCTTAGGTGGGAGCCTAAGCATTGGGGCATATTGATGTGCATATTTACCAAATTTGACAATTAACATCGACTGTGAACTTTTGATTCTGGATATTTATCTTCCCAAAAACGGTCAGCTTTATGTTTGAGTGATATTTGAATTTTTCAACTCCTTCCCCATTCCGAAAGTCACTATGGTTTTGCACAATCTCTTAAAATATTTCAAACTCCTCTCACATATCTCGTCTTCCCTCCACTTTTTCGTACTAAATTTGGCACAAGTGGAATCAATATTAGCATTTCCACTTTGGAAAAGTGAGCTTACAAATTGTGTTGGAGGGAGTACTATGTTGCATTTAAGCACCTCGCTTTGCTGAGTTATTGTGTTTTCCCAGAACTACCCTGCTGATAGTAGTCACTTTTTATTCTGTATTAATTTTTCACGCAGAGGGAGTCAATGGACTGGATCTTACGTTCTTGAGTTTAGAGATTTACTCACTTCCCCAATAGAAGTCAATGAAGAGGTAGAAGAAGCAAGGTTTTCATTCATTAAAGGAGGATATGTTGAAGATTATGATCTGCGAGGTTTACTCTTCATTTGTTTTGTTTTCTCTGTTTGCTTCTCTGTCATCTAGTTATTCTGGCTTATTTAACAGTTCATGAGAACCCTTAGGTTTACGCACTAGGCCAATCAGTATAACATAAATAATACCTCATCGCCCTTTAATTCTAAGTTCTCAGTTTTTGCTAAAATTTTTGAAATACATGGAAGAACTGTTCAGGGACTCTACCTTCGCGTCCAAGAAGCAAGTTGCCTAAATTTGACCTCAGTGCTACACTAGTAAAGATTACTTAGTTTTAAATTTTTGCTGACTTTGATTGTCCTTTTTGTTCTTCCGATTTTAAGCACAATCTTAACAGTGAAAGAATCCTAGTTGCGGTCTATAATATCTAATATAAGTTATTACTCTAGATTATCTGCTTCTTTTGCATGATTGACCTCATGGCTACTTATAATTTCTCTAAATTGTCCATTTAAGATTGTTTCTGCAGAGTTACACTAAATTGTCCTTTTAAAGATTGTTTCTGCTGAATTTCTCAGTATCAGACAACAAAAATGAAGAGGAGGATGAAGTTCTAGCATTGGTAAATGCTACAGAGAAGGCTTTACAAGTGCGTGATAAGCGTTCTTTTTCTCTAACGAAAGGATCAGCAAAATCGGGGGCAGAATTCTTTGCATCTCGCACATACCATGGTCTTGAAATCCAAGACTCAGCTCCACAGCCAATTTTAATCGGCAGAAGTGGTAGAGCTTCTGGTTATAAGGATGAAAACGGCAGTAAAGACTCCCGTCCATAAAGCTTTTTACAGTTATTACGCATTAATATGGTTGTGCATGGTTCGGCCTGCTCGGTTTAGAGCTAAAAGCAGAATTGAATATATTTTGTCGGTTCTTTTTTTGGTCGAATCTAAATAGGTTCGATTTTATCCGTTTCCGAAATCATTGCTTCCGGTCGGTTTCGGTTCAGTTCTTGGTTTTTGGATAATTTTTTGGTTTATCGCCCTTTAGGTGATATGACTTTTTTTGGCCTAAGGTTTAATCTAGATTGTACTATCCTTTATTCATGTGTTTCCCAAAATTAAGTTTCAATAATAGATCCAAGTCATGTAAGATCAATGATATCATTTTAAAATTAGTAGACACTTATTATTACACAATACACAATACCAACTCTTTTTACACACATAGTTGTATTTCCAATGCAATACTATTAGCTTTAAAAGGATTTATTATCTCTTATCAATGCCAATAACGAATAAAGTAATCTTTTTAGGGCAATTATTGTTTATTAAACTTATCTTCTTAAAAAAAAAAGTTATCAATTCGGCTTAATTTCAATCGTTGCTTTCATTGACCAAACGTGTAGTACTTCGATATTTAGATTTTTTTTGTTTGATTTTAAACCGGTGTGGCTTGGTTAGGTTTGAAATTATGTGTCCACTTCTATTCGTTGATAGACCAAAATTTGTACATGTTTAAGTTTTTTTTTTTTTTCCAATCGATAGGATTGTCATTACAAAATGATCAAAACGATAACAATCCAGAAAACCAAATAAGTAGTACTCTAAGTAGACAAATCAAAAGAAAGGGTTGAACACAGCCAATGTGGTGGAGAAATGACCCATCGAGCCGCGTTGACCGCACCATGATCCCACTTCGCAACGCAATGAGCAACGTTGTTAGATCGTCTATCCACAAAACCAAACCTGACGTCCATGGTACTCGTCAAGTAAAAATATCTAGAATGATGACTTCAAACATCCAAGGTTATCGACAGATCCCCCTTGAGTATTGCAATTAGAGTCTTAGAATCACTCTCCACCTCTACCTTGCGCCACCCTTGCCCTCACGCCAACTCCAACCCGTCCCGTACAGCCATGGCTTCCGCCACAGCCGCATTCTGCACTACACCCTGCTGACGGAAAACTACAGCTCTAAACTGTCCCCCTTCGTCTCTAGCAACAACTCCGGAGCTGCCCAAACATGATTGTCGATTCCACCCCGCATCACAATTGACCTTAATGAATCCCGTGCAAGGTCGTTTCCACTTAGCAACAGCAGCCAGGGGGCTGCCCAAACTGCTCCCCACCTGGTGCGAGCTCACATTTGCAACCTGGAAATCCTCTTAAGAGCAAGACCCCCCTCGATAATGTGTTGGACATTGAGCACCTTCCCCTCAAAGAGAAGGTTGTTTTGAGCCTTCCACAAGCACCACACGACACAAGCAACCTTCGCAACATCCTCTGCAAGGCCATGACGTTGCAGCTGATTGGAAATATGAGTCCACCACTCTTTGAAAGTTCCCCATCTACCCCTATCTGAAACCAGCGTCCATGACGTCGCATACCATAACCTGCAACTAAAAGGGCAATCAATGAACAGGTGTGTCAAAATTTCAGGGGCTCCCTTACAAAGGGGGCAGAGATCATCAACAATAACACTCTGACGTCGCAGATTGCATTTGTTGGGGAGTGCATTTTGAAGACAACGCCATATGAAACCTTTAGCTCTCGGAGGAGCCCTCATCTTCCAGAAATTCCGCCAAAAAACAGACTCATCCATCCCCGAACTCGACGACCCCAAAGCTCTCCCTCGGATTTCCCCATTTTTCTTCATCTCAGACGCACTCTTATACCCCGAACAAGTCAAGTAGATCCCGCTCCTAGTATGGTTCCAAATCAGCTTGTCCTCGACGTGGGAACGACTCAACGGAATAGATCCCGCTCCTAGTATGGTTCCAAATCAGCTTGTCCTCGACGTGGGAACGACTCAACGGAATATCGAGCACCCTTTGCGCATCATCAACATCCATGATACTCCGCACTTTCTCCTCAGCCCAATGACCATCGCGAATCAAATTTGAGACTCTGTTTGCCCTTTTCAAGATCGATCCTAGATAGGAGGATAAACTGTTTACTACCTCCTTGACATGAGGATAAACTGTCTATACTTAAAAAAAAAAAAAGACAACTCCTAAGTATGAGGATAAACTACTACAAACTCCTAAGTATGAGGATAAACTACTATAGACTTCCGGACATGAGTATAAACTATCTATAGACTCCTAAACATGAGTATAAACTGTCAAACACCCCTCCTTGATATGAGGCTAAAAGATTAATCCCACTGAACTACGTTTGACTTGATCCCTCTTGGTACGTAGGCAGCTTAGCAACCCCAAGTTCAGTCATAACATCAAACAGATTCATGTCTGTCCCAGACAACATAAGCACTTGCACAACAACCTCCAAGACGTCGCATGTGGATAAACTATTACGTCACAGAAAAAATATGTTACGAAGTACGGTGAAAAATAATATAGTAAGGAGAATGCAACAAAATAAACATGAACGATATTCCATTAACTTCAAATAGTATTCAAAGTACAAGAGAAAAAGAAAACAAAGATGACATTTATTCATAAACAACTCATAAAGCTAAAAAGTGAGACTGAAATCTTTCAGTCCATGCTTCTTGACATCCATGTCTTTCATCTTCCGAAGTTGCTCTTCATCGTTCTTGCTCATTGGAGTTGTACCCTGCAACAAAGCTATCTTTTCTTCAAGAGATGATTTTTCAGCCTGCATTGACTTCAGGTACTCCAGGTCTTGATAGAGAAAAGCATGAAAGACTTGTTTCCCTTTTGCAAGTTCCTCTAATTCATGCTTCAATTCAGCCTCTTTCGCATCTGCTTGACCTCAATCCTTCGTAACTTGCTCACATGCTTGGATCTATCTTCAATCTAGGTCTTAACGTGGGTCAGCCGAGCAGTGGAAGAAGATAATGTCTGACGATCTGAAAGTAATAGTTGCGCATCATGAAGGGACTGTACACTTTCAAAGAATGAGTTCAATGTATCTCAAGCACAAGTATCGATGTCTCAAAATACAAGTATCTGTCAATCAGGTACAAGTATTGACGTCTTAGGTACTAGTATCTTTCAATCAGGTACAAGTAACTTAAGAGCAAGTGTCTCAGGTACAAGTATCTATTCATTAGGTACAAGTATCGATGTCTTAGGTACAAGTATCTATTCATCAGGTACAAGTATCGATGCCTTAGGTACAAATATCTGTCTATCGGGTACAAGTATCTCAAGATTCAAGTATCGGTCTACCAGATAGATCTATCTCAAGTACAAGTATCGATGTCTCAGATATCAATCGAAGTATTGGTGTTTCATTTACAAATACCTGTCTGTCAGGTACATGTAACTCAGTTCAAGTATCTGTATCAGATACGAGTCGAGTACAAGTATCGAAGTCTCAGGTAAAAGTCGGTACACGAAATCAATGACAAATGGAATTATATGCTAAAATGATCAGCCCGACTATCTCAATGCGATAGAGATTATAAAGAGAAAGTAGAAACATGCCCACGAAGTCCTCACAAGATACAAATGATAAACAAAAACACACCTGAAGTGAACAAAAAGGAAGGACTTCCGTCTTCTTCAAGATGCCAACGCGGCAAACGCTGTCTTCAAACCCAAGATAAGAATGACAAACTGAAGTTCAAGCTCTGCTGCAAACGATCCGATGGAAAATTTGAGGGACATGCATATTAATGTGCATACAGGGTCCTCTTCCATGAGTGTGATGTTTTAATTGAGTGTAATCACATGGGTATCAAAGACCAGGGACAAAACATGCATTCAAAACAGAAGATGAAAATATGCATTATTACAAAAAGTCACTTGGACTACCCCTGCAAACTCACTTAGACTACACCTTTGAATGCAGAGAATAGAGGGGTCGGCCAAGTGGATTTCACTTGGACGACACCACACGGGAGTGTCGTCCAAGTGAGCACTTGGACGATACTCCCATGTGGTGTCGTCCAAGTGCTCACTTGGACTACACTCATATGTGGGTAGTCCAAGTGAAAATATTTATTAATTTTTTTTTAAATATTATGATATTTCACCTGAATTATATATATATATTTTGGTTTTTTTTTAATTTTTCTATATGAGTATTTATAGTTTATTAATTCATATAATGCTTAAGAACTATATATAAACATTTAATAATAATTCAAAAATCATATATAATCAAACAAATTATATTTGTATCGGTTACAATATTTATTATTTCAATCGTTATTACAAAAACTACAAATAAAAACTAAAAAACTAAAATATCCTAGCTTACAATAAAATAAGTAACTTTACATTAAAATAATTTAAACACTACAAAATTACATAAACTATTAGGAAAAATATAACATCTTCTTCTCATCCACATCGATTCTTCATAATTTTTTACCTGATAGACAATAAAATAAATATCAATTAGAAAAACATGCAAAAGTAGCACTTTACAATAAAATAAATATCGATTTTTCACCTGATAGACAATAAAATAATTTAACACCTAATAATTTTTCTCCTAAGACACTACAAACAATCAGGAGGAAGATGCTAATAGAAATTAAATTACTTTACCAAAATCAGTCACTTCATCCATTTTTATTTGAGTAGCTTATTTCTAAAGGAAACTATGCAAACGTAATGACATATCTTTTCATAAGTTAACTTCGATAAATCATTAACTGATTAACTTGAACTTTTGTACCTTGATTGGCGCTTTGCAGAGGTAATTGCTCAAATGGTCCCAGTAAGTGGGTGACTGTTGCAGTTTGATCCTCGTAAGTGGAACCGATGCGCAAATGGTCCCTGAAAGTGTATAGCGGGTGCGCATTTGGTCCCTAAAATAATATTTTGGTAGTTTTACTTAAATAAATACTAACATTGGGCAAAAAATATAATTTTTAAGAGTTTGGCTTGGCGACACACTTAAAACTTCATTTCCCGTTTGATTAAAACTCCGATTTTGACGATTCAAAATGCGTTGAAAAGCTATTTTCATCATCTTTAAGAATATGAGTTCAAATCCCAGTTTTATCAACATTAGATTTTCAAAACATTTCTTTTGACAAAACATACATAAAAACGTTGAATCATTTATTGTCTTTTTGTCAAAAATTATTCAAGAGATAGGATTGAAGGCTAAATTTTATCTTTGTATTTGCTTTTCATCCATAGCCTAATATCTTTATCGCATTTGAATATCGGTAAACTTGTATTTGTTTCTTCTTTGTCATTTCATGACACGTGAATGTTATTTTGGTCATCATTCTTTTCTTTTAACTTCCAAGTTTTCAATGACTAGTGTATGGTTGATTCTATTTCTTCATCACCACACCTTAGATTTTGTTAGTCCAATTTGTACTTCGTTATTATTAAAATAGAAAAGTCTGATAATCATATATCGACTAACTCTTCAATAATATTTGTTAAAGCTTGTATATGAGAGATATTTTTTAAATTATTTTTGACAAAAAGACGATAAGTGATTTAACGTTTTTATGTATGTTTTGTCAAAAGAAAATTTTTGAAAATCTTAATGTTGATAAAACTAGGGTTTGAACTCATATTCTTAAAGATGATGAAAATAGCTTTCCAACGCATTTTGAATCGTCAAAATCGAAGTTTTAATGAAACAGGAAATGAAGTTTTAAGTGTGTCGCCAAGCCAAACTCTTAAAAATTACATTTTTGGCCCAATTTTAGCATTTATTTACGTAAAATCCCAAAAACATTACTTTAGGGACCAAATGCGCACCCGCTATACACTTTCAGGGACCATTTGCGCATCAGACCCACTTACGAGGACCAAACTGCAACAGTCACCCACTTACTGGGACCATTTCAGCAATTACCTCGCGCTTTGCAAGACATCAAGTTGAACATTGGGTATCTTGGAGAGTTGATATGTCGGATGGTGTTAGAGTCTTGGGAGTCTTCCTTGGAACCTAACATTTTAATAGTTAGGTTATACTAATCTATACACAATTAATATAATAACCGTCAGTATCTAATCCCTATAATCACTCAACAAACTTATTATAATAACCACCAAGATCTAATGGTCCAGACTTAAAGTTAGGTTTTCCTAACCCCATTAAATTAGGTTGTAAGAAAAAACTCGAGTCTTGGTATTTCCAAATGTTCCAATAGCAAGTAATTCGTTAGGAGTATGACTTAGGCTGCTAAATTATTTTTAACACTATAATACTAAATGGTAATTTAGTCAATTACCACTACAAATTTAATTGAGGCGCATATACCCCTTCCCAAAGAAAAAATAAAATCACCACTCCTATGTTAAAACGTTTCCTTCCCCACACTCCAAACAAAAAACTTCCTTCTCATATAATTTTCTCAGGAAACCCTTTCAAAAAAAATTAAACTCATTTCATACGATTTTCCTCCAAGAAACGAACACCAAAATCAACTCCAAAGCGGATACTTGCAGCCATTAAGGTAATTTTCAAACCTTTTCATTGTAATTTTTTTAAAATCGTGAAAAAGATACAAAATTGTGAACAAGATTTTTAGTAAAATTTCGAGTTTTGGTTGTGGATGGTTTCAATTTTGTGGTTTCTTGGAGTAATTTTTGGGGGGTTTGTTTCAATTTGTACTAACCGATGACGGTTTATTGAAGTAATTTTGGAGGGTTTGTTTCAATTTGTGGGTAATCTACTTGATTTGTTTATAATGTAATTGATTTGTAAATTTACTTGATTTGTTTATTTTCGTGTAACATAGGGAATAATAAATTGCAATAAATAAAATTGCGTATTTGATTTGTTGTAATTACCGTGTTCATACTCTAGTGTGGTAATTACCATGTTGTTATCTTATTATGGTAATTACCATGTTGTTAGCTAAGTGTGGTAATTACCATGTTGTTAGCTTAGTGTGGTAATTACCATGTTATTATCTTATTGTGGTAATTACCATGTTGTTATTTTAGTATGGTAATTACTATCTTGATAGCTTAGTGTGGTAATTACCATGTTCATATATTAGTGGTAATTACCATGTTCATACGAGAGCCACTTCGATCACTTTCTCTGCCTGTTGTTTAGTTGTAGTTGAATGTACAAATTTAGATTTTCATTTGAAAAAAATCTGTCCAATTTGATTTAAATTGGTTAATGGGGCCTTTCGTGTGATTTGTGATGAATTTGCTGTAATTTTAATGTGGTTATGACATTTTTTACAGGATTTCAATGACAAGAACAATTAAGAAGACGATTATCAGTTCTAAAGATCAAAATTGATGATATAAGCATATGTAAAGACCACAATAACAATAACGTTAATATTGTGATTACAGTGCAAATACTTTTAAAAAAACTATATTTGGATGACTTGAAACCTTCGATGGTAATGCAAATAAATATTAAAAAATTACCGAATTTAAACAAACCTATAGAATAATAAAGTGTGAAATAAGTGTAAATATGCAGGGATAAAAAGTATTTTAGGCTTTCAATATTCCAAATTACTAAAATAATACCTAGGATCATATTTAATAAATTTTAAAATAAGTGCAAACTTGTGAAAAAAGTGTGAAGAAGTTATGATAATATTTTAGTGAGAAAAACATTGGAGAAATATTGTGAAGGAGACAGGGAGAAAAATATTGTTAAGAAGACGTTAGATAGAAAAATATTGAAAAAACATTGTGAAGAAGACATGATAATATTTGTAGGGAGAAAAATATGAGATCTGGAGTTTGTTACCTAAATTTTGGTTAGTAGTTATTATCATCTAAATTTAATTAGTAATGTCTTATGGTCAAAGTTGCCCTTCTTTAATTATTACCGTTGGATCTGTTAGATGACTAAAATAAACAATTGGATGGCTGAGATTAATTTAGTAACCAATACTAAAGATTTTCCTTAGTATCTTAAAGCCTAACTCATTCATTAGGCCAATCACTGAATTCTTCACCACAGGTACTTGGTCGTCGTACGTAACCTATAAATATCAAAGCCAAATCACCTAGCAATAAACAAGAGAAAAATAACATCTTTTGAATAACTGTTACTAAATTACGCTAATTCAATAAATTATTGATGATTCAATACATAATCCAATTACAATCTAATGCAAAATTCAATAATTTAGTCACCAAACCGTCAGATCCAAATCATAAACACTAATATCATAATTATAGCAAAATATTAATAATCGACCCACATAACAAAATTTAATAAATTAGAGTAACCTAAACCGTAAGATCCAAATCATAAACATGAATTAAAAATAAAACCCCCCAAAAAAAAATCAAAAGTGAAACCAAAAATTAAAAGTTAAACCAAAAATTAAAAAAACGCTTACTTGAACAATGGAGGAGGAGGAGGAGGATGGGAAGAAGGATGAAGGAGGAGGGAGGGAGGGAGATAGAGAGGAGGAAGGAGAATGGTCGCTGCTCATTCTTCTCTTTTGGCTGGTGTGTTTTGCATCGGTGTCACGGAGCTCGAATTTGCAGTAGTCGTCTTTGAGCTCGCGGATTTTGACCTTCGGGAAACGCTGGTAGGAGACATTGTCCATTTTCAGGTGAGAGGGAGGGGGTGGACAAAGAGGGGGCGGAGGGTTGTGGGTTTTGGGGGGGGGGGGGGGGGGGCAATAATCCCGCCCAGTTGAAAGCACTTTTTGTTTAATTTTTTTAACATCTTGGACGACACCTCCGTGTGGTGTCGTCCAAGTGCTTTTAAATTCTTTTTTTTTTGTCTTAATTTTAACAACTTGGACGACACTCCCGTGTGGTGTCGTCCAAGTGAAAAATGTTTTTTTTCTTAATTTTTTTAAAAAAACCACTTAGACTACACCAATAGGTGTCGGCTAAGTGTTTACTTGGATGACACCACGTGGGAGTGTCGTCCAAGTGCCACTTGGACTACCCCTTTTGTGAAGTGTAGTCCAAGTGAGTGTAGTCCAAGTGACTTTTTGTAATAGTGATGCATGCGTGGAAGAATGCAAGCATGATGGTGATTAAAGATAAAACTATAAAACCCCTGGATGTGTGTCGATTATAACTAAAGGGAGTTCAGTTTTATGGGCCATACTTTTGTTCTAGCCATACATTATATATATTTGCACATTGGTGGACACCCCGATGGAACTATTTTACTACCATTTTTACGTAGTTGATTTACCATGTTATTTTCAAGGCTTTATTTATTCCGTTAAAGTATTTTATTTATCGAGTCATCTATCAAGTGGTGTCTCTGGTTTCGAATTTGTTATCGAGCCTAACCTCAGGGCGGACCCACCTGGGACGGGTCGTTACATAAATAGTCTTACTTCATTCTTTTTTTTAAGGTTTCGTATTTGAGATATTTATGAGTACAAAACATAATTATATTATATATGTGCAATTTGATATATGTTTAATCGAGTCTATCATATCTTGTTGGAAATTACATAAATTGATATATAAAGACATTTAAAATCATATGAATCTAATATGTTTTTGTAAAGGTAAATGAAGATCGTAGATGATTTTTTACTTTCAAATAATCAACAATATTTATATAAATTACTTACTAAGAAAATGAATAAACTTTGTTATCCCCATTTTTCTTTTAAAGTAATGTATATTAATTGGAACAATTAGTAATTTGGTAGGAGTACTATCCGTTAGAGAGTGATTTCTATCATAGATAATAATTTAGTAATTATAAATAACTTAATGTTAAGATTAATAGAGGAAAAAAACTCACTTAAGAGTACAGTTACATCTATATGTGGTATGGGAAAACACATTTATCATTAAAATAAATAATTTTTTTATCTTAAATTTTTGTAAGTCATAGGATTACTAAGCACAATACTTAAATAGTCTGTAGACTTTATAAAAGTTAGTAAGGTATACTTCTCAAATATGTTAAAGTGGTTACATAATTTATTTTAACTATAATATTTTTGTATAAACATAAATATATAGAGAATTCCCATATTTAAAGAAATAGTCTTACTTTCTTCTCTCTTTTAAGGTTTCTTAATAATTTCAGGGGGGTCCCTTAATAATTTAAACCAAAAATAAAAATAATTATCGATAAAAGTGTACGAATATCTCAAACAAAATATAAGGATAGTTTAAACACGAACTAAAAAGTACATATATTTAATATTAGTTCAGGATTACTTTCCTTTAAAGGCTAAGAATCTACTTTGATAATCTAATTTTATGCACATATATAATCTATTTATGCACATAAATAAAAATTATTATTGCTAATTAAAAAGAATGACAAAAAAGTAGAGAATTAAGGATGTATCTTTTTACAGTACTGAAAAAGAAGAAGAAGACAATTAGTATTGTTGAAGGCAAGAGAAGAAGTTGAAGACAAGAAGAAGAAGAAGAAAATTAATTAAATTTAGGGACTAGGGTTCTGTTACTTTAGGAAAAAAAGAAGAAGGTGAAAGGTTTGTTTTGTAAAGGAAAAAGAAGTAATACGTGAGTTGTGGGCTTTGAGTTGTGGGCTTGTGAGTAAGTAAAGTAACCAAAAAAAATAAAGTGAAGCAAGGGGGTTCGAACCCTCATCATTTTAAAAAAATACCAAGACTTTTACCATCTCGGCTATAATATTATTTTGATTAGGGGGGGTCTTGTGCACCCTTTGACCCCCCCGTAAATCCGCCCCTGATAGCTGGGTGGGTGTTCACCAATATCTTATATCTTGAGAATGAATAAATTGTTAATGAATAAAGTATTATAGTATACATGAATCATAATTATTAGTTCAGAATACAAAAGTTATAAATGTAGTAAAAGTTAGTATAACAAGTTACAATCTTTAAACATACCAAGCATATCAATCGAAATATATATGGAAAACATTAAAAAATATGTATTGAGTTACATTAATTACAGAAGAAAGATCAACTCATTATTCACTTTTTTTATTGAGAATTGAAAATGTCACCTATTAAAAAACAACAAGTATATTTATGAAAATATCAAAAAATAAATAAAAAGTTGAGAAATACACAGTATGAATAGTTTAAGAGCTCTATTATGGGTCACTGAGACCTTGACTATTTCTTTACACATAAATTTTGTTGGAATCCATAATACCAAATAATCGAGAAATACAAAATCATAAATGAACAACAAAATAATACCATCATGATAACAATTCTCAAATTCGACATAAACTCCACACATGTAAAAATATATGTATATGAAGCCAACCTTACCAAGTAAAATTCACGAAATTGACATTCTAGAATAAGACACACCTCATGCGTATATTAAGATTGAGGGAGACATCTAATATTTATAGTGATTTAAGTAATTGTGTTACTTATAAAGAGTAACTTACTTACCGCACTATGTTTTTACTTAAAGATCATTAAATGTTATTCCAAAAATGACTTATTCACTAAATTGAAGAGTCACTCTACTATTATTTTTACGTAGATAAAAAGTTGAATTATTGTTATATTGAAATAAAATAAAAACATTTCATATTTATATTTTTAATAATGAAATAATTAAAATAATTTTAAAAACGCTTATTTTATAGAGTAAATAATCTATTATTATACTAATGGAGAATCGTTACGCCATTCAAAATACGCGACTACATTCTTATTTCAAATCATATTATATTTTGCTTACAGTTGTAATTTGTATTTAGCTAAAATATAATAATTGATATATGTGACTATAAAAATATCGACATTACTTCTAACAATGTAGTTTAACTTCAAATATATTTTGGTATTAATATCTAGTAACACTATTCATGTTATTTATAGTAATCGGATGCATCATGTCCTTTCATATTACTACATAAAAATAGATATAATTTTTATTATAGTTATTAGTTCAACTTCATATTATAAAAATTATTTGTGCATTCATGGCATGTAAGTATTAAATTTAGTAGAGAACCTTATATTATTAACATAAAACGATTGATCCATACTGATGGACTGCTTGGTATCCCAGCCCCCTGTATAGGGCTGAGGATGGCTGCTCGTCCAGTCGATGCTGCTGAATCAGGAGAAGCCTTAAACCTTCTTGTTGATATGGTTCGCTTAACTGAAGGACGCGCCTTGGGAGTCAGAGATCCTTCCTGGGGGTTACGGCTACACCTAAAAGCGTGATCGTTTCCGGCCACAGACACTCTGATGCTTAGGTCCGTAAGTGATCCGGCGAGTTTCTAAGTACAATATGATTTAAAAGCATAAGTAAAACGTACCTCTTCTTGAATGACCCTGTACTCTTTATATAGGCATACGAGAGAGAGAGGTCATACGTGAATGGTTGGATGTGGGACACGTGTCCTCAATCGATCGTGTCTGTATGCACGGATGAGCCCGGTCTAGAGAGGCTTTCTAACAAAGGGACTGGCCAGTTCTGGGCTGAATCGGTCTCATGGACCGCAACCTTTGGTCTAGCTCTCATCACGGACCATCCTAAGTGAGCTCCTAGGCCGAGCCTCATGTAGTACGGACGAGGCCCAGGTGACACCTTTAGTTGACGAGTTGCAGTTTAATCCCCGATATTATCGAATTTGTTACACTTTGGTCCCCAAACCGTTAGTTCCGTTTCAAAGGTGACGTTTTCACTACTTTTTGGGCCAAAATTGTAATTACGAAATAAATTGGGGTAACCGTTAGTTCCGTTTAAAAGGTGACGTTTTCACTCATTTCTTTCGATTTTGTTCTTTTCTTTTTTGATTTTTTTCATTTACTTTTACGATTTTTTATTTATTTTTATTTGATTTATTTTTTTATTCTCTTTTTCGATTTTTTTTAATTTTTTAATTTTCTTTTTCAATTTTTTTGTTATAATTTTTTTTCGATTTTTTCTTTTTCTTTTCCAAGTAAAAGTGGTTCTATTATGGTAGTTATTTTAGCTAAAAGTTTTGGTTTGATAGTTTTTCACAAAAATATTCGATTTTGGTAATTGTTTGCCAAACATAACTGAACTTATTTTGGCAAAATCGAACTTTTTGGTCCCAACAACTACGAAAATCGAACTAATTTTTGCCAAAATCAAAACTTTTAGCTAAAATAACTACCATAATTGAACCTCTTTTACTCGGCAAAAGAAAAGAAATAATTGAATAAAGATTCAAAAAAAGTCGAAGAATAAAATTTTAAAAAAATGGAAAATGTAAATAAAATAATTTGAAAAAAAAAATCAAAGAGAATATCGAAAAAATATCTAAAAATCTAAGAAAATTGAAAAAGAAAATCAAAAAATTTTGAAAAAGAAAATCAAAAAAAAAATCAAAAAATAGTAAAAAAAAATAAAAAAAACATGAAAAAGAAAATAAAAAAATTGAAAAATAAAATAAAAACAATCGAAAAAGAAATATTCATTTGGAGGGAAATTATTGGGTCAACACTCACAATCAAGATTTTGGCCCCAAAATTAACTAGGTTACCCCAATTTATTTCATAACTACAATTTGGCCCAAACGTCACCTCTTAAACGAAACTAACAGTTTAGGGACCAAAGTGTAACAAATTCGGTATTATCGGGACTAACCTGCAACTCCTGAACTACTGGGGACCAAAGTGCAACCCGGACCCACTAGCGGGGACCATTTTCCTACAATTAGCTCTATATATATCTAACAACATTTCTTATCTTATTTTTATATAAAGTCATATTATTTCTTATTTATTAAAATGGTGCATTGTGTCTTTTCATGTCCTAGACATAAAAACAATTTTTATATAAAGGCATATAAAATCATAATATTTTTTTTCTTCTTAAGATGGTGCATATTATCTTTCCATATCTTATATATGAAAACAATGATTTTTGAAATTCATGTGGTATGTAATAATGTAAACTGAAAATATTTTAAAACATAAATGGTAAACTGAAAATATTTTGCGAAGATAACTGATTGGTGCACCATTTGCCCTTCAAATAGATAAGTACAAGGAATATTGAATGTTAAAAAGAAAAGAGGACAAACTAATAACACAATTCAACAAAGTAAGATTGCAATGAGATAAAATGAAAACGAAGAATAATGAAAACAACAATAGAAGTGGATGATCCTCATCAGAAACACGCGTCCAACACACAGCAGCAACATAAGGCGGCACAACTGCATATCATCAAAACATTAATTGTTAGAATCATGAAGATTTTTTCATTTAAATGTTAAAAATTGAAAGAATTTAAAGATAAAATTAAATTATGCAATATTTTGTGATTGAATGTGTTTTATTTAATTTAAAGTATATATTGTTTTAGGAGAACGTCGAATGGAGTCTGGTTTCGGTGCATCAATAATTCGGTGCATCAGGTACTCATTTAAAGATTTTACGTGGGTACTGTACCCAATTGAAACTTCATAATTGGTACTTGTACCCAAATTGTACTATAACAATGGTATAATACCACATATTTATTTTGGATTGATAAATATGTGGTATTGTACCATTATTATAGTACAATTTGGGTACAAGTACCAATGATGAAGTTTCAATTGGGTACAGTACCCACGTAAAACCTTTAAATGAGTACCTGATGCACCTGATGCATGGAAGTATTGATGCACCCAATCTTTTCACCGCCGAATGACCTAGTGGTTAGAAGGTCTTTCAATGACTTAGAGGTCCTGGATTCGATTTTCATTATAAGGGGCTAAGGGTGCGATGGGTGGGTTTTAAAAAAAAAAAGTATCTATTTTTTCTGAGCCATAATTCAATGGAATTGAAGTGCTTTTCAATGATTGATTTAGTGATTAAATTAATCTTAAATTTGATTTAATTAATTTGTTGAGATTCTAAATTTCCTGTATCATGCTTCCGATTAATAGATAAATTTCCTGAACATTGAAAAAGGAAATTGGTATCATTGTTCTTAAGCCTTTGTAATTTCTGTACCACCATATACGGATATGATTTTTCCAAAGTGTACGAGTATCTCATCACAAATTAAAACAATAGTCTTATATAGTTTTAAATTTATAAAGTTTACTTTATAAATTTCATTTAATAAATATATATATAAAATATAATTAAAAATATCATTTACTTGTAATATATTCAATTTTGAAGTAATAAGTATGGGATGATTAATGGTGATTGATTATTTAACGTTGATTAAATAATTAACCTAACTGAATACAATAACTCTGGTCTTCAAACGATGTAAATTTACAAATTCAGTTTATCCTAATAATAAGACTTATTTAATACCAATTCGTTCTTAAAATAGTTAAAGTTCTAGCAATTTGCACATAGATTAAGAAAAATTAAGAGTAATCAAAAAGTATTTTGAAAAAGTAGAGATACAACTATTTGAAACTATATCATTAAATGATTGCTAATTTCAATAGAAAAAGTAGTAAAAAATTTTATTAAGAACATAAAAATACAATTTTTAATATTAAAACATCAACTATTTTGAGACAAAAAAATAGTACTGAAACGTCAACTATTGTGAGACGGACAAAATATTCGATAGTAAACCATCTTTTGGCAAGTTCGTAGGTATATAATAAGTGTGATTAGGTCGGAACTAACCATCCCTTCCAGAAGCCATCGCCCCTTGACTGAGTTGCTGAGTTGTTTGGCGTGTTGTCCGGTTGTTGGCCGTCTTTCATCGGATAGCCGGCCGGTGGCGGTGGTGCCATGTTGCTACCACTATGTCGCGGCTGCTCAGTCATACCACCAGAATTGTATGTTAGACCTGCGGAATACACATGTACGTAAACAATCATAAGAAAGTAAAAACAACTCATTGATTTACTTTAGGATACAGAAGTATCGGTTTTTATTAGGATGTCTTGACAGGACTTTGAATTCAAAACCCTTAATTATGGAGATTAAATCGATAACTATTAAGCTAATGCCACGAGTTACAGTTTCACATTTTTTACAAAGTAAAATGAAGAACATGAATATAGAAATGAAGCTTAATTAAAAAGGTGTGTGGACATTTATTAGTGGAACATGAATAAACACAAAAATAAACAAAAATCATTAGGAAAAATGAAGAACACGAAGAAAATACCTTGAGCTTGGTTGTGGGTACTCATTCTTGAACAGGATATGAAAGTTGTATGAGTATATTATATGCTAAAATATTTCCAGTTATTTTATGGGAGGTCTCGATATATATATGATGAATTTATAGACAAAAGAGAGTAGTTAGTGATCTTATTACGATTGGGATATAAAGTAATAACGCGTGGACTCGAATATTATGGATTAACAAATACAATGGGAAGAATCTTCCCTTTATACAAATTATCCAATGGGTCATGTTTCAACCTTATTTTCGCGTCTGTTAATGTGGGAGTTTGTAATTCGGTTTTGAGGGGAATCCGTATGAGAGTGTACGGATCGTTCCCCCACTTCTCTGTTCGGGTCAACTAGATTGCAGGGATCCTGGATTGCAGCGTCTCGTCAAGATGCAAGTTCTGATGTCTGTTTCGTTGGTGCAGCTTTCGAAGGGGGTTTGGAAATTTCAGCCTTCGTATTGGTTGATTTTGGTCGTACCATAATACTTAGAAGTTGGTGGGTGTTCGACACCAAAATGATCAAGTGAGTTTAAAATATTTGGCAATATAAGTTTAGAGAGTAAATACGTATTACCTTATCTGGGAAACAAAGTTGGATATCTTAAGTAAAATCTTCCGAAATGTCAACAGGTTTTTTTGTTCAAATGATAGAATTTACATATAGTAGTGCGATAGAAAATAAATTATATTTTAAACTAAGCAAATGGGAGTCTAAGCTTCATATAAATAGCTTCGTCTTCTCGACTACTATCATAATGCTTGAACTTCGCTTCTTGAAATAGAGTGAGTGCTGAAATGCAGCAGAGGCAACCCTGAAATTACTGCAAAGGTAGGCCACAAAAGCAGATGAAGTATGTTTAAAAACCTCTTAAAAAGAGGCTCGAGTAGGGTACCACCAGGCTAAAAGGCATGGATGAAATGTTAACATGTTATGTATTGATTAGGGCTGTAAATGAACCTGGAAGCTCGACTCGGCTCGGGGTATTTGACACGAAAAAGTTCGGTTCGTTGTTCGATTCGGAATAGCAAACGTAGAGGCAAAGCTTGAAAATCAATATTTGGCTCGATTCGCAAACGGTTGGCAAAAAGCTCGGCTCGACTCACCATGTGAAATCTATACTATAATGTGGGAAGAGCTTATTTGGTGAAGCCTAGGAGATCAACTAGGCTATCCATGTGGCACAATTAAATTTTGACATGTGTTCATTTTTAAATTTGAAAGTAACTACCATTTTATATAAACATATATGTTTAGTCATGTTTTTATAAATAACTTTTTATATTGTCCAACATATCTTAATTATATATATGTTTTATTTATTTATGCAAATATATTTAATAATATTTTTATAAGTTAGTATTTATTTTGTATTAATTGTTCAATATTTTAAAAATAATAGTAATAGTTTTAGATCATATGCAATTATCTTTTTGTTTTCTGCTTTTATAACAATGAATTATAATTTCAACTATTAAAAAATAATTACGAAAAAAATAAAATTATTGCATAGGCGAGACTGTGCTCAAACCACTAGTTATGTAATAATATTGTAATATAGATTTGTATGAGAATGATTAATCGTCCATTTCTTTGATAGATCTAGCATATTTGGTTGAATTTTGAGGTAAAGATATATACTTTAGGTTTACTTTTATATTCTTTGGTAGATTTAGCATATTTAGTCGAATTTTGTTTTGTTTCATCACCTTCGAACCAAATTATTCGACCAGTTCGGCAAGAGTTCGGCTCGAATTCGTCTGACAAACTTAGAGCCGAGCTTCTCATTTTGATGTTCGATCATTATTCGGCTCGAAGACGGCAAGACCGAACTAGGATCTTCTGATATTCGGTATTATTCGACTCGTTTACTGCCCTAGTATTGACATTCTTTATGTAGGAAAGCAATAGTCGTATAAACTACTTTTAGAAATATTGTCATTGTCATATCTAAGTAAATGTTTTGTTTGAAAAATTGGGCTTACTTTCGTATCTATGCATGCATCTTTAGGTGTTCAAGTATCCATGAAATATTAATACACCTTATGAACTGTACTCACAAGACTGAGTTTGGGACAATATCCTTGTCTTATTATTGTAAATTTATTTATTTCATTGCTTTCGTCATATTATTGACTTCTTACACAGAACGTTTCAATGTTTATGCAAATTATTCATGGATGATAATGGATTAGGTGATCAACTTCACTTAATCACTTGTAAATAATTAGACTAATAGACATTGAAAATCATTCTTATGATGATCGTATAGGTGTTAATCCATCGCATTAACAAGTTTTATGTATTCCTCTCTAAAATATTGTAGGATGTGTCTCTATTTATCACATGATTATTAAAATTTTTTTTTAACCACTTCAATAATTTTTTTTTTATAAGAATCGAACTCACATTTCGTGAAAAGGCGAGGCTGCATGCTACTTGTCAATCTAATCATATGATGATTGATTGTATGAGTTTATGAGTTGAGCTTTCTACATTGTTATTATTTTGTTAGGTAATTGTCGATTTGATCTCTGAGAGTGGGATAAAATTTAACTTTGGTCCTAGATAGTTATGTCATTGCAGATTAGTCCTTCAAAAGCGGCACAAGTGCTGTAATATAGTTTGTGAAAGTGACAATCATTACACATTAATCCCCGTCTTTTTGGGGACCATATTGCAATACTTATCACTTTCAAGGAGTATACCACAACACTTATGCCAGTTTCAAGGATTAATCTGCAACATGGTCACTATCTAAGACCAAATCGGTAATTATTAACTTCTTTTTTTATAAATTAGCTATGAGAGTACATATATAATAATATTACAAATAATGAATCCATAAATTACTAAACAATATTTCTTCCTTTTTTTATATGTCATTTTGGACATTTTCACATGGATTAGAGAAATTAAAAGTTATCTAAAAGTTGTCAAAAAGTACATTGAAAATGTAAAATGTCAGTTAATTTGTAACTATATTATTGATTAGTTGATAATTTCATTAAAAAAAGTAATTAAAAATTACATTGGAATTGTAAAAAGCACATTAAAATTGTAAAACGTCATATAAAAAAAACAGAGAGAGCAGACAATTAGAGTATGTTGTGCTAAACTAATATACATTTAGAAGGAAAGTATGAGAGCAATATATTACAAATAAAAAATAAATAAATTATTAAATAATAGACAATTAGAGTATGTTATGCTAATTAATATACAACTAGAAGGAAAGTATGAGAGAATATATGTCTTCAACAAGAATAGAACCCAAGACTTCTTAGTTGGAAACTTTATAGTTATATTATACCAGGCTATTGAGTCATCAGTTAGTTGAGTTTCATTATTAGGTACTCTTTACATCTCATTTTAATAGACTTCACGCTTTTTAAAACATAAATCTAGTCATCAATTACTTTTACATACATTATAAAATATTACAAAAAACTATATTATGAAAGTATTACTAAAAATAAATTCAATAATATATTTTTTAGGCAAATGAAGAAACTATACTTGAAACATAAATGAAGAAAACAATAACAATCATTATTCTCATCTTATGTAAAAAGAAGGATAAATAAAAACTCTTTCCTTCCCGCACACTATAGCTGAGAAACATAATAAATGAAGAAAATATAGATTTTCCTCTTCAGTTTTATTCCCTAAAACATTTTTATTTTTATTTTTATAAATTAGCGATGAATTTTTATTATAATGTTATTATAAATAATGAATACAGAATTCCTAACAAGAGAGTTAGAGTATAATATGAGATAAATTTGTCTCCAACAAAGTTCGTGCCCGTAAACCCTTACATAAAAAGTTGGGTCGGATATCACTTGGCTATTCCTAAAACATATTTAAATGTTTTAGTAGAACATATCGAAGATTCAAGAAATCAACTTTCTGGAAGATTCAACAAATCGTTGGTGTAGATTAATTTTAGAGATGTTTGTTATGTTAGGCTAATGGGCAAGTAATCTTAGGCTATAAGCTCGCAATGTTAAGTTAAGATAAATCGATTTATTCTACTTCGAGTTGAAGTGGAATTTTGAACAGATCTGACAGGTTCGAAACAGATGGCGTTCCTAACAGTTATTGATTGACGAATTACGCATTGTCTGGCGAGTCCGATACGCATTGTCTGGCGAGTCCTATACGCACCGACGGAGGAACCTACGCACCGACTGAGCGATTAATGGTTGTAGCTGTTTACCCAACTCATTAAAAATTATCGCATTTATATATATCGTTTTTTAAAACTATTATTATTGTTGTATTGCAAACTCAATAATAATTTCACTACAATTAAAGTTAATCTAGTAACATCAAAGTTAGCACGTCACATATAAGAAGTGATATTTTCCCTTAACTCTCAAGTTAGTATCGACTAAGCATTTAACAAAGGTAAAAACACAAAACTGCCCCCTAAACTAATATATGAACTAAACAAAAAAAAAGAGTAAAACGGATGATGAACGTATCTTGAAAATGATTACCCAAAACTGCTCAAATCTCAAAATGAGCTTCCTTTACAATATTGTCAAAGTGCTCATCAACCTTCACATATAAACACACACAAAAATGTATAAATTCCTGAAGAAAAAAACAAAAAGTTAAGCAAATTGAAATTGTGTATCCTGTTTGGTAGATTAAACTGCTATAGCAGTATGACTGTCAGTGTGCATGAAATAAGATACTGAATAAAAAGAGACACAAAGTTGGTAACCCAGTTCCGTGTCAACGCACGTACATCTGGGGGACTGCCTGTCCAAGGGAAAACTTCACTATACTGAGATTTACAAGGAAGGTCTTACTCTGTACGCTCCCCGTACACCGTTGCCTAAACCTAGACTCTTCTAGATAAGATCTACCCCTACAGAATGTATCTCCCGATACTTACAAAATCAAATGTGAAAGGTAGAGATTAAAACATCACTATTGATAATACCTAATGGTGGTATTTCAATCGGAAATTCAGTTAGAAGATAGATCTGATCTTCTAACACATCTAGACGACCTAGCACTAAACTAAGATAATAAAATCTTCTTCTATTGCTCTTGTGCTCTCTACAAAAGTCGACATCTTCCAGCTACGGTGAGTGCTCCTTTTATAGGCCTAGGTCGCGGGCCTTCTTGTGTATCTTGACGGGCTAGGTCAATCTACATTAACTCTCTTGAATATCACATAAGGTAATGTGAATCTTGGCCCCTTGGTATCTTGTCATTGATTGCGCCTATTAATAACAAAAGTTACCATAAACGAATCCAACATAATCCCGCTTCATAATGACAAGATCTTTCCTAATTCATGTTCTCCTTTGTCCACACGTTGTTGACCTACGTCCAAATCTTCAACGTGATCTTCCGGGATCTTCCATATTTGCTCTTCATGAATTAGTCTTTAATGTCTTTAATGCTTAACTCCGTAATGATAATTCTCCCGCTCACTGTTATACTTTCATTCCAATAGATGGTACAACAGTTGGTCTCTTCAGGAAAAACGTGACCAATACACTCTGTGCACTCTTGTGCAACCAGCACTCAAGGTGGGCTAACAAACTCCCCCTTTGGGCATGTTTTTCATGACAAATGCCTTGTTTGTTTTCAGAGTGTAGAGCAAGTGTTTAAAGACATATATTGGTTCTAGTAAACCAGATATCAGTTCAACCATCAGTGATGTGGTGAACACAGGCAGTCAGATGTTTTTGAAAACATCACATATTGGTTCTATCTAACCAGATATCAGTCCAACCATCAGTGGTGTGGTGGACACAGGCAGTCAGATGTTGGTGAAAACATCACATAGTGCACAAAGGCACAAATATCCTAAGATAGTTAAACAATATCCTAAGATAATTAAAGATTGTTCAGCAGTATCCTAAGATAGTTAAAGAGTGTTTAGCAGAGTAAAAAAATATTGTTTGCAGCAGATAATAAACACTAGATAAGACAGTCGCTTCTTTCTTCTTTCTTCTCCCCCTATTTGGCATAAAAAACATAACCAAAGGCCAACAGGGGGGTCTTCACCCACAGCTACTCATCATTGTCAGAGTCAGCAGGCTTGGCAGTCAGCTTCATGTGCTTGATCTGTTCATCCAGGGCTTGTACCAGCAGCTTTTTCTCCTCAATCTCCTTGATCAGTCTGGCTCTCTCCTCAGTTCTGGCAGCATACAAAGCTCTGACAGCATCATCTTCAGCATGCAGCTCAGGTTCCTTATCTGCTTTGTTGATTTCACAATCCAGAGGATGGCTGCCCATTAGCTTCTTACTCAGGATCAGGGGTTTAGTCCACACTCCAGCTCCATCAGATGGCTTTACAATAGTAGGATATTGACTTATCATAATAGTGCATAGCAAAGCAGGAAAGCCAATAGATTTGAAGGTAGCATTGGACATAGCATGACTGGTGATTTGATTGAACACAAGCTGCCCAAAGTTCACTGTTTCACCAGTCCCAGCAAGAAACATGACTCTGGCCAATGTCTCACTGACATTTGTGTTGTTGGATGAGGGAATAATGCAGGACAGCCCTATCTTGTGGAAGAGAGTATGTCTGAGACTGAGGGAGGAGGCTTGCAGCTGTTGTCCTTTCTCTGGCCATTTCTTCATATAATCAGCAGTGAGCTCACTGATAATGTCATTTAGACTGAGATGCTCCCCTGTATATCCTTTATTAGCCCTCATATAAGCTCTGTTGATCACCATTGGGCTGAATTTGATCATCTTGCCTCTGACATTAACCTTGTAGTACATGGGATGAGTGGGATTCTCAATGTCCTCACTAATGTTATACACAAACTCCTTAACAAGCTGAGGCCAGTACTGAGTTTGTTCTGGAATTATGTCAGTAAGCCTGCTTCAGTGATTATGTCCATATAGGTGGCTATGTTTTGAACAGCCTCTGAGATATGTTTTTCTGGAATGATAGTCCTATTGGCAACAATTCTCCATCTATCAGTTTGATCAAATCCAGAAAACTCAGTGTTGTCTGTGGGATCATCATCCTCAAACACCTTTTTCTTGCCAGACGTGGTTCTGGATTCCACAACCTTCTCCTTCCCTTTTGACTTCACCTTCTTTTCCTCCTCATCAGAACTTGTATCAACAAGTCTTCTGCCAGTAGGTTTAGATTCACTAGGCTCAGATATATGAATCCTCTTAACCTTTTTCCTATTGCTAAAATCAGGGGTAGCAGCCCTCTTTACCCCTCTCTGTTTCTTCTCAACTTTTCGTAGGGATTCCCTAAATTTCTCAGATTGAACCCTAACCTTTTCAAGGGAAGCTTGAATGTTCTCATCAACACACATCTCTCTGACCTTTTCTTTCATTGCAGCCATACTGGCTCTAGTATGTCTCCTACCAACATTACTAGTAGCACTAATAACCTTAATGTCATCATCATCACTACTATCAGGCTCTTTCTTAACAGCAATTTTAGGTTTCTCAGAGAGTTTTCGGTCAGAATTCGAGACATCCTCAGTCTTAACATATCTAACAGGTTTACCCCCCTTTCTCAACACTCGTTTCTTTTTAGGAATTGAGGGACTTGATTTCTTGGCGCCTAAGCCACTGTTAACCCTAGATGGAGACTCAATTCCAGAATTCGGCATAGTTGAAGGCTCGGAAGGTAAAACAGAGGGGATAGCACGATTACCTGATTCAATCCAAGGGAGGAGTAGAACTTCTCCAGGGCGAATCACTGCAGGTCTCTCTTCAACAACAAAAACCGCCAGCGGTTCCATAGGTTCTCCAGGAAGTCTCATTTGTAGAGGCATGGGAACGTCATCTTCATTACACCTTGAGTTGTTTCTTGAAGAAGCCATTGTTTTCTCTGTTTTTGTTTGAGGGAGAAAGGTGTGGCAAATGAAGAGTTTTGAAAAATAGAGTGAAAAGAATGAAGCAATGAAACGTTTTTGATATAGTTTCCCATTACTCCACGTTCCACGTTGCCTGAAAAAGCTGCATGGGATGATGTCATTCCTGCAAAAAGCAACTTTCTCTCTCCAAGGTCTAACCGTAGCCTTCAACACCTTCCTGTTGTTATACCACTTAGTTGAGTAAGGCTTTGATTGATTAATTCTGAAATTTTGATTTTTCCAATTATAGTCTTCATGATGTTTTCTGGAATTCCAACTTGAGTGATGATTTTGATCAATTTGGACTTTTAATTTATTATACTCTTTTCTTAGATCATCATATTTATTGGCAAGTTCTTTTGTTTTTTCCTGGAATTCCTTTTGAAGAAATCTACAATTTTCTGAACCTTGATTACCCTTTTCATAGTTTTGTGAGTATATGGGTAAATCATAGCTTAGGGTGGAATTATTCATGTCAAGCCAGTAGTCTTGAGTATCCGATGAGCTCCAGATATAACAGTTTTCTTTGGATCGTTTTCCTTTCATCATGAGTGACCTGGATTTGTTGATGACTAGGCAATTCTCTTTAGAAAATTCCACATGCATTTCAATGTCACATAGCTGACTTATGCTGATGAGATTTGCAGTAAGACCTTGAACAAGCAGAACTCTGGTCAGTTTTGGAAGCCCTGGAACATTAAGAGTTCCCATTGCTATGACAGTGCCTTGATTCCCATCTCCAAACACCACTGTTTGTTTGATTGTCATTTCCAGATTAGTCAGGTGGTCCACATTACCAGTCATGTGTCTTGAGCAGCCACTGTCAAAATACCAAATCTCATGCTGGGGTGCCTTCTCAACGGTTACTACCACTTGGCTTACCAGTTGAGTCTTAGGTACCCATATTTATTTGAGCATATATCTATTCTTTCCTTTGCCATAGACTTTATAGCAGAAAGGAGCAATGTGCCCTCTTTTACCACAGTTGGTACATCTCCAATTCCTTTTTGCCTTCTCTTTCACTTGGACAGTTTGAGTGTGAGAGAACTTTGTTCTTCTTTTTGCAGCTCCTAGGTGTCTTTGTTGATTTCCATAACCTATCCCTTCATGATCACCAGGATGTTTTCCAAGAAGCAGAACTTCATTCAACATGTTGGTGCTAGGGTTCATCATCTTGATTCCCTTTTCCAGACTTGCTATTTTTCCTTCTAGCATTCCAACAGTTGATTTAAATTCTAAATTTTCAGAGAGAAGGGATTCATTCTCAGATTCGAGTTTGTCTTTTTCCTCTTTTAGCTTAATGAAAGCTTTTGTTAAATTACTCCAGCTATGAAAAAGATGTCTATATTCAGTTTCAAGCTCTCTGGCTGTCATATCATTCTCATGATCAGATATTTCATTGTCTTTATCTGCTCCATGAGGAATACTGGATACAAAGCACCTGAATAACCCTCCAGGATGTCCAATCTGAGAAGAATTGGAGTTATTGCCATTGTCAAGTTGAGCTTCAAAGATGGAGAGGCTTCTGGTTATACAGGAGAATTCCCTAGAGAGTAGGGGAGCAACTTCTTTAATGACTTTTACTTTCTCCTGAAATTTTGTAGTGAGAGAGCTCAAAAATTTCTTAGTGTAGTTTTCACTGTGACTCATCAGGCCAGTAGAGATTCTTAGATTCACCAACTTCTGAAATCTGGTGAGGTAATTTTGAATGGTCTCATGATCATTCATCCTGATCTCCTGCCAGTTTGCCCTAATCTCATCAAGGTTGAGTGAAGGAATTCTTGATGTACACTTTTCTTCTATAATTGACCAGGCTTTATGAGCACTAGTTTCCTCAGCTATAAGAGGGAAATATGTGAGATCTACACTAGAGAGTAGTGCATGCAAGGCTCTGTTATTGGCCAAGGCATCCTCTTCTTCAGCTTTAGTCCATAGAGTTTTTGGCTTCTCAGATGCTACTCCTTCGAGATACTCCATAGGAGGTTTCCATTCATTGTTTACTGCCTGCCAGGTAGCCTTGCTCACAGCCTTTAGATAAACAGTCATCTTAATTTTCCAGTGTCCAAAATCAGTATCTTCATGCAGAAGTGGGGGTTGAAGCCACCTTGGTCCCATTGCTACAGGATATCACGAAGTACACTCTGTGTGTTGAGTGCCTGCTCTGATACCAATTGAAATTGTGTATCCTGTTTGGTAGATTAAACTGCTATAGCAGTATGACTGTCAGTGTGCAAGAAATAAGATACTGAATAAAAAGAGACACAAAGTTGGTAACCCAGTTCCGTGTCAACGCACGTACATCTGGGGGACTGCCTGTCCAAGGGAAAACTTCACTATACTGAGATTTACAAGGAAGGTCTTACTCTGTACGCTCCCCGTACACCGTTGCCTAAACCTAGACTCTTCTAGATGAGATCTACCCCTACAGAATGTATCTCCCGATACTTACAAAATCAAATGTGAAAGGTAGAGATTAAAACATCACTATTGATAATACCTAATGGTGGTATTTCAATCGGAATTCAGTTAGAAGATAGATCTGATCTTCTAACACATCTAGACGACCTAGCACTAAACTAAGATAATAAAATCTTCTTCTATTGCTCTTGTGCTCTCTACAAAAGTCGACATCTTCCAGCTACGGTGAGTGCTCCTTTTATAGGCCTAGGTCGCGGGCCTTCTTGTGTATCTTGACGGGCTAGGTCAATCTACATTAACTCTCTTGAATATCACATAAGGTAATGTGAATCTTGGCCCCTTGGTATCTTGTCATTGATTGCGCCTATTAATAACAAAAGTTACCATAAACGAATCCAACATAATCCCGCTTCATAATGACAAGATCTTTCCTAATTCATGTTCTCCTTTGTCCACACGTTGTTGACCTACGTCCAAATCTTCAACGTGATCTTCCGGGATCTTCCATATTTGCTCTTCATGAATTAGTCTTTAATGTCTTTAATGCTTAACTCCGTAATGATAATTCTCCCGCTCACTGTTATACTTTCATTCCAATAGATGATACAACAGTTGGTCTCTTCAGGAAAAACGTGACCAATACACTCTGTGCACTCTTGTGCAACCAGCACTCAAGGTGGGCTAACACAAATTATCAAATGCAAATATAAAAAGAAAAAAAAAACATAATTGAAGGTACTTTTAGTAAAAATCTAATTGGGTATGCACAACAACGAATAAAGATGAGATCTTTAATGAGAATATTTTTCACGGGTGTCCAAAGATAAATAATCTAGTTGGGTATGCATAAAAACGAATAGAGATGAGATCTTTACTGAGAATTAATTTTCAAAAATCAAACCTGGTGAGAGAAAATATTAACATGGTATCATGAGTAGGGCTGTTACAAACGTCAAGATTCAAAAAGGCTTGACGTATTTGGAGTGCAAAGACTTGACTTGAAGTTCGATTCGACCTCTCAAACCTCAAGCCAAACATTAAAAATTTATATTTGTCAAACCGAGCCAAACGGTGAGAAAAAGATTTGGCTCTCTTCATTCATGTCCATTTATCCTAGGTTTTTAGATATATAGGTACAAATTATATAGTACATATCACATATTTACATATGGGCTGATCTGGTCCATTATTTAGTTCATTTATCCTAGGTTTTTTATACTTAAACTAATCTTCAACCCTAAATCTCTCAAACTCTCTAGTAGGGCTGTTAACAAACGTCAAGATTCGAAAAAATTTGACGTATTTGGCGCGAAAAGGTTTGACGTATTTGGCTCGAAAAGGTTTGACTAAGTTCGATTCGACCACTCAAACCTCAAGACAAACGACAATTGTTAAGGTGTGACCAAGCCAAACGTGTTCGCCTCGAGCTTTCAAAACAGTTCAAGCCAAACTCAAACCTTCAAATATTCGGCTCGATTACAGGCCTAAATTCATGAGTCAAGCCCGAGTTAATGTGGCACGTGTAACCCCGCCGATGTTGTTCCGGCAATTAATACACCAGTGAGGAATATTCCGCCGACAATTGGGTTAAACGTGAGGGGGAGTGTTAAGATGCACATCCCGCATCGGAAGCTGGTATCCTCCCGGGTCAATATATAAGATTTTGGACTACTCCCTCTATTGTTAATTAATTTTAGAGTGGAACTCATACACTCTTAACAAAACCCCTTCATAAATCATGTTGAGGATGGAAGAGAATTAAAAGTGAAAAGATATAGGTTGGAACACAATCAACATCAAGTTTATAGATGGTGAGAACATCAACTAAGGATATACTAAAATGATATAGTCAAAAGATATAGGATGCAACATAATGAGCATCAAATTTATAGATGGTGTCATGGTGAGGACATCAACTAAGAATACTGCAAAACATGAATACTGTATACAGTAATGCAAATGTAGAAACATCAACGAGAAATCTTCAAGTCTATGAATGGAAAACATATTGATGCATAATCAGTTAAAGAATTAACACATACATTAATGTTGATGAAGAAATCAATTACGAAACACTTAGAGGACAATTAATAAAATATAAAGACATGGAGAAATAGAAGTGAACGAACATCTGCATATATCAAAAACGATTTAACACCCTGTGCACTAACTGAGCATGTCGATTTCGAGTAGGGAAATCCCAAATAATTTTCCACTTTCATAGATAAGAATGGAGCGAATTGCACAAATAGTCCTCGATAGTGTCACCAAGTTGCAGTTTGGTCCCCAATAGTGGCACCGTTGCACTTTAGTCCCCGAAAGTGGCCAAAAGGTAGCATATTAGTCCCTACGTTAACAATTCTGTTAATTTTTAAGATCAACACGCGATGAGAGGTCAAATTTGGACCAAAAATGAATTTTTAAGACATAAACTCATTTTTAGTGTCTCATGAAAATTTACTATGAAGGTAAAATGCAAAACTTCATTAATTTCTAACACAAAAATGAGTTTGTCTTCAAATTAAAAAAGAGAATCATTTTTTCCCCAAATTTAACTTCTCATCGCGTGTTGGTGTTAAAAGTTAACGGAATATTTAACGTGGGGACTAATTTGCATTTTTTTTACCACTTTCGGAGATTAAACTGCAATAGTGCCACTATTAGGGACTAAACTGCAACTTGATGACACTATTGGGGACTATTTGTGCAATTCACTCCATAAAAATGAAATAAAACTTGACATCAATGAAATTTGTTAAAATCATGTCTTAAATATCTTTTTTGAACATACATCACCTCAGTGATCTTATCGCTAAAAACCTCTATCAAACATTTTAGTAAATTGCAAACAAATGTAATTGACATGTTATTTACAACTTTTATCTTATGTTAACGATTGATGAAGATTGGATTTGCGAATTCGTGAATATTGGCTAGCCTCTTTCTTATTGTCACAAGATCTTCTTCTTTCTTTCCCCGCTTATATTTGAATATTTGTTGGGTTCTTTCTTGCTTCTTATATTTTTGCACCAATGGTCCCAGTAAATGGGAGCCAATTGCACTTTCGTCCCTGTAATTGAAAGTGTTGCAGTGTTAGTCCTCGATAGTGTACACCTTGTTCGGATTTAGTCCCTAATTTAACGTCCACGTTAGTTTTGGACGGTTTTGGCTTTTTAGGTCGAATTTTGGGGTCAAAATGAAAACTTGCGAAAAGTTTGGGCTATTTAGAGTTTTTGTTGCGCATTTAGTCCTTGTTAATGTGTTTTGTGCCCATTTAGTCATTTTTTCTTCCTTGTTATTATTATCATTAATATTATAATTAAAGTTATTATTTACTTTCATTATTATGTTAATTATTATTATCATCATTATTATTTTCATTATTATTATGTTAATTATTATTATTATTATTATTATTATTATTATTTTCATTTTCATTATTTTATTACTATTATTATTATTATTTTTTTCTCAATATTATTATTATTCTCATTATTATTACTTTCATTATTATTATATTAATTATTACTTTCACTATTTTTATGTTAATTATTATTATTATTATCATTATTATTTTCATTATTATTATTCTCATTATTATTTTACTAATATTTTCATTATTATTATTATTCTTATTACCTTTTTTCAGTATTATTATTAGCCTTAAATTCTTCACGCCACTGAACTATTGCGCTCCAACATAAGTACATAACGTTCACACCTCTCTCCCCTCACCTTCCTCGTGAAAAGCTCATCGTCATCCCCCTGCAATAACCACCCACCTTCCTTAAAGAATCAACAAAATGAACACATTTAATTTAAGGGTCAACGGGGGTTTAAAGTAAGTTAATCGTCACGCACCATTTCCGACTTCATCGCCTCCAAATTACTCATCTCACTCAACCTAACAAACCACCCACTTTCAATCAATCAGAAATTTGTTTATTTATGTTGGTGAATTCATTAGATCAATTTTGATTGCAAGCGAGTTAATAACTAAAAGGGAGACAAGGGACAAGGAAAACGACATGGAAGAAGTTAAAATTGTTGAAATCTACAGCTAAAGATTGTGTTGTTGAGGATAGGAATTCACTTATTGCATCTCAAGCTAATTATAGTTGTTTCCTATAGATAGCATAACTCATTGAAGTAGGGTGGTTTGTTAAAATAATAATGAGAATAATGAGGATAATAATAATAATGAAAATATTAATGAGAATAATAATTATTATAACAAAAATAATAATAAGAACAATGAGGATAATCATAATAATAATATTGAAAATAATAATAATAATTATAATGAATATAATAATAATTAACTTAATAATAATGAAAATAAGAATAATAACGATAATAATAATTTTATTTATAATAATAATAATAATATTAATGATAATAATAACAAGAAAGAAAAAAAGGACTAAATGTGCACAAAAACACATTAATAAGGACTAAATGCGCAACAAAAACTCTAAATGGCCCAAACTTTTCACAAGTTTTCATTTTGACCCCAAAATTCGACCTAAAATGCCAAAACCGTCCAAAACTAACGTGGGCGTTAAATTAGGGACTAAATCCGCACATGGTTTATACTATCGAGGACTAACACTGCAACACTCTCAATTACTGGGACGAAGTTGCAATTGGCTCCCACTGGGACTATTGATGCAAAAAACTCTTTTGTTTTCCATGAAAGTTCGTAGCTTTACTGTATCATCGTCCTTGTCAAGATGATAATATAAACTTGATTATATGTGACTCATACTATTTGTTTGTAGCATTTGCAATAGTTTATGGGTAAGGGTAACATAATTATTTAATCCTTAAATAATAAAAATTGGGTCAGGGAAAATATAAAGATAGTTCGGGCGGCAAAGATATGCGGGAATGGAATGAGAAAGAAAGGAATGGAATTAACTTAGACTGTATTACTTAGTTTGGCAGTTAACAATGAATTTTAATTGCATTCCCTAGTTAATTGAATTACCTCATTTGAGGTAATAATCATTCCCCCCAAATTGGGGGTAATGGATGAGAAAAAATTGTCAAAATGGTCACAGTAAATATGTGCAAGTTGCATTTTGGTCCCAGTTATCCATCCCCTTCTCCACCCTACTCATCAACCAGTTGTATTATATCACTTTCTTTAGCTAATTTTATTGATGTGTGTCATGATTATATACTGAACTCGAATATCTTTTCATTAACCATCGCCGTTGATCCTACCAGAAATCCTTCATAGCGATTATGCAGTATTGACTGGCTAACCCATCTCATATACAAGCACTCTAACAGGAAATGTATTCACACCCAACTCTTTGGTACAACACAATTTTTCTTCACTCGATTGAGCAACTACCCACGTATAATGATGATTCTTCCTCGATTTCTCATCATAAGAGTGAATGAGAGATGTTAATTGTTTGATGTGTTTGAATGATTCATTAAAAGTTGTTTGTTAAAAAATATTAAGGGATTGATTTTTGATTTTGACCCCAACATTATTTATAATCCCATATTAGGGTGTTAACTGCGCTAAAATTTTGTTTTTGCCCCAAAATCACGTTTTTATGTCTAAAACTAACGTTTAGGGACTAAAATGCACCTTTTGTACCAATATCTGGGACCATTTCGGCAGACCCAATATTAACTGGGACCAGACTGCAACTTGCACATATTTACTGGGACCATTTTAGCAATTTTCGCTCTAATGGATGATTACCTCTGACTAGATAATCAAATTAGAAAAATTATGACATTTAACCCTTCCTCAATCACATTACTACTCACATACCAAATAAAGTAATAAGGTTCATTAACTCATTCATTTCCTTTGTCTATTCCATTATTACTTTGTCCATTCTATTCCTACACCATTCCATTCCACTATACCAGACGCAACCTTAAGGTGCTTTTGGATTGGTGTGAATGAGAGTAAGGAGAATTATTTAAAATAAGAGTCCGGTTTCGGTGCATCAATAATTCTATGCATCAGGTGCATCAAGTACTCATTTAAAGGTTTCACATGGGTACTGTACCCAGTTGAAACTTCATCATTGGTACAAAAAACAATATCAACATAACTTGTACCCATATTATACTATAACAATGGTACAGTACCACATCTTTATCAATCCAAAATAAAAGTAGTACATATATATGTGATTTGTAAACTGACCCACAAATATATAGATAATTATAGCATGACCCTTGATTATATAAATAATTGCATCGTGACCCTTAATTTATAAGATATTATGCCCAAATTCCCTTGATGCACCTGATGCATTGAAGTATTGATGCACCCAATCTTTTCACATAATTATGCTAAGGAAAGAGAATTAAAGGCAATCAGACAATAAATTTTGATTATTCTTTGGTTACCATAATGGTACAGTCTCTTCATTTTTATAAAGTTGTTAGATGATTATATTCACAATATGAAATTTAATAATTTTAACAATTAGTTCTTATGTATATAACTACTGTATTATCTACTTTATATTTAAACCAACAAGGACACATTTAGAAGTTACAAAACAATAGAGCACATGATCTCAAATATCCTTAATAATAAGAGGATAATTTATTTTTAATTTATGAATAAATATTTTTCATATAATCTACATGTTATATATATATATCTATCTCTGTATAATTGAGAAGGAAAATTGAATGTTATTTTTGAAGTCTCATGTTCTCCTTAGTCATAGGAGATATTTTTAATATAATTATTTTATTTTATGAATTTTCTACAATAATCACCCACTAATATGATTAAGAAAAATTGATGTTCATTTTATGAAAATGCCTTTTGCAAATATATTATGTTATTTTACACGTAAAAATTAATTTAATTAAGATGAAAAAGGATGACATAGAAATATTTATATTTATTTAGTTACCAAAAATTATATATTATAAGTACGATGAATTATTTGCACAAGCAAGATTTTGTACAATCTAGTTTTGCTAATACTAGATTGTTATCTTATATTTCTTATAAATTTAATTTGTATATATATAAGATGTACAAAACTTACATGGAAGAGGGAACTAAACACTTATAATTTACAAAGAAACTTAAGAAAATTACACATGCGACATAGAATGGAAAAAAAAGATTACAAAGAGTCAAATCGTGTGTTAATACACTCTACTTAAAACTAATTCGGCTTCTTCACGTTTGTGCTTTAGAACGGCTGGAACCCTTAGCCTCCCAAGATATATTGACGAACCACTTTGCTTTGCAAGCATTGCAAACCAAGTGTGGAACCACTCAAGAGCTTGTTGATCATCAGTGATAAAAAGCAAAAGACATATGCAGAAAGAATGGGGCTCCCAGTTTTATGTTTGTAATGTATATATGTGTTTCTAATTTTTTTCCTCTTCAAATGGTGAGATAATGCATAATTAAATACTATCAAATCTTTGTGATTAAGGTGCACTTAATCCACCATTTAATCACAATAATGCCAACTTGTAACTGTTGTAGTGTTTAAACTTCTGAAATTCAACTTCAGATTTCAGTTTCTCAATCATTTATGATGAGCTCTCCAAACAGCAATAACAGAAGCGACAGATATCGGCATCACCAGAGGATGTAACGAGGAGCGGAACATCCTTATGATCAAATAATTATTTCTGGTAGTGTTTGAGTAAGCGAACACAACCAAATACCATTTTTCGTAGGGAAAAGCGAAGTCAGAAACTAGGAAAATCCCTCGAAGCATTTGGAGTAAAGGAGCGAGGATGGTGATCGATTTTTCTTAAAAGAGCAATAAAGGAAGACGTCATACCCAAGATGCTTGAATATCAAAGCTTCCATTGGTAAAGACCATACTGTTCCTGCAAAGCCATATACTCCAGACAGTACTCGTAATATCTTTACTACTAATATCAAAGATGACATTCACTTGGGAAGTAAACAACTGGCTACATATGTTCTTACTACTAATATTTTTGTTATTTATAGTGGGAATGTTATCTCCTAAAGAGGGGGTCGAAATATAGCTAACAATTTTCGGTCGGAAGAGGTGATTCAGAAGGCCAATGTTCCAAGAACAATAGTTTAAAGTTAGGTGCGAGACTAAATGAGATTGTCAAGGTTGGAAAATTTCAATTTTATACAAAGATAATGATTTATCTGTATCAAAAGGCAGCCACCTATCCAATGTAAAAATGGATGGATTGATTTGAAACCATTCAAAAGACCTTGCCAGATCCTTGAGGAGTAAGGTTTTTTATTAGCATGAAATGGAGAGGAAGTGTGCTAGTACTTGGATTTACAAACCTTGGCACAAAGGAAATTACTGTTTTGTAGAAGAGTTAAACCATTTTTAGCAAGAAGAGACTTATTGAAAATGGATAAATTTTTAAAGTTGAATCTACCAAAATTCCGATGCAAAGAGAGAAAAAGCCAGTTTACCCGGTGTATCCTTTTATTATTATTATTATTATTATTTTCTTTTCTTGTAAATTAGCGATGAGGTGAGTTTCGAACTTAGGACTTTCTGGTCACTAGTAAGAGCCTTTTCCACTAGGCTATTCGATTGACTCTAGTGAATCCTGTTATTATTAAATGCATTAGAATTATAACTCCAAAGAAAATTAGCAAATATAGATTCAAGCCGACATAGGATAAACAAGAATGAAGGTTAAAACAGATTTTATTAGCGTTGTTTTAACCGCTTGATTAAGAAATTTAGAGCTACAACTTCAAATTCATTTTTAACCTTGTCAATGATATTGAGAAAAACCATGTTTTTATTTGTGTGGACATCAAGATCAACTCCTAAATAGATATCAAACACAAAAGAACCACCAATTTTTAAAGGAGACAAAACTCTATTCCTAACTTGAACCGGAGAAGAAGGCTTAGAAAAGATTTAGGAATTATCAAAATTAACTAATTGCCCAGAGGCATTACAGTAACTAATCAAGACCCCATAAAAAATTTAATATAAATAGAATCAAGTTTTAAAAAGAAATAGTTATGATCCGCAAAGAGCAGATGTGTGAGCTTATTGGAGTTACGAGTGCTACCAATACCCTTGATAAGGTTGGAAGTTGGCGCAGCAGTAGGGCTAGCAGAAAGAGCTTCAGTGCAAATAGACAAGATGATTGGGGAGAAAGGGTCTCCCTATCGAGGGCCAGAGGAAGGTTTAATGGGGAAGATACATTTCCATTTAGAAGGACTTAATACTGGATCGTGAAGATGAAATCCCTAATAAGAGCAATCTAGGCAGGATGAAAATTCATAACCGAGAGAACTTGCCACAAAAAATCCCAATTAATGATGTCGAAAGATTTACTCATGTCAATTTTTGTTGCGCCAAACACCACTTCCTTCCATTCAGAAATTCTAATGTGATTAGTTAATTCTTGAGTAAGAATAATAATATCTTGAATTTTTCTACTAGGTATAAAATCATTTTGAAAATAAAAAATTATAGATGGCAAGAAAGGTTTTAATCTATTAACAAGAATTTTGACGAAAGTTTATAAAGCGTAGTAAATAAACTTATAGGTCTATAATATGAAATTAGAAGAGGAATCACTTTTCGAAATAAGGGTTATAAAAGTATTATTAAGTTCTTTATGAATACGACCTCCGTTTAAAAATTTTAAAACTGAAGAACAAATGTCATTCTTAAGAAGGTACCAATTATCTTGGTAAAATCGTGCAGGAAACTCAACAGGGCAGGGGACTTATTTGGGTACATTTGGAAAAAAGAGCTACATGGACCTCCTCATTAGTGAAAGGATGGAGAGAAGATGAGATTGAGCACCATTTCATTTAGGGATAATATTTGAAAATTCATATTTATTTAAAAAGTTAATATGTTGCTAAGGGTTTGTGGCGGTGTAAACCGTAAAGCTTTGAAAAAAAATTAGTACAAGTATTTTGAATAGATGATTCATCAGTAATTAACGTATTATTGTCATTAAAGATTTGAAGGATTGGATTAATACAAAACCTAGTTTTAGTATATGTATGAAAATTGGGCACCCGAACTTTATGAACTTTTTCAAATAGGCACATGATGACCTTTTTATCGCAAGTAGGCAGTTGGACCCCAAAATTAGCACCTGAAGTTTTGTTTTTCACAATTTTCTTAATTTCTCAAATTTTTGACATTTAAAAATTCCCTAACCCAGTGTCAAGTTACTCATATTAAAAATATGACGTTCTAGAGGCAAAAATTTAGAGAAAAGTTCAGGTGTCATTACTAAATAGGATTTTAGGCGCCAAAAATTTGAACAAAGTTCAGGTGCCACCTCTGAAAGTCATTCTTCTTTATTAATTGCATATCTATACTATTGAAAAAAAAAATCAGAAAACGGTTTTACAACGAGATCTAACATTTACATAAACACTCATCAATGGCCAGTATTCTAACTTGATTCTATTGTAACCTTTGTATACAAAACCAACTAACTTAAATGATGAAGAATGAAAATAACACATCAATGTTTCTATAATCTTAGGTAGTAATAAAAATTGAATGCGCCTGCATCAAGCTGTTGTACCTTGCGCATAAACACTTATACTATAGGTCTGTGGAGTGCACGCGCCAGCTTTAAGAGTTGTACCTTATGCAGAATCAATTGTACCCTCGTCATGGTTGTCATATGCGCTGCATCAAGTGCTTGTACGTTGTGCTTATTGGTTGTACATCTACAGTGCAAAGATTTTCTATATCTGTGCCAGATCTAGATCCTTCCAGCCCCTTCCCCTTTTTCCCATCTCTCAAACCCCCTTTTGGATTCTTCTAGCACTCCTCCCCCACTCAATCATTGAAACCATCAGCCTCCCTCCCTCCACTCTTTCCACCCCCGCCGCCGTTCAAACACTTAGACATATGGGTCTTCCTCTTTCGAACCCTCCACCTTCGAAAATGACAAGTCTCAAAGAACAAAAGGTATATATTTACTTTTCTTGTAGTATTCTTTGTTTCAGTTTCACAATTTCAAATAGGATGTCTTAATGTTCAGGTCTGAGATGCAATTTTTGTTAACCTCAAAATTTCCAGTTCTTTGTGCTTTAAGAGTGAACAACAATTTGGTGAGTCATGAACCTCAAGTCACCAATATCGTTGTATGTATATTGTTTATGTAACTTGATTTTGAGATCTGATTTGAATGTGAAGAAAATACCATAAAATCAGGTCAAGAAAATACCTTAAGGTCTTGGTTTACGGCTTACCTTATATGCATCAGCTTTAAGAAAATACCTTACTGGTGCTCCTCGACAACCCATGGTGGTCTAGCAGTGTTAAATCCGAAGATGACAATTGTGAGGAAGGTACGTAGTTTGTTTAATTAGAGGATGTTGCAATTTTTAATGGAACTCCATTTTTATGTATTCATTATTATCATGGCAGCTTTCAAGCTCATGGAATACAGTTCACAATGGCTCTCGACCAGAGATCGTTGATGATGATTTGCCCAATGTGATGACTTGTGCTAATTACTTGAAGCTTCCTCCATATTCCACCAAGGTATCAGTAATTGATGAGTCAGAATATTAACTTTTAAGACGTGTTGTTATTGTCTAATTTCGATTGAACTGTTTCTTTTACTCATGAATTGTTCGATATCTTATATTTAACAGGAAATTATGTACAAGAAATTATTGTATGCTATAAATGAAGGTCAGGGATCATTTGACCTTGCTCCACATTTCTTAGATGTCGAATTTATCCAAATTGATGTGGATGAGTTGGTGGTATGCTCTCTTATTACTTATATAAATATCATACAGTAAGATAATATTCGGATTCCATACAGTGATTTCCCCTGAATTTATAGCATTGTTTCCACAACTTTGAATCCTACCTTGAAATTTGATTGCAGTAACGTTTACTACTTCTCTAAGGCTTTCATTGCTGCTATAATATAGAATTGTTGGACATAGTTTGTTGTTCTAAACATATGCTGATATGAGAGGTTGTTTGTTGCAAATCAAATGTAGTAGAAGAATTTGGGATACGATCAATCCTAACATTCATATTGTTAAATACCGGTGTTACAGCTGACAAGTTTGAGGACACCAAAAAGGAAGAAATTGAGAAAAATATAGCCTTATCAAATTCATGCTCTAAAGATGCATTGTGACAAGTATAAAAATCACTCAAAACATGTGATTTCTTTTTATTAACAAAATCAAGTGGCTATTTGATATTCTAATATTTGATTGTTGTATTTGGTATTCAACCATACCTATGTATTAGGGGGACGATTCTCGACACTTTTAGTTGTACAATGTTGTCGAGCAAATGATACTCTGGCTACTGATGTTGAATTGAATGATAATGGAGTGAATGATGTTCAATTGAAGTGATCACGAGCTCTCCTCATATGCATGGTTTTCATTGATCGATCATGTCCTTTCGTATATATGCATGATTGGACATTCATGTGATGTTTAGAAGGGTCACCGAAATTTTTTTATAGAGAAGTTAAGGATTCACATTATAAATATGCTCATGAAATCACCAAAATGCTTAATGAGAAGTAGCAATCAATGGTGAACTTTCTTTGCATCTAATATTGTTCATTTTTAGTGCTAAATATAATGCGTTGTTGGATTCTTATGATGATTTGCTTTTTTGTGCAGAACAAAGAGCTCAACACCTATGTTTCTTTGAAAAAAAGTTGATCCTGTTAGTTATCTCATTTATTAGAGTAGTTCTTTGGATTTTTTAACTCATATACTAACTAGAAAGAGTAGAGAGATTGTCAAGAATAGGAATAAACTATCGTAAAGACGTACTTACACAATAATTCAAGCACCTTTATAATCAATTTTATGTATTGAGTAAATGGCTTAAGCTATAGTCCCATTTGGAAGGTTTTCCGATGTTGTGAGATAATATAAAATAAGCACATTACAAAATGTAATTTGACCCTGTGGGAACTGATTTCTTATAATTTTGTGTCATATTAAGTTCATTACTTACTTTACATTATTGACATGGTTAGCTTAGTTGTATAAGTTTACGGCTTTTTGTGACTTGATGTTCCTGTTTGCTTTAAATTTTCTTATTCGTATCTTAAATGCTTGTCTAGATACCTTCCTCAGGTCAATATTGAGCCTCTTGATGTCAGCTCTATTGCGTAGATTAGTCATAATTCAGTAATACAGGATAGTAATTTGCAGCAGATGACAAAGACGGAACAACAAAATGTCTACAATGAGCAAGGAACTCAAACCAACAAAGTAATATTGAAAGTGAAACATCATCACCTAAGCAGGCTGTTAAGTCCATTGCCGGGACGTCCATTGTGACGTCTTTGCAGCTGAAGAGGTTTAAATGGAGTTGCAGCAGACTGCTATCTTGGATTTGCAGCAGTGGCAATGGGAATAGCATCAGGGGAACCAGGATGGGGAGGCTACGACAGTTCAGATTAGGAAGATTGCAGTTCATCAGATCCTTAACACATGTAAAAATGTAGTTAAGCCCAATGTGAAATTAACACCCGCCCGTCAACCGACGGGCACCTCCCACTAGTCAAATACAAATCCACCAATCATTATACGGATGATACCTCCACATCCACCTCCAATAAAGATAACAATTTTCTTCAATTTTTTAGGCTCCTGAACTACTCTTTTTTTCCCGAATCAGCCCTTGATGACCTTTTTTTCCCCAAATAGGCCCCTGTACCCAAAAAATGGCACCTGAACTTTTTTTAAAAAAATTTCTCTAATTTTAAATATTAGATAGACGGCAAATTAGTCTAACCACATCTAAAACTAACTCAAGCTAATTATAAACTAACCCAACCTCAAATATTTAACCCAACCTCATTAAAAACATCATCTTTAACCTTTCACCCCACACCCACCCTTTTCCTTCACCATCGCCGCCATCATTTTCGTTCACCACCACCACCATGAGTTCTTAACTTTATTCCATTTTCTTCATCTCATATAGACAAAGATTTCAATTTTTTAATCATAAGAAAAAATATAATCAAAATAAAATAGCCCGCCATCCCCAATTCAACCACGCCTCTATCACATCACCCAACTTTAAATCCCCAAATCTATTTCGTGGGCTGAAATCAGTGACACCAACGGGGATGCGGATAGAGATTGCAGATTGTAGTTTGTTGGGGTTGAATTTCTTCTATTTGAGATACAAATTGGGAATTGAAGTTTTCTGAGGTTGAATTGAGAGCTGTTCGCAGGTGGGGTGGGGGGGCTGTTTGCAGGTGGGGTGGGCTGTTTGCAGGTGGAGTGAGGTGCACCGAGGGGGTGGCGGTTCTGTTGGTTGCAGGTGCGCAGGGGGGTGTTGGTTGACAGGTGGGGGTGGGGGGGGGGGGGTGGGGGGGGGGGGGGCTGTTGGTTGCAGGTGCGGGGGGTGGGGGCAGGGGCGGACCTAGAGGGGGGTAGGGGACTGCCCCCCTAGGTCTTTCGATTTCGTTATATATCGTATACTTTTTTGGGATTTTTTTGATATCTAAAATAAAAATTGTTTGTAAACTAAGTAAAAGTCTAGCATAGTTGGTTAGGAGCTTCCTTTAAAGGGTCAAGCCCTCCAAGGCACATTTGTTAACACAATTTTGCACTTTTGTTGATTTTTAACACTTTTTCTTTAAAATTTTGCCCCCGCCCACTAAATTTTATTCAAATTTGGCCCCCCCTTTATTTTCATCCTGGTTTCGCCCCTAGGTGGGGGGACTGTTGGTTGCAGGTGCGGGGGATGGGGGAGGGGGGTAGGGTCGGGGTTTTTTCTAAAAAAATTTTAAATTAATAATTATATTTGTTTTTAAAAAGTTTCAATTGATTTTTCTAATCTTAAAAATTGAATCTGAATATCGAATACAACTCGAGTATAAAATTTAAATACAAACATGAATTCAAGTTTCAAATACGAGAATGCCATTTTTTTGTCTCGCATCTGAACTTTTTCTTCAACTTTAGCCCTTAAATGTCTTTTTCCAGAATGGCACCTGAACTTTTCTCAAATATTTCCATCCAAAAACTCATATTTTCAATATGACTAACTTACCCCTGGGTTAAGGAATTTTTAAATTTAAAAAACCTGAGAAATTCAGAAAAATGTGAAAAATGAAAGTGCAGGTGCCATTTTTCAAGCCCAGGGGCCTATTTGGGAAAAAAGGTCACCAAGGGCTGATTTGGGATCTTTGAATTAGTTCAGGGGCCTAGATGAAAAAAGCCTCTTCGATTTAACTTAAAGCAAAAAGAAAAGGTAAAAACGCGGCATTTCTTTTATCTAGTTCCCTGGTATTTTTTTCTCCAAAGAGAAACAATTGTTACTGTAATAACACGACCTGATATTAATAATAAAATTGTGATAGTTAAAACTAAAACGTGACTTGTTAAGCGCTCACAAAATATTTTTTTACGAGAATTGTTAAGAGGCTTGATATCGTTTGTTAACGAGTCAGTTTAATTGGGCCTAACCTAACCTAAGTCTTCTATAAAAATGAGCCGTGTTAAAAAACACAAACAAAAAAAATAAAAATAAACAGCCGCTTGTGCTCTCACCAAAACAATCGTCTTCTTCTTGCTACAAGATTGACAACGGTATCAGGTTTTGCTATTTGATTGTTTCCAGATTCGACGTGAGGGTGAGCTATTGCGTTGCTGTTTGCTTGAGGTAAGTTCTTACTCACGTTTGCCTACTTTCTTATACATGGGTTTGTGCAAGTGCATGTGTTATGTGTGGTAATTGTAACATGTTATGATTGTTGATGCTAAGTGCATATGGACATGAAATTAGATGTGGATCTAAGGGTTGTTGAGTTATATATGAGTTAGTTGTATGTGTTAGGATAGTTTATTGTCATGATCCGGCAACGTGGGACTAGAATAGGTGCCGGTCACTGGGGTGATGCGGGCGATGGCGGGATATTGCCATGATAGATTAGGTGCCGGTCACTGGGGTGATGCGGGTGATGGCGGGATATCGCCATGATAGATTAGGTGCCAGTCACTGGGGTGATGCGGATGATGGCGGGATATTGCCATGATAGATTAGGTGCCGGTCACTGAGGTGATGCGGGTGATGGCGGGATATTGCCATGATAGATTAGGTGCCGGTCACTGGGGTGATGCGGGTGATGGCGGGATGTCGCCATGATAGATTAGGTGCCGGTCACTGGGGTGATGCGGGTGATGGCGGGATATTGCCATGATAGAGTAGGTACCGGATTTGGTGCATATAGTATACTGCATGTGTTGTTACATGAGGATTTTGGATTATATGACGTTATCTGGATTGGGCTTGTTTGTTGCTGTTTGAACTATTGGATTTCCCTTATGTTATTATATTCACTTTTCCCTTGTTGAGGTGTTTGTGCTCTTGTCGCATTCACATCACGTGTGTGGGTTGGTAGCCACCCGTGAGTAGTATTCACCAGCTGTCGAGCTGACCCCTTCGGGGACTTATTCTTTTAGCAGGTTAGTTGCGTTGCAGTGTGCATTGACCCTGCTTTGGTGAGTGGCGATGGTGACATTAGGATATCCCTCAGTCATTTTAGTGTCTCTGTGTTCACATGTTGTATTTCCTGTTTTACCCCTTTGTAGTAGTAGAACTGAAAGTAAGTTGATTTCGTCTTTTGTATTGTGGGTCATAGATTGTCACACCCTGATGGATATGTTTTAACCCTATTTTAGTAAACCAGATTTTGACTATTTTGTTGATGTATTTTAATTCTTTCAGTCATTTAAAAATGTATGTATTCATCGAGTCATCCATCGAGTGGTGACTCTGTTATTGATTGATAGCGAGCCTAACCTCAGGGGGGCCCACCTGGGGCGGGTCGTTACAGTTACGGAGAGGAGAAAAATATTCGATTTTTTCCTCCAATAAATACCCAATTTTTAATAAAAATATTCAATTTTTGTGTTAAAATTCAATCTTTTTGTGCTAAAGTTCAATCTTTTTGGTTTAAAAGGCGATAAAGATTCAACCTTTTTGTGAAATGTGATGATGGGTTTGTGAGATTCGTATGTTAATGATTCCACTTTGTTGATAGATATTCAATCTTTTTGGTGCAATTGTGATAAAGATTCAATCTTTTTGAGAATGATGGGTTTGTGTGAAACTTGGCTTTTTTTGGTTGAAGAATGAAGAAGATGATGGAAGTTGAAGAGGGTGGGAATATGTTTTGTCTTGAATTGGATACTAAAGGGGGTGGGGTTAAATGAGGGTTGGGTTGAGGTTGGGTTAATTTAATAGTACTTGAGTTAGTTTTTAAGTGTAATCTAACTATTTGCCCTCCATCTAAAATAAAAAATCTGAGAAATCATTAAAATTGTGAAAAACGAAAGTTCAGGTGCCAATTTTAGGGTCCAGGTGCCTACTTGGGATAAAAAAGTCATCAAATACCTATTTGGCAAAGTTCAGAAAGTTCAGGTGCCCAGAAGAAATTAAGCTACAAATTTAATATTTAAATCACCATTTTTAGCCCAGTTTACTTTCGCCCTGGTGCTCCAGTACAAATGTTATGCCTCAAGGAACATATCAAGTTGATTATTCAAAGAGGTGATAAGATTGTCGTTTTGAGCAGTAACCGGTCTAACTTGAAGCCAGGTTAGGTTTGATTGCACATCTTTGATTCTTTACAAAGATATTGACAATTCGATTTTTATTCCATTTTTTAATTTCAAGCTTAAACATTTTTGCTTAAGAAAAGGTCATGCATATTATTAGCATGTTGATTATTATGGCTAACCCAAAAGGAATTGAGGATAGACTTTAATTCAGGTAACCTGGAGAGGAATTGCTTGAGTTTGAAAGGTCGAGCGTTGCAAGAGAAATGAATTGGGTGAACACGACAAGGGACAAATGATCCGATTTTTGGATGGGGAAAAATTACAACTAGCACTAGGGAAGGAGTTAAACCAAGAATTTTTAGTCATAGCCCTGTCCAACTTTTCAAAAATCTTCCCGTTATTCCTATGACCCGACCAAGTAAAGAAATTACCTAGACTAGGAAAGTCTTGAAGATCAAAATCATTGACTCAAATCCTTAATGAAAGCACCATCAAAATTGGACTTCTCACTAGCGAACACAACTTGAATAAAGTCACCAAACAGAAGGATGGTAGGAGAACTAAATGGAGCTAAACACAAAGCAAGATCGGGTTGGACACACAATCGGTAGATGTTTACATGAACCAAACCATGGATCGAAGAAGAAATGGACCTTTTCTTTGAAGAACAAACTGAGATTACATCACATATATCCTTTAATGAACATCAGGAAAATCAAAACACTCACATCACTAACAACCAGAGTTTGCCGGACTACTCCAATGTAACTCAAAAACCACCTACAAGGATTTAAATCTGAATCAAACGATTCATGGGACACTACCTCCCCGGACTTTAACCATTACTTTTATGCGGGGTTTGTTGTTTGTAAGACAAAGCTTCTTATCTACATTTTAGAGCAAAACTGGTGAGATCGGAGTGTGATTCCACTACAATTTTCATTATGTGGTAGATTTATCATGGCTTAATTTCATCTGGGCACCTGAACTATTTTTTAATTCCCAAATAGGCACCTGATGACCTTTTTGTAAGAAATAGGCACCTGGATCCCAAATAGGCACCTGAACTATTTTTTAATTCCCAAATAGGCACCTGATGGCCTTTTTGTAACAACTAGGCACCTGGACCCCAAATAGGCACCTGAACTATTTTTTAATTCCCAAATAAGCACATGAACTTTCGTTTTTCACAATTTTTTTAATTTCTCATATTTTAAAATTTTAAATGGAGGGCAAAATAGGCAAACTACACTTAAAACTAACTCAACCTAATTATAAACTAACCCAACCTCAAATATTTAACCCAACCTCATTAAAAACATTATCTTCAACCTTTCACCCCACCCTCACCCCCACCCCACCGCTTTCCTTCACCATCACCACCATCATCTTCGTTCAACCACCACTATAAATCTAGCCTAAGCAAATAAACGAGATCAAGGAAAAGTTGTTGTCGCATGTGGGGGGCGGGGGGTTGTTGATGCTGTCGCAGGTGGGTGGGGGGGGGATTGTTGTTGTCGCAGGTGGCGGGGTTGCTGTAGTCGCAGGTGGGGGGGGGGGGGGGGCGGGGGGGGGGGGGCGGGGGGGGGGGGGGGGGGGGGTTGTTGCTGTTGTCGCAGGTGGGTGGGGGTTGTTGCTGTCGCAGGTGGGGGAGAGGGGTTGGGGGTAGGCTGTGATTTTTTTTATTTTTAGTTTTTAGGTGGTGATTTTTTATTTTTGGCCTCTAGAATCTTATTTAGTAATGGCACCTGAACTATTCTAAAAAAAATTTACCTCTAAAAAGACATATTTTCAATATGACTAACGTGCCCCTGGGTAAAGGAATTTTTAAAATTTGAAAATTTGAGAAATTAATAAAATTGTGAAAAACGAAAGTTCAGGTGCCTATTTGGAAATTAAAAAATAGTTCAGGTGTCTATTTGGGTCCAGGTGCTTAGTTGTTACAAAAAGGTCATCAGGTGCCTATTTGGGAATTAAAAAATAGTTCATGTGCCAAGATGAAATTAAGCCATATATCATTTAAGGAAGTTTATTGCTACCAGATTATTACCAACTGCATGAAAGAGAGATAATTACAGCAATGGTCCCAATAAATGAGGCGAAATTGTACTTTAGTCATAGTTAGTGTTACATGATGCGCAAATAGTTCCTATTTTGATGGCACCGTTAGTTTAAACGGTTTTTGATATTTTTGGACAAATTTTTTGGTCAAAATGAAGATTTTGAAAAGTTTGGGTCATGTAGAACTATTTGGGTCTAAACTATCTTTTTTCTTTTTATTATTATCATTATTATTATTATTATTTTCATAAATATTCTCATTATTATTATTATTATTTCTAATATTAATAATATTTTCATTGTTATTCTTATTATATTATTATTATTATTATTACTATTTTCATTATTATTGTTATTACTATTTTGATTATTTTTTATTATTATTATCATTATTATTGTTTGGACGACCGTTCCAAATTGGTCATCTTCTCCGGCGGGGTGGTCGGAATCGGTTCGACACATAAGGCGGACTTCTGTTTAACTTAGGTGGCTCGGCTAGTTGAAAATAATAATAATATATTTATAAATTATATTAATAATAATGAAAATAATAATAATAATAATTAAATTTCAAGTTAATAAATTATACTTCGGAATTTATTTAATTAAATCATGCGGTCCGATCAAATATGTACGTGTGACATTTATTATCAAATTATAAATGGTTACATGGAGATTGGATCGTCCAATTATGGTTCGACATATGAGAAATCGGGATCATAATAAATAATTATTTTCACCAAATAAATACGTGAAATAATTAATGTAATATATAAATTATGTCTTTAGAACAAATAAAAAGATACTCCCTCCGTTCCAATTTAATTGACGTTTTGGGAATTCGTGTCAAACTTTGACTACAAATTACTTTATATTCATTAGTCCACAAAATATAAAATTGATATAATTGAATTCGGTTTTCAAAATACTTTCATAATATTATTTTTTTGTAATTTTATATAATGTAAATATAAAGTAATTGATGATTGAAGTTGTGTTTCGAAAAGCGTTAAGTCAAGTATTTTGGAATGGAGGGAGTATAATTTATCCATCAAATCATATACTTATTCTTTTATTAAATTAAAAGAATAATTATTAAAGGGCCAAGCCCAAGTCAAAGCTCAGGCCCAAGTTAAAGCTCAAGCCCAAGTCAAAGCTCAAGCCCGTGGATTCGTTTGCCTATAAATAGAGCATTCTCATTCATTTGAAGGGGAGATGATTCATTTGCAAGATATACAAAAAGCAGAAGAAGATAAAAGCTCTTCAAATCAGAGAACACTTCCTCAGCATTCAACCTGCAACTGAATTCATCAATATTCAAGCCTTTGAATCTTCGAATATTCAAGTATTCAAACTTCAAACATTCAAGCATTCAACAAGCAAGTCCAAGAACAAGCTGCGAATGCCCTTGACTTGTAGTCTGAAGTAGAATCAAAGGAACAAATATAGATTGTACCCAAAATCATCAAATATATATTTTATTGCGACTGCTTATTTTCTTGTTGTCAATTAAATTCAAGACTAAAGAAACTTTGTTGTTACAATCACTACTAGAAAAAACAGCAAAAACGATGAGATTCTAACTCATTGTATAACTACACAGAGTTCCGGTATCCATTATAATATCTCATACAGAACGTAAACATAAACTTTGAAATGTCTTCAAGCGGTGTTGAAACCTCTACTGTTGATGCTTCGACTATCGATACTTCAAGCGTTTCGATGGTTGACTCTACTGTTGTTACCACAAAATATTGGACAAAGTTCTGGAGGGTCTGTTTTTCCTCCAGGTTTTGGATTTGGTCCAACTGTGCCACCACAGAATTTCAACAACATTCCGGTGGTGATGACAAATGCTGAGGCAAAACCAGAAACTTTTTTTGGTACGAACTTTAAGAGTTGGAAACACCAAATGAGATGAATGGTTATTAAGATTATGTGAGAATATAATTCACATAATTGGTGTAACTCCAAGAGAAGGGAGTGTACACAATTTTCATGTGAATGATTAATTTGTTTCGAAATTAATCATGTGAAAATAACTAAGATTAATTTTGAGAAATTAATCGTATGACTAAGAAAGGGAAAACCTTTTGTATATGAGGGATTAAAGTTTGTTCAACAAACTAATGCTAGAAACACTTGATAAAGTGATTGATAGACTAGTGAGATATTGCCAAAAAACCTCTTAAATGAGAGTGATAGTAGATGGTTTAGTGAACAACCTCTATGGATGTTGAGGCATGTGAAAAACAAGTTGATTGTTGATATAGGTCATGTTGTTAGAACTTGGACCTAGATTTTGTTATGGAAAACAAAGTTGTACGAATATTGAAATTGTTTGTTGATGAACAACTTATGAAAAAAAAAACGTCGTTATTGTGAAAATTGGACTAAGAAAAGAAATGAGGAAATATCTCATGAAATAATTTTATGCATATTGATTATCAATGTTTTGAAAGTATGCATACGTGAGCAAAAAGTTATTCATAAGTGTGTTTATAATAACTTTGAATAATTCAAATAGATGTATTTTTTATGATGAATATTAGAGACCTATCATATATGATGATAGTTTTGAAACCTCATAAACTTATTACAAAGTATGGGGTACGTCTAATGTAAATGACGAGAGAATGTTTGGATTTTGAATTAAAGACATTCAAAATATTTTGAGAGTTAATGTTTGAAGCAAAAATTATCTTCAAATTGATCAGTACGTTTAATTCAATTTGAAGATAATTACTTGAGTAAATTTTTGAAGATAATCTAAACAGATTAATCAATTTGAAGATAATTTTTGAACTTCATTTCCTTTGGAAATGCTTCAAACATTAACTCTCAAAATATTTTGAATGTCTTTAATTCAAAATCCAAACATTCTCGTCATTTACATTAGACGTACCCCATACTTTGTAACAAGTTTATGAGGTTTTAAAACTATCATCATATATGATAGGTCTCTAATATTCATCATAAAAAATACATCTATTTGAATTATTTAAAGTTATCATAAACACACTTATGAATAACTTTTTGTTCACGTATGCATACTTTCAAAACATTGATAATCAATATGCATAAAATTCTTTCATGAGATATTCCTCATTTCTTTTCTTAGTCCAATTTTCAAAATAAGGACGTTTTTTTTTCATAAGTTGTTCATTAACAAACAATTTCAATATTCGTATAACTTTGTTTTTCATAACAAAATCTAGGTCCAAGTTCTAACAACATGACCTATATCAACAATCAACTTGTTTTTCACATGCCTCAACATCCATAGAGGTTGTTCACTAAACCATCTACTATCACTCTCATTTAAGAGGTTTTTTGGCAATATCTCACTAGTCTATCAATCACTTTATCAAGTGTTTACTAGTATTAGTTTGTTGAACAAACTTTAATCCCTCATATACAAAAGGTTTTCCATTTCTTAGTCATACGATTAATTTCTCAAAATTAATCTTAGTTATTTTCACATGATTAATTTCGAAACAAATTAATCATTCACATGAAAATTGTGTACACTCCCTTCTCTTGGAGTTACACCAATTATGTGAATTATATTCTCACATAATCTTAATAACCATCTCATTTGGTGTTTCCAACTCTTAAAGTTCGTACCAGAAAAAGTTTCTGGTTTTGCCTCAGCATTTGTCATCACCACCGGAATGTTGTTGAAATTTTGTGGTGGCACAGTTGGACCAAATCCAAAACCTGGAGGAAAAACAGACCCTCCAGAACTTTTTCCAATATTCACTGTTGTGGTAACAACAGTAGAGTCAACCATCGAAACGTTTGAAGTATCGATAGTCGAAGCATCAACAGTAGAGGTTTCAACACCGCTTGAAGACATTTCAAAGTTTCTGTTTACGTTCTGTATGAAATTTGTTTTAAGCTGTAGGGAAGAGACACTAAAAACAGAACTGTAACAGAGAACTTTTAGCAAAAAGTTTATCACACTAAACATAAACTAACCAAGGCTTGTGCGAACACAATCTCCTTAAAACAAATTTCCTCTCTACCCGTAGGTACTAAGGTAATCCGAAAGAATTTGTTTCTCAGGATACAATGGTTATACCAATCACTGCCTTAGAAGCACTCTAAGCAGTGTATCGCGAACCGATTGGACCAAGAACTATCACCAGAAATTTTTTATAGGAAAAGTATTTTATGTTTTGTTGTTGTGTTTCCTGAAGTGGGGTGGAATGGGTTTTTATAGCTGGAATTGGGGAGTGGTGATCAATCACTCCATAACTCCTACCATCATTGTATTAACTCTGCAGTATTTAATACAATCATAACCCCCTAGTAAATGCCTGACTAATGCAAGACAGTTACGAATTTCAAAGGTTGAAGCATTTCAAAAGTCGGACTAAATGCAATCATAACCCCTAGTAAATGTCTGACTAAATGCAAGACAGTTATAAATTTCAAAGATTGAAGCATTTCAAAAGTTGGACTAAATGCAATCATAACCCCATAATAAATGCCTTAAATGTGGAAGCTAAACATTGTCCCACTACACTTACTTAGCTTTCCTTCACACAACTTCTTTTACATTCATTTTTCCAACAATTGAGAAGTAATTGATTAGCTTAATACACTTTAATTGAAAATAATAAGGGTGCGTCTGGTAGTCTGGAATGGAATGATGTAGGAATGGAATGACTTCAGTAATGGAATGAGTAAAGGAAATGAATGAACAAATGATTCTTATTATTTTGTTTGGTATGGTCGTGGTAATGTAATTCAATTACCATTAACCATTACATTTCTTAGTTTGGTATGATGTAACAATAATCATAATATAACTAAATTACTAATGTACCACTAAATATATTCAAGTAAATATTATATTATCTAAACACAATTGTTTATCTTCCCAAAAATAACAATTTAATAATAAAATTACTTTTCAATTAATTAATCACAACAAATTAATGAACATGTATTGGAAAATAGATATATAGTAGAACATACAAATATTAATCTCAAACACTTTAACTTAGTTTTTCGGTTCGCTCCCCCTATGTGGTCGGCCTTCTTACCCGTCTGCCTCCGGTTATTTAATTAAATAAGAAATTTCTATAATAATAGTGTCAACTTTCTCAATGTAGTCAAAGCCGATTGTCTAAAGATAATCTTATTTTCATCACTATTATTATTATTACTATTATTATCCTAAAATAATAATGATAGTAATAAATATGATAATAATAATAAAAATAATAGTAATAATAATAAATATGATAATAATCATAATAATAATAATAATAAATATGATAATAATAATAATAATAATAATAGTAGTAATAATATTAATGAATATAATAGTAATAATAATAATAATAATAATAATAATAATAGTAGAGATAATGATAGTTATTATAATAATAATAATAATAATAATAATAATAATGATAATAATAATAATAATAATAATGCAAATTTCTCAATGTAATCAAAGCCGCTTGTGTAAATGTAATATTTTTAGAATAATTTGTTATAATTATAAATATTGTAACCCTGTCCTATTTTTCCTCATTCGATTCCCTCATCTGAAGTAATGGATGATTACGCCCAATTTGAGAGTAATGGGTATTACCTCAAATGGGGGAATGAGATTAACTAAGGAATGCAATGAATATCAATTCCTAAGTACCAAACCAAGTCATTCAATTCCATTCCTGTTTAATTCATTCCATTCCACCATACCAAACACACTCTAAGTACTATATATGTACACATGAAGGACCGCTAATTGTTGATTAAGTCTTCATTGGTGACCTGTCCTTGTTTTTTTTTTTTGGCTTTTTTTCATCTAGGCCCCTGAACTAATTAAAAGTTCTCAAATCAACTCTTGGTGAGCTTTTTTTTTCCAAATAGGTCCCTGTACCCGAAAAATGGCATCCGAACTTTTTTTAAAAAAAATTCTCTGATTTTAAATATTAGATAGAAGACAAATTAGTCTAATCACATCTAAAACTAATTCAACCTAATTATAACCTAACCCAACCTCAAATATTCAACTCACCCCATTAAAAACATCTGCAAACTCAATTTGCTTGTACCACTTTTTCTTGTCAACAAACTTCTTCTTCCAATTTGCGGACCTTGAATTATTGAAGCCAAAGAGCAAAAATACTTTGCATTTGACCATTCAGGTGCCTTTAAGCATCTTCAATAGCTTGATTATTTAGCAATTTTTTAATGTGAAGTTGGTTTAAATTAAAAAAATTGGATTTTTAATATTCTTCTGAATATGTTGTAAGATTCTACAGGTGGGTGGGTCTGTGGGGAGGGGGGGTGCTTACGTCATATGGGCGTAGGGGAGGGTTTTTTTAAATTTTTGAAGTTATTATTAATAATTATATTTATTTTTAAAAAGTTTAAATATATTTTAATCTAAAAAATCGAATATGAATATCGAATACAACTCGAATATACAATTTAAATACAAACATGAATTCGAGTTTCAAATACGGGAATGTCAAAATATTTTTTTTTGTCTCACACCTGAACTTTTTCTTCAACTTTGGCGCTTAAATGTTTTTTTTTCGGAATGGCACCTAAACTTTTCTCGAATATTTCTCTCCAAAAAATTGTATTTTCAATATGACTAACTTGCCCCTAGGTTAAGGAATTTTTAAATGTCAAAAACCTCAAAAATTCATAAAAATGTGCAAAAATGAAAGTTCAGGTGCCATTTTTTGAGCCCAGGGGCCTATTTGGGAAAATAAGGTCACCAAATGCTGATTTGAGACTTTTAATTTGTTCAGGGGCATAGATGAAAAAAAGCCTTTTTTTAATTAAATTTGTTCTAAGATTGGGGTATAACATGCTATTGACTATATGTATTTCACTATTTACATAGATTCATCATACGTGCAATTTTAAAAGACGAGGTTCACAAGAAAGTACAAAAGAATTGGCACAAAGGGTCGATTCCTAAGCAAAATGTGATACTAGTAATTCGGTTATAACTTCCATTATTTCCACGTGTAAACCCCAAAGAAATGATTGTTTTTGTTTACAAATTAAATGTTATTAGAATAGAAACTTTAGCAAATCATAAATATGTTCAACAATTAAAGAGACGATAAGAAAGAAAAAATGTGATTTTTCTATTACCTCGGTTTTCCAATCCCCTCCATTTATATCCTTATGTACCCATGGATTGAAATTGTGTAAGAATATAGAGTGAGATATTTTATTGATAAGTGTTCTTGTTGTAAATACATTGTAGAGATCACAAATATATATAGGTAAATATTAATCTTAATCGTAATAATAAATATTAATCTTAATCGTAATAATTCTACAGGCTTATGGACTAATCACCCATTAGCGAGTTTACAATACAATAATAGTAATAGTAAAAACAAAAATATAAAATAGTAAAAACGAAAATATAAATTGGATCAAGTCGTATCCATGATCAGTGCGTATTAGACTCACTAGACAACGCGTATTGGAATACGCGTATCGCCAATCATTAATTGCCAGGAATGCCATCTTTTTCGAACGTGTCAGATCTCTGCGTAAACGACTCACTAGACTATGCATATAGGACTCGTCAGACCGTGCGTAGTTCGACAATCGGTAACTGCTTGGAACGGCATCCTTTTTGAACCTGTTAGATTTTGTTCAAAATTCCACTTCAACTTGAAGTAAAATAAATCAATTTCATTTTTTTCGTTTCTTTTTTTGCAATGGGATACTCCCCTTGTCCATAATCCGATCTCGCTCCCTCAACTCATGTTAATTTATCTAAACTTTCATGAGTTTGCAACAATAATAATAGTACTAAATTTTAATAAAACAAAAACTTCAAGAAATATTGTAAAAAATAATATTGAAAAAGATCAACGAAATCCCGCTGGTGAGTATCACATAGTAAAATTTCAATGGCATGGCAGCAGAAGTTTATTTAACGAATATAAATTGAGATATTTTATTGATAATTTTTGTTATTGTGAATACTTTGTAGAGATCACCTATATTTATAAGTAAATACTAACCTTAACCCTAATAATTCTATGGGCTTATGGGCTAATTACCCATTAGCCTAACAAATTGAAAAGAAAAAAAGTGATTTTTCTATACAAAACAAGAAAGAATGAGCCGACAAGAAACAGTACGTAAGAAAGAAAAGAGGAGGCAGTTTATATTAACGAGGGAGGGTATTTTTTTGGAGGCAAATAATATTAATTGAGAGAAATATTATTGGTGGGTATTTTCGTATGACATAATGATAATTATAAAATTAATTCATTAACCTAGCATTACCCACCATTTAGGGGGAATGATTTGAGGAAGAATGAGAGTGAATCTGTTAACCTAGATTTACCTACATTAACCTTAATTTTTTTTTTTTGGTTCTAAACGGGGTGAATGATAGGTTTCAGCTAGGTTCACCGCAATTCAAACGGCCCATAAAGTTCGGGTGCCTATTTGTTACAAAAAATTTATCTAATTTGAAAGTTTATTTAAAAATCCAGGTGGCTATATGAAAAAAAAAAGCCAAAAAGAATTTAGAGAAAACTTACGCCGGAGAATGTGAATAAGAAGACTATATGATTCTAACCTTCCATCTCTATTCTTTAGCATCCTGAGAGATAATTGTCGGAATGGTCCTCGTAATTGTATGTCAGGTGCACTTTGGTCCTACTAAATGGTCGGTCTGCAGCTTTAGTCCCCATGATTGGTACACTTGGTGCAATTTAGTCACCAACCGTTAACCATTGATGGAAAACTGTAATTTTGGGTCAAAACTGAAGTTTTATCATTAATTCATGGTTAAAAGGCAAATTTGATACAATGTAGTCATGTATAGTTTTTTTGGTGCACTTTAGTCCCGTAATTAATTGGTTTCCGGTTTCTTTTAGATTTTTTTCCCAATCTTTTTTAGATTTTTTTTAATTTTTTTTTGTGTTTTTTCGATTCCTTTTTTTTATTTCTTTTTGATTTTTTTTTTCTAGTAAACTTGGTTCTATTTTTGGGTTTCGTACTTTTTGACAAAAGTGTTTGATTTTGCATAATTGTTTTGGCAAAGAATGTTCTATGTTCGTAGTTGTTTCTCAAAAAGTTTTGATTTTGGTAGTTGTTTAGGTTTTTCTGATTTTCTTTTTCTATTTTTCGATTGTTTTCTCGATTTCGTTTAAATTTTTTGAGATTTTTTTTCCTAACTTATTTTGAATTTTTTTTCAAAGTAAATATGGTTCGATCCTTCGTTTTGTACTTTTTTGACAAAAATATTCGGTTTTGATAATTGTTTTGGCAAAAAATGTTTGATTTTGGTAGTTGATTCGTAAAAAGTTTTGATTTTGGTAATTGTTTCATAAAAATCAAAAATCGAACATTTTTGATAAAAAGGTACGAAACCGAAAAATCGAACCATTTTTACTAGAAAAAAATCGAAAAGAAATAAAAAAAGAAACAAAATCGAAAAAAAATCAAAAAATAAAGCGAGAACACAATCGAAAAGAAATCGGAAAAAAATTGAAACAACTACCAATAAAAACTTTTTGCGAAACAACTACTAAAATCGAACATTTTTTGCCAAAAAATTATCAAAACTGAACATTTTTTTCAAAAATTACGAAACCGAAAAAAACCGAACCATTTTTACTAGAAAAAATCGAAAATAAATCAAAAAAAGAAGAGGGATCGAAAAAAAATCGAACAAAAAAAATTGTAAAGAAATCGGAAAAAACTAATTACGGCAAAAAATGAGTTCTATGGAAGATATGATGTAATTTGGAGGGAAAAAGTGTTAAAAAAATTTCCTAAACATCCAAACTTGTATTAAAATCGTGTTTTAACCTTAACTTGATGTTGAAACTTCACTTTTGGCCCAAAGTTACACTTTCGCCTCAATTTTTAACAGTTGAGGACTAAACTGCACCAAATGTACCAATTATGGGACTAAACCTATAGACCGACCATTTAATAAGACCAAAATGGACCTGACATACAATTACATGACCATTCCGACAATTATCTCGAGTACCTGACATAATCAACTTAAAATTGCACATCAGTTTTCTATGTTGATAAGTTATCTCCCACCAACACCCATCACATTTCTGCTAGTCAACAACAAAGGGCAAAGCTCTGTGAGGCATCGGTTGTTTGTAATATCGACTTACATCTAACATTGCAGAGACAATATTGCAGTTTTGCAAAAAAAAGAATTTAGGCGCCAAGGTTCTACTCTCTCTGTTCTTAAATGATTGATACATTTTGATTTTTCTGGTCAAATTTTAAAAAATTTGTTCTCATCAAACGATAACAAATAATATAGTGATGTGGGACCTTGTTAGATTCGTCTCAATATATATTTTTGAAATAACAACTTTTTATAATTTTTTCACATATAGAATAAGAGATATTTATGTTTCAAATTGTGTTTTGTTGACCATGAAAATCAAAATGTACCAATCATTTAGGGATGAAGGGAGTATTTACTAACAACCAATTGCCAATCCGAAGCTGAATCCACCTGTTTTGTAAAATTTGGACCAATTTCGAATGTCGAATCCCATGAAAAACCAATTAGAATATCGAATAGGAATACCAAATACAAACTTAATAAAACTAATATCGAATGCGGATTGAGTATGCCTAATCGAACATATTGACAGAGTATTCTAAAAACGGATATATCGAATATTAGCCAAATAGTCATAAACGGACTGAATATCGAATATGAACCGAGTAGTCATAAACGAGTTTACCTTCGTGCTGGGATTCGAAACTACAACGACATCATAATGAAATTCGAGTTCAATTCATCCGTCTCCACCGCAAGTTGTGCCACACGAACTTTTCCCGAGTATTGGCTCCCACAATGTTTTTTCTTGGAGTAACACCTAAACTTTTCTCGAATTTTCCATCCAGAAAATTATATTTTCAATTTGATTAAATTGCCATGAGGTAATAATCGTTTTGAAGTCAAAATGCTAAAAAAGTCTGAAATAGTGAAAAACAAAATTTGAGGTGTCATTTTTAAATTTTAGGTGTCTATTTGCCGATAAAAATACTACAACTGCTAATTTGGCGATATTGAAGAAATTTAGGTGGCTAGATGCAAAGAAAGGAAAGCCAAAATAAAAAGGAAAACTGAGCACACTTCTTCTTGTTCTTGATTTTACGCAATTGCCAAATTTTGAAATGTGTTTTTTTAGGAAATTTATTCAAAAAATTCAATAAAAAAATCTCTTAGTAGTTAGGTTTTCCATATGATCTCCTCAATTGAATATAATACAGCCCTCCTCTAGAGTTTGGAGAGAGTCTGCTAATTATGGAGAGATCAAATAGCAAAGATTGCTACTTTTCTGGTTAGCTAATCTTCTTATCACTTCAATTTTCATTTTTAAAAAAATATTATTTGTGTAAATTTTACTGTTAGTTTCTTTTTAATGTGCAATTGCTTTGATCAGCGATTTTCTTTTTTTGATAAAGTTTGTTCTTTTCTTTATTGTATTTGTGTTTCAAGTGATGGGTGTACATTGGTTTCTTGATTAAGGGAGTATGTTTTGGTTTCTTCATTGAGGGATTATGTTTAGTTGATGTGTATTCTTGTTAATTTTTCAATGGGTGCAGGTAATGCTAGTTTTGATGCATCCCAGTATGCCTTTTTTAGTGGAAAGGATAAAGTCGAGGATTCCGAGTTGCGAGGGTTAGAGGAGGAATATCATGGTAGCTGTAGTGTGCCTGTTGTTGGTGGGTTTGGTGGTCAAGATGAACTTCATGAGTACCACTTGTTTGACAAAGACGAGGTAACGAGAGCTTCATTAGTAGCCTTTAGTGTTCGTGTTTGATTTGGTTCTGTGTATTTAGCTACTAGATTTTGGATCTGTACATGTTATACAAGCATTACTGCAATGACATTTTACTTATGTATTTATTACTAATGATGTTTGGCCTTAGGAAATTATATGGGTCATAATGTTATTGTAATGATATTCATTGTAGTTTTTGTTATTCCAAGATCCTTAGTATCTAGTCATACATTTTTCTAAATTTTGCTATATATATGTATGTATGTATATATGTTTGTATATCTATATATCTAAATTTTCAGTTTTATAGCTTAAGAAACATACACCAGTTTGGCTCGCTATTATGTTGTTTTCGATTCTTGGGTCTGATTAGAGTCTGAGAGTGAGGCTCTATGTCCGAGGTACAATAGACTAGTGAATACATAGTAGTGCTATAAATGTTCATTTGTTAGTTGTTACTATGTGTGGTTTCCTGGTCAATGAGGTCCCGGATTTTTATTCTCTAGAATAATAATACTCTGTCTGTCCCTGAGTCTGAGGATCATTTTCTTAGAATAGAAATCCCTTTTTAGGGTACCATTTTACCAAATTTGGTAAGAAAAAGTGGAGGACAAATTATGTTTGTGAGAAGAATTCAAATTTTCCTTAACTTTGTGCAAAAGTAAATGGTCCTTCACAAACGGGACGAAGGGAGTACATGGTTTTGGGTGGTACAGTATAAAAAAGATGGAGGAATTGTTCTGCATTCATAGGTAGTTTTGAAATAGATTATGGTAGGTGAATTAGTTGCTGGTTCATTTTGCTTGAACAGTTTTGTTAAATAGAAGGCGGGGACAAGTTTCAGTGGGGCATATATCAGCTTGTTATCATCTCACATTTAGCTATATGTATATCATGCATATTGTAAGTATAGCAACAAACGATTGAAACTATAGTATGCATAACGATAAGTCGCTGATTTCACTCTTGCTTTATGTTTGATCATGCATGTAAATTTGTTCCATCTTGAAGGCTACAAACTTCTAAGTGTAAACGCCAAAGGTTTTATTTATTTGTTTAGCAAACAGCTACTTAATTGATTCTGATTGTTTCTTTTCTTTTCCAGGGGTCAGGTTTGGGATCAGTATCCGGCATGGACGACTTGGCAACCACTTTTGCGAAGGTCAGTTTATCAAGTATTTTATGTTGTTTCTCCTTAAATAGATCGGACTGGTTAACAGTTTGGATGTAACACCCCAACTAGGATATTGTTGTGCTACACTTATCGAGCAGTAAAAGCTATCACAGTTGCGTTAAGTATCCCTCAATTTCATTATTGGAGTACAGCCATATATGTGCTAATAATGGACTGCACAACACAGATTATTTTGTTTTTGTGTACCATATCTATGAAATCAATATTGCATACCTTATTCACATATTTAACAATTAATCTCTTATGTTTAGAGGTTAAAAAGACATCTATGCTGAATTTCATTGTCAACTCCTGGAAAAACATTAAGTTGTAAGCTACATGGTTGTATTGCACGAGTGTTCATTCTTGGTACTTGGTAGACTTGCTTAGTTCCAGAGAACCCGTTTTATGTGATTGTTAATATACTTTACTGCTTATGGATGCTATGGTACAGGAGAACTTCGCATTCCTTTCAGCTTGGTATGAATGGATGTTATTAAAATGATACCTTAGTTCATTTGTTTTTGTTTCTGTTATGATCCTGCAGTTGAACAGGGTAGTTACGGGACCAAAACATCCTGGGGTTATTGGAGATCGAGGTTCCGGATCTTTTTCTAGGGAAAGTAAGACCATATTTATGATTTCTGTTTTTTTCCAATTTTTTCGTCCATGCATTCAATCTTTAATACGACTTTTCTGGTGATTAAGGTTTTTTGGTGTACTGTTTTATTTTGTCCTGAAATAAGAGATCTCTGACATGAATCAGTTGGAAAATATAGAAATACAACCAGATGTCCGATTGGTTTGCTAAACCATCGACCTCTATTGAGGTTTTAATCACTGTTGCAAAGTTGTCGCTTTGGAATTTGCCTTGGAGGGCTTGCATTTGTGATATTTCTGTATATTACGTGTTATATTTGTAGTGTGGTTTTGTGCTTGTCAATTCTCAAGGTTAATGGTTACAAACTTACAATCAGTTTCAATGGCCATGAAGGTATATTTGAAATGTGATTAGTTTTTATTTCCTGCTGTGTAATGTAAACAAAAGTGTACATACTTCATTCGTTTTTCAATTATAAGTTCAGCAATGTTGCTGTATCAAAAATTCGTTAGATAACACATAAAAGATGTATCGTGCTGATGTAGTTGTTTTGTGAATCTTGTTGGTCATATAGCTAAAGAACCTTAAAGCGTCATTGACAATCAGTGGCTTGTTAAAAGTTTATGATTCATTACTTTTCACATTTCTACTGCATTCTCGTTTTTTTAATTAAAATTTGAACCCGTCTGTGAATAAAATGTCTTCTTGGGTATAGTTTACAATAGAGGTATCTTTCTATGGTTCTAAATTTCAGTAAGTAAATGACCATTTGCTTTTATGTTGTTAATTATGTTACTTTTCTACTTCGCCACATTTGTTTCTATATGTTCCATATTTGATGTCCTCTTATTTACCAATTATTTTTCAGGTTCATACTCCGCTGCTGAATGGGATTCAGAGACAGATTTGTCCGACTGGTTAGAGCATCACATATCTGATTCTGAGTGCTACCAGGACAACAAGAAGTGGTCGTCACAACCTCACCTTTCCTCATTGCCTGCACCAAAAATAAAACCATTGTATAGAACGTCTTCTAACCCTCAACAGCAGCCGCAGCTTCAGCATTACTCTAGTGAACCTATCGTAGGACTAAACTCATCTTTCAGCCCTTTCTCTCCTGGTAGCAGGTCTCAGCAAGCTTCTCCTCGTAGTGATTCACGCCAGCTGAATTGTTCACCATTTTATTCGCAAAATATCTCTTTATCCAACTCCAATCTATATCGAAGTGGCTTGCCTCTTGAGTTCCACCATAGTGGGAACGTATCACAGTTGACAAGTCCAGGTCTTTCTGCTAATCCACCTCAGCAGCCACACTGGAGTAGCCACCCAGCCCTCATTCATGGGGATTTATCGAGCGTTTCAAAAAGTATCTTGCAACATCGTTTTTCTCTTCAAAATGAATTGTTGTCCCCTCAGCTTATGTCAATGCAGCAGCAGCAGCTTCAGCAATCAAGAATGCCTCTTTTAGTACCACAATATCTGCCTCCTGTTTCGACACCTCGTTCTGAACTATACAGTAGTTTACCTTCACCATACCTTCTGAACAAATATGGATCTGGTGAGCTGAGAAATCCAAAAGCTAAATCTCATAAAAGTCGGAATAGTGTACGCTTTTCTCAGCAAGGCACTGATTCTAGTTTGCAGAGGAGTGGTACTCATCCTCCATTTAGATCGAAGTATATGAATACCGAAGAGATAGAGAGTATCCTTAAAATACAACATCCTTCAACTCATGAGAAAGACCCTTACTTGGATGACTATTATCATCAAGCTCGTCTAGCTAAGAAATCATCTGAAGCAAGATCTGAGCTTTGTTTTTTCCCTGCAAAGTTGAAGGAATCACATTCTCGTTCCCGCAACAGTACTGAAACAGTGCCTCATTATCAGGTTGATGCTCAAGGCAAGGTGTCCTTCTCTTCGATTCGTCGACCACATGCTCTTCTTGAAGTTAATCCCCCATCCTCCGCTGGTGGAGCTGGCAACAATGAATTGAAAATGATGGAGAAGCCTTTAGAGCAGGAACCAATGTTTGCTGCTAGAATTATGCTGGAGGATGGACTTCTTTTACTTCTTGATGTGGATGATATTGATCGGGTTCTTCAATTTAATCCGCCCCAAGATGGTGGTGCTAATCTCAGGCGAAAGAGGCAGGTCCTGTTAGAAGGTCTGGCAACATCACTTCAGCTTGTTGACCCATTAGGGAAGAGCAGCAACTCGGTTGGCTTGGCTCCTAAGGACGATATAGTGTTCTTGCGCTTAGCCACACTTCCCAAAGGCCGAAAGCTCATCTCAAGATACATTAAGCTTCTTTTTCCTGGTGGCGAACTGGCTCGAGTAGTATGCATGGCTATCTTTCGTCATTTAAGGTTCTTCTTTGGTAGTCTTCCCTCTGATTCTGAGGCTGCAGAGACAATTACTGACATGGCAAAATCAGTATCCACAAGTGTCAGCGAAATGGATCTTAATTCTCTTAGTGCTTGTCTTGTTGCTGTTGTGTGTTCTTCTGAACAGCCACCTCTCAGGCCACTGGGGAGTCCTGCGGGAGATGGAGCCTCTATTATATTGAAAGCTGTCTTAGAAAGGGCAAACCTTTTGGTAACTGATTCTTATATTGCAAGTCACTATAGCACACCTAACTCTGCTCTATGGCAGGCATCTTTTGACGAATTCTTTGGACTTCTGACAAAGTATTGTGTTAGTAAATATGAAAGCATGGTGCAATCGGTACAATCACAGGCAAACACCGAAGAAATTGGTCTTGATGCAGCTAGAGTTACTAGCTGGGAGATGCCTGTGGAACTTCTGCGTGCTAGTCTTCCTCACACGAATGCACACCAGAGGAAACTATTGCTGAATTTCGCTAAACGTTCACAGCCAGTAACCGGGTTTACTGTTCATGAGGTGAGCAGTGGGCAAATAAGTCCTGAGTCTGTAGAAATTAGCTGACCTGGCCCGTGGGTAAGAAAATTCGAAGCTGTATCCTTCATTCTCCTAAACTGTCGATATCTTACAAAGACTTGTCTGCTCAGAGCTCTTTCCTTCAGAATTTCACTACTCGGAAGTAGATCAACCGATGGGGTATGCCTGTCATGTTATTGTTCCGTTATGCTAGTCTGATTTCCTGTTTCCCCACGGCCCGCCTGCCGTCATCCCCGCTCTCTATGAGTTGGTTGCTTTCTGCTCTGACTATAAATTGTGGTAGATCCTGAAAAGGAAATTGATCATGAAGATTTGTAACCAGGAGGAGCTTTATTATGGCGCTCTTCTTGGACGCTTTACTTTAGATGTATATGTACAGTTGTTTTAATTCGATCATATGTCTTAGAATTTTCACTATCAATGATAAAAAAGAAAAGAAAAAAACCTTCATCGCCGATTATACATGTTTCAAAATAACTTTTTCGACTACACATGTTTCAAAAGAGTAATTTCGCAGATTACCAAGGTCAACGTACGAGATTTTTCAAAACCTTGAAATCTTTTTATTATTTTAAGAATACCACACTTTGTATGCGAAATGATTAAAGGCTTTTTTTCATCTAGGCCCCTGAACTAATTATTAAATCCCAAATCAGCCCTTCCCACCTTTTTTTTCCCAAATAGGCCCCTGTGGCCAAAAAATGGCCCCTGAACTTTGTGTTTTCCATTTTTGCTGACTTTTTCGATTTTGATGGAGGGCAAATTAGTCCAACTACATATAAGATAACTCAACTTCATTTTAAACTAACCCAATATCAACCCAACCTCAACCCAATTTAACCCCACCCCCATTAAATATCTATTCAAACACTTTTCACCACCTTTTCAACTTCTATTCATCTCCATTCTTCTTCATTCTTCAACCGTTCTTCATTCTTCAACCGCCGAAAAAAATGTCCGCTGCAACTCATAGCGATTCAAGTTCAGATGAGGATGCAAGGCCGAATCTTGGGCCTCGTTATTGGAGGAAAAATTCAGAGGAGTTTATGTATAGGCTTGAATACAGTAAGTATTCTTGAATTATGGTTCAAAATTGTATTTTTGCGTTATTATTGTTGTCAATTTGTGGAAAGTTATTTCCTTTTCTTGGTTTTGTTGAAAACCCTAACATGCATTTGTTTTTGGGTATTTACAGAACAAAATAAGGACTTGTTTACGTTGAGGCTTCATGGAGATGGTGTGTTCAAGAGAATACAGGGACAACGTTTCTATACGGGTGGTTGGGTTCGGTTGGTCGATTGCTGCTCCGCCAGAATTTTTCATATGCGGAGACTGTGCGATATCAGTGGTGATTTAAGGGTTAAGGGGTTGGCTTACTACTACTTCAAGAAGCCAATGACGTCGTTGGATGATGGGTTGGTGCACTTGAAAACCCATGCCGATTGTAGAGAGATGTGTAAATGGGTAGGGGCCGCTAAATATATAGATGTGTATGTCGTAAAACCATGGTGGTCGAGGGTTAGGATGGAACTCAGAGGGGAAATATACCATGCTATCCGAAAGTTTTGGCCAAAAGCAGTGTTGAAAGAGATTTCAGATGAGGATGTTGGTGTTCTGAAAACAAAGCAGCAAAAAAGTGTGCCTCAACCTCTATACCTGGAATGGAAACCAGTGGAGGTTGATAATGTACTAATTGAGGAGGGTGAGAAGCCAGTGCCTCAACCTCTATACCTGGAATGGAAACCAGTGGAGGTTGATAATGTACTAATTGAGGAGGGTGAGAAGCCAGTGGAGGTTGGGGCAGTTGATAAAGGGGTAGAAGTTGAGGTGGCAGGGGTAGAAGTTGAGGTGCCAGGGGTTGCAGTGGATGATGAGGTTGCAGTGGAGGGTGAGGCAGTGGAGGGTGAGGCAGTTGAGAAGCCAGTTGATAAAGGTAAAAAAGTTCAGGTGCTAGATGATGATATTTGGGATTTCACTGAACAATTTGACGAGGATGCTGGTGAAAGAGTTGAGAACCCAGAAGAAGATCAAATGGAATGGTTTGATGATTATTTCAATGATGTGCAATTTGTTGGAAATGAAAATGTGTGTGGCGAAGGGACCTCAAATGTGAAGGAAGGAGTTGGGACTTCGAATGTCAATGAAGGAGGTGGGACCTCGAATGTCAATGAAGGAGGTGGGACCTCGAATGTCAATGAAGGAGTTGAGACCACTGGAGAGATTGGACAAATTCATCCAGACCCCGATGAAAATGTAAGTGTCACAGATGATTCGAGTGAAGATGAATTTGGCTACGATGATTCGGAAATGCCTCCTATGTATAGATACGAAGTGGAGGATGAGGATGATGATGGTGGTATGTGTGAATATGAACAAAATGAAGAAGGGGTGGTGGTGTTCAACAAGAACAAACATCTGGAGCGCCCTACATTTATTTCAAACATGGTGTTTGGCAATGTTCTCGAAGTGAGGGCATTAATTCGAGAGTTTTCATTGGTGACAAGGAGAGATGTTAAGATGCCGACAAATGAAAGAGATCGTGTGCGAGTTGTATGTAAAGTGGCGGGGTGCCCATTTAAGATATTTTGTTCTCGGAATGGAAGTGAAACCCACATGAGTTTTAAGAGCATAAATGCAAGACATACATGTGCGCCTGTGATCAAAAACAAACAAGCAAGTGTGAAATTTCTGGCCGAGAAATATGTCAATCAAGTTAGGAGGGTGAGGACTTTGACTGTGGAGCAGTTTATAGGCTTCGTAAATGACGAATACAAGATCGAAATCAGCAGGATGATGGCATGGAGGGCAATAAAGCAAGCAGGCTACCTCATTTATGGTAATGAGACCGAACAATTTGCAATGATTCAAAGATATGGCCATGAGTTGCTTGAAACAATGTCAGGTTCTACAGTATTAATCAAACTGGATGACCAAAAATTCCAGAGAATTTATATATGTCTTGCCCCATTGAAAGCTGGGTTTAATGATGGTTGTCGAAAATTTCTTTGCATCGATGGATGTTTCTTGAAGGGGTCGTTCAAAGGACAGATTCTAGTAGATGTCGCTTTTGATGCTGATAATCGTATATATCCAGTTGCGTGGGCTGTTGTCGAGGTTGAGAATACTGCATCATGGACTTGGTTTATGAACCTCCCTCGTGAAGACCTTCATATGGACGAGAACCCAGAACAATGGATTATAATGACCGACCAGCAGAAGGTACATGATTGGCCCCTGAAGTTTCCCTGTTAGCCCCTGAACTTTCTTAAGTTAGCCCCTGAACTTTCTTTGTGTGCTATTAGTCTTGTGTGTAATAGATTGGCCCCTGAACTTTCTTAACTTGGCCCCTGAACTTTGCCTGTTTCCTGTTTGTATTGATTGTACATGATTGGCCCCTGAACTTTCTTAAATTGGCCCCTGAACTTTCCTTGTTTCCTGTTTTCTATTCTGTTGCTTCTAATAGATTGGCAACTCATCCTTTCCATTTCATTTCTGATCAGGGTCTTGAAAATGCAATTGCTGCTGAGGTGCCGTATGCCGAGCATCGTCTATGTGTCAAGCATTTACATGCCAATTGGAGCAAGAAGTTTCCAGGCTTGGCCTACAAGGACCTGATGTGGGAGGCTGCAAGAGCATCAAATCCTCCATATTTTGAAGATGCTATGAATAATATCAAGAAGGTGTCTGTCGAAGCATATGAACAACTGGCAAAGATTGACCCCAAGAAATGGTCAAAGAGTGCATTCAGACATGGAAACAACTGTGATGAGCTTGTCAATAACTGGGCGGAGGCATTCAATAAGTTGTTGTTAAAGGCTAGGGACCAGCCTATTTCGCTAATGCTAAATACAATTCATGAAAAGGTAATGGAGAGGATAGTGAAGAGAGGTAGGAAGACACGAGCATGGACAGGGGATATCAGCCCAAAAGTAGCAAAAATAATAGAGGATAGAGAAGCAGTGACTAACAACTACATAACAAGGTTCAATGGTCATGCGAGGTATGGGGTCTCCACTGCTAATCATGCTTTCGTTGTAGATGTGCAAAAGCAAATTTGTTCATGTGGATTGTGGCAACTATCTGGGATACCTTGTGTGCACGGAATTTGTGTCTACATGGCTCAGCTCAAGGATTCAAGGATGTTCGTCAACGATGCATTCAAGAAGGACACACAGCTACGGATTTACAGTCACTTTCTTGAGCCTATCAGGGGTCCTACTTGTTGGCCTAAACTACCGGATCTCCCCACAGTAATGCCTCCAGATATCCGTGTGTTGCCAGGGAGGCCGAAGAAATGCAGGAAGGTTGATGCAAATGAGGCAAGGGAAAAAGCCGAAAAGCTTGCTAAGGAAAAAGCCGAAAAGCTTGCTACCAAAAAGGGTCCTCTAACTTTCAAAGGCACCAGGAAGGGAGCAGTGATGCATTGCAAAGTATGTGGAGGTGCTGGCCACAACAAAAAAACCTGCCCTTCGAATCAACAACCAGCTCCAGAGGATGGTAATGGTGGACAGAATGAAGATCGAGGAAACAGTAAGAAAGGAACCAGAAAAAGGAAACCAAGTGGTACATCCATGTCACAACCAGTTCAATCTAATCATGAAGAGGGAACAACTAGTACACCTACAGCCCAAACTCAACCACCAAGCAAATCGAGGAAATCCAAGAAATCAAAGCATTAAAAATCATTATGTAATAGGCTAGATTTCTTAAATTTCCACTCTTTTGTTAGTGGCTCTTTTGAACACTATTAAGTGTCATCTTTTGTTGCTTTCAATAGCCCTTTTGAATACAATTATTATCAGGGCAAAAGGCTGGATTGTTATCGGATAAATACTTCCTTATTGCTTCATTGTACACATTCTTATACATGACATTATACACATGCAACAACTGGGCATTCACATTAACATTGTACACATTATATGGAACTACATTAGCTCCTAGCACATTGTACAAAATCAAATTGATACAACCATTGTTCAACTACATGTTGATACAACCATTGTTCAACTACATATTGTTCAACTACACATACATAAAACAACATTGATACAACCATTGTTCAACTACAACATCCGATCTATACTATTCAAACATATGGGTTGCTGTTTCATTAGGTCCATCAAACAAGAAATGAGCTACAAAATAACATGTAATACACACAACAATCCCTTTCAGCAATTTTGTCAAACACCTAGTGCGCACTTTTTCCTCAACTAATTCTTTCAGAATTTGTTCATTCTCAAACTCCAATCGCGCAAGTCGCTCACTCTTCTCCTTCAACACCAGCTCCAGTGCTTCAAATTTGACAGCCTGATTATGATATCCACCTCTATCAACCCATGCCATCCAACCATGACCTCCAGTGACCTATAAAAAAACGATTACCCACCATTAATGCACACGATAGTCACGATTAAAACACAATGCAAAACAACGTACTCGTGGGGTTGGACAAGCGAAGAACAATCGTCCTGGATTTTCTCTCGTCGTTGAAACGAGCTTAATGCATTGCTTTCCACAATTTTTGCAATACACCAATCCATCCTCATGCTCAGTAGGTCCGCTATGACTAAACGACGATGAGGAAGACATAATTTATGTAATTGATTTGATTTAGGGTTGTAATTGATTTGGGGAAAATTGATGAAATTGATTTAGGGTTTCTAATTGATTTGGGGGTTTCTAGATTGAAGGCCACAAACCCGAATTGCAGATCTGCACAAACCCGACCTGCACTACATAAATTGAGGTGAGTTCGTCAATGGCAGAAATTGAGGTGACTTAGTTAGGGAAGATGAAAGTTGAAGATGACTAACACCTCTTCTCTAAAACTCAAAAAATTGATGCAGATCTAGATGTAACTTCAGGTGGCCCCTGAACTTTTCTGAACTCATTGGCGCCGAAATGGTTTTTTCTCGGTGGCACCTGAACTTTTGTGACAATTTTCCCTCCAAAAACTCATATTTTCAATATGACTAACTTGCCCTTGGGTTAAGCATTTTAAAAAGTCAAAAATCTGAAAAAGTCAGCAAAAATGGAAAACACAAAGTTCAGGGGCCATTTTTTGGCCACAGGGGCCTATTTGGGAAAAAAAGGTGGGAAGGGCTGATTTGGGATTTAATAATTAGTTCAGGGGCCTAGATGAAAAAAAGCCATGATTAAACTATCACTGAACACCTTTATCTTGCTAAACCCATCTTTTAAACCTCATTCTCTCCAATTTTTCCCTCTTACTCCAAAAGTTTTCTCCTCTTTCTATCTATAAGAATATCACCAAAATCTTTAAAGATTTGACCTAATATATTTAATTTTGGGGCAAGTTCCCATATTGAAAACAATATACTTGTGAATAATATTTGTTGTTTAGTATTTTAAAGTTTTTTTCGTACAAAAGTTTGAATTATGGGTTTATGGGTAAATTTGCACACTAAAAATGATAGATTTATGTGTAAAGTTTGTTTTTTAGTAGTTTAACATTATTTTTTGAGCACGTTTGAATCTTCTTAGAACACAAGACTTTGAGTTTAAATAATATTTGAACTATGAATTTATATTTTATGCGTGTTGCGTGTATGTAATTCGAAGATTTGATGTTATTGTTTTGTAATAAATGTTCGAATCTTGGGGTATTACGTTGATACTGTTTGGTTTCTGATAACTAAATTACTGTATAATCAAGTATAACCGATTATAACACTATACAGTATAATCGAATATAACACTTTATAATATAATACGTCCTTATGTGTAGTTACATCTCATATAATCTGTTTGATGTTGGAATACAATGTTTAATATGATATAGACTATTATAATTAATTATAATCCAATGTAACACGTTTTAATTAAATTAGATAATTTCAATTTTGGTTTAATTCTCTCAGGCTGAAAAATTGGAGGGTTCAAATTCTAAAGTAACTCAAGTGGCCGCCAGAGAAAAGACTCTTATTCAAGAATGTAAATCTAATTCTTTTTTATTTTCTTTTCCATGGTTTCTTTAGCTTGCAAATGTATTAGTACAAATTATTTGTTTCTTACCCAAAAATTCAACATTTTCTCGTGCATTGTACTAATTCTAAAATAATCATCCAAATTCTATTGTTCGTATCCAGTTTGTGCATATCCGTTCTTTAGGTTTACTAATACGTAGTACATACATAACATATTAATTTTTGTTGGGGTTGAACCCTATAACATCAATTTGGTGTAAAATAGTCATTTTGCATGAAAACGTGGTATTCTTCAAATAAAAAAGATTTCCTGATTTTTGGTAAATATCATGCGTTGAGCAAGATAATCTGCCGAATTTTTTGTTTCAAAAAGTATCTCACTTGATACTTCTCTTAATTGGACCGTTAAATTTGACACTTTTTGATAAATTGTTAGGGGCAAAATTGTCAAAAAGTAGTTTTGAATTTTTTTTTAGAAGAAGAAAAAAGTTACTCTTTCCTTTCTATTTCTTTTTTTTTTTATCGAAATTGAGGAGTTTTATTAAAACAAAGGAGGAATTAGCTCTTAAATTAAGCACGCCTACCAAAAATACTCGAGCTAATTACTCAACTCAAACACAAATCAAAGTTCGACTTTGTAGCCTCATATACGACTCAAAATCTGGTCACTCTTCATTTACTAGCTTTCATGGACACATCGCTTCATATACGACTCAAAATTTGGTCACTCTTCAATTGTTGTTGGGCAAAGATCCGCATATTCCTCTCCCTCAATATATGATATACCGAACAACAAACCGTTATCCTCCCGAGCGAGCTTCAAAAACTCTTGCTCTTAAACTCCCTATTACACCAATCCCCCTCAAACTCCCAACATTGCACCCCCTATATCCTCCAAGCCTTTGCAAAACACTCCTCCATATAGGGGCCGAGAACTCACAAAGAAAGAACAAGTGATTCATAGTTTCATTTTCCTTACAAAAGCAACACTTCGTGTTATTAACTATCTCCCAAACCTGCAACTTGTCTTTTGTTGACAGCTTCCCGTGGTAGAGCATCCATGTTATAAAGCTATGGCGAGGGATCGCCTTGGCATGCCAGACAACATTCACCCAAGCCTTAACACCCATCTCCCTTCTCAACTCATTCCACATACTACTCAAAGTGAACTTTCCATATACAATAAGCTTCCAAACAATTACATTAATTTCATCGCTCAATACTATACTATCAATCTGCTCACGCACGGCTCTAATTTGTACCGTGTTCCTTCTCCCCTTAGGCCACCTTATGCTCCCAAACATAGCCACCGTATCCTTGTTATTAGACCTAACCCAATTTGCCTCATCATTACTCAACCTATCAATAATCGGTTCTCTTGGCAGCCACTCATCTTGCCAAAGACTGACATCTTCTCCCGAGCCCAAGTGCACGACTATGGTTCCTTTCAATTAATTCCAGAGCTCCAACAATTTATGCCAGACCCAAGGATTCCCTTGGTTGCCCATATAACACCATAAAGAAATCCCCTTCAACCTATACATGTGCACCCATCTCACCCACATTGTATCTTTTTTCCTAAAGATATCCCACAACTTAATAAGGCATGCTTTGTTCTATGTGTTGAAATCCTTGATGTCAAGACCCCCCTTAACCTTCGGAGCATAAATACTTCGCCATGCCACCAGGACATGTCCTTTAGCTTCTTCACTCCCATGCCATAAAAAACGTCAAATCATCTGATCTACCTCCCTAATCACACACTTAGGCAACGATGAGCAATCTTCCTCCTAATCCTCTCAATCATCCCCATACAATCACTTCTCGACACTCTAGCTGTAAGCATGTTTGGTCACAACCCAGCAATCTCACCAGACTTGCTCAGGACCCCCTTTATACACATCACTGTATTCACATCTGCATCACTCAGTATGAACATGTCGCCAGCAAAAAACAAGTGTGCTATTCCCAGGTCCTTACACTTGGGATGATAGTTGAATCCTTCCCGCGCACTTTCTGTTGACCTAAAGTCGATACTTCTTTATTTTGATAATAACAAATTACAATTAAGCGCTAATCGTTTTATTAAGTGACTTTACAGTGCGCGAGGCACATACTTCAAGTCAAGACACAAGGCCGGCTTATTTACTTCATTATATGCGTATAGGACCTTGTGTAAGGAATTACCTAATAAACTCTCTCGATGTTTTAGAAATAGTTGATTGAGCGTCGATGGTTTGATGCTTTAAATGTCTTAATTGTTTTATGGCTTCTCGAGTATTGTTTATGAACAATTTGTTTATTGAATTATCTCTTGAATCTTATGATAATGACTTTGTGTTATTGGAATAAGAGTTAAGGATGAATCAATGATAAAATTGGGCTAAAACAACACTGACCATCGTGACATTCATCGTGACTATGGTCTCACGATGGGGTCTCACGATGGAGCCTCAAAAACTTCCAGTAGCCTCATCGTGACATCATCGTGACATCCTTGTATCACGATGAGTGTCACGATGGAACTGTGTTTTCAGACTCTGGTCGTCATCGTGACATCCATCGTGACATAGGCTATCACGATGGGTCTCACGATGATCTTGAAAATCCGAACGTTGGTTCGCCATCGTGAGGCTCATCGTGTCACGATGGGACTCACGATGGGGGTTTCTATATAAGGACTCCAAGTCCGAAATTAGAAACCCTTCTTGCCCAATTAAAGATTTTCTTGATTAAACAAATTCAAAAGTGCATCAAGCCTTCTCAATCTTCAATTGCTATCATATCTTGATTGTGAAGAGGTAATTCTATAGATCCATCTTGTATTACTCTTAATCCATCCAATTAGGGATAATTGTTATAAGAGTCAAGTTTTTACAAAATTCATTCTTTGTAAATTGAAATCCTAAGGAGTGTTCTTGGGTTCCTAGTTGTTGATTAGGAGTTGAAATCCTAGAGTTGAGGCTTTGGGTTTCTAGCTAGGGCTAGCTAGAAGTTTGAGTTGATTGCTTGTATTGAATTCCGAGGGTTTTCATTATTAGTATCACTTACCGAAATCCTAAGGTTGGAAAGCCGAGGGTCGAGCACGTAGGGAAACCGAAGCTCGCTAAAATCATTGTGTTATTTCCTTCCTTGTATTTACTTTCCGCAATTCTAGTTGTTCAATTGCTTGGGTGATAGTTGCTTGAACTTGTTAATCGAAAAAGTTGTAATTACTAGTTCAATCCTTATTCACCCCCCCTCTAAGGATCGTATATAGGCTAACAATTGGTATCAGAGCCCGTGTGTGTTGAATTCGAGCTTAAAATCTCTACACAAAAGATCATGGGTGATATGCCAAAGGAAGGATTGTCACTATCTAGGCCTCCATGGTTCGATGGTTCGAACTATGACTATTGGGCGGACCGTATGGAAACTTTTGTCACCGGTCAAGATTATGCCTTGTGGCATATTATGAAGAATGGTCCGTTTGTTCCAAAAAGGTCAAGAGTAATCATGGGAAGTGGAAGTTCGACCATCATACCGGACATCAAAATCATTACCGAAAGGGATAGTGATGAGGCCAAGAAGGACAAAGAAGACTTCAATAGGTTGCGAGCCGAAGCATTGGAGAAATCAAAGGATATAGTGGTGGTTGAAACCATTGAGCGCTTTGAGGATCTAAGTGAGGAGGATAAAAGAAATTTGTCCTTGAATGCTAGAGCCAAGAACTTACTTCATAGCGCCGTGAGTCTTGATGTCTACAATAGCATCAAGTGCTACAAGACCGCCAAAGAGTCTTGGGATAGTTTGGAGCAAACCTTTCTCGGATCTTCAAAGGTCAAGAATACCAAGATTCGACTTCTCACTAAAGAATATGAATTGTTCAAGATGATGGAAGGAGAATCCGTATTGAAGTTCCAAACAAGGTTGAATACAATTGTCAACAATCTCAACGGACTTGGAAAGACTTTCACGATTGGTGAAATCAACAACAAAATTCTTGAGGCGGTCAATCAAGACTACCGCAACAAGATGGGACAAGTTGAAGAAGCAAATGACTTGGATGTCTTTCCCACGAATGATCTCTATAGTCGTTTGTTTGGTGAAGAACTTGTAATAAATAGCCGGAAGAATGATTCTAGCCGGAAGAGCGAATCTAGCTCAAAGCCTTCTCCAAAACTATTAGCCATCAAAGCTATCAAAAGCCTCCTAGAAGATGAAAGTGATGATGATGAGGAGATGGCTATGCTAGCCAAAAACTTCAAAAAGTTTCTAAAAATGAAGAAGAGCAAAGGGGATTACTTCAACAAGTCCGATGGAAAGGATAGAAGAGGCAAGACTAGGGAATCGGGGAACTATAAAAGTGATCCACCAAAGTGTTTTGAGTGCAATAAAACGGATCATTTCAAAGCGGATTGTCCGAGACTCAAGAAGAGGGCTCAACAAGGGAAATCCATGAAAGCGACTTGGGATCAAAACACTTCCGATGAAGAATCGGATTCCGAAGTTGAGGAGGTTGCACATGTGGTTTGTCTCATGGCAAATGACGCTCTTGAGGTAACTTCCGACTCTTACTCTAGTTCCGATGATGAGGTTGAATGTGAATGTGAGGTTCATTGTGCTTCATTTGAAAATTTACATGCTTGCAATGAAAACCTTTTACATTATTGTGAAAAACTAAAATTGAAGTATCGTGAAGTTCAACAATCCAATAAAACTTTGAATTCAAATCTTGTTGAACTTGAGAATAAGCTAGCTCTCTTAACTATTGAAACCGATCTTGAAAAGAATTCGGTTGATCTTGAGAAGAGAGAGCTTAAGCAAAATTTGGCTAAGGCAAATGCTCAACTTGATGAGTTAAAGTGCAATCTAGCCAAGTTTGATTTGAGAACCGGTAAATTGGATGAAATACTTGAGTCTCAATTCAAACATGTTGCTAAAAGAGGTTTAGGCTACGAAAAGAACGATACTCATTTGTTAAACCGTGCTTCTTCATCCATAAAATTTGTATCTTCTCAAAAGGCACAAAAACCTAAACATGCTCCATCTTCTTCCTCAAAAACTTCTAAATCTAAGTTTACATGTTCTTATTGCCAATTAGGAAATCATGAACTTATTTTATGCAAGTATAGAAAAGTGGCATTGATGGGAAACCGTGTACCCGAGGCTCAAAGAAACAAATGGGTTGTTAAAGGGAGCGGTTCTCAAACTAACCCCAAAGGACCCAAAAAGATTTGGGTACCTAGAGTGAAAGCTTAATCTTTGTTTGTAGGTACACCGGTCGACCACAAGAAAGAGAAATGTATGGATGGTCGATAGCGGGTGTTCGAGACACATGACGGGTGATGCATCTCTTTTCTTGAAGCTAGGAAACAAAGCTAGTGGATCGGTTACCTTCGCTAACAATGATTCCGCAAGAGTTCTTGGTAAAGGTATTGTTGGTAAGGAACATTGTTTCAAGATTAAAGATGCTTTACTTGTTGAGAATGTCAAGTTTAACTTGCTTAGTGTAAGTCAATTATGCGATTGTGATTTCAATGTTGTTTTTTCTAAAAATGAATGCACTATCTCACATGCTACTTCCTCTCTTGTTATTCATGGCTTCCGCTCTCACAATGTCTATTATGTCGACTTTGATATGGTGGAGGAAAGTAATGTATGTATGAATGTGCAACTTGACAATGTTGATTTGTGGCATAGGCGTCTTGGGCATGCTAGTTTAGATTTACTTGCTAAATTGTCTAAGCATGATCATGTTCGTGGATTGCCTAAGATAAAGTTTAAAAAGGGCAAACTATGTGATTCTTGTCAACTTGGTAAAATGCATAAATCATCCTTTAAGTCGGTTAACAACATTTCCACAAATGGTGTGCTTGACTTGCTTCACATGGATTTATTTGGTGAAATGGATGTGGTTAGCCTTGGCGGCTCTAAATATGTGTTTGTCATTGTTGATGATTACTCTCGTTTTACTTGGGTCATTTGTCTTGCAAATAAGAGTGATGCTTTTAACGAGTTTGCTAAGTTGTGTAGAAAAATCACTAATGAAAAGGAGACAAAGATCAAGGCAATTCGGAGTGACCATGGAGGTGAATTCGAAAATGCTAAGTTCGAGGAGTTTTGCGACTATCATGGAATTCATCACAACTTCTCGGCACCTAGAACACCTCAACAAAATGGAGTGGTTGAACGAAAGAATAGAACGTTGCAAGAGATGGGCCGAACTATGCTAAATGAGCACAATCTCCCAAAATACTTTTGGGGACATGCAATTGACACCGCATGTCATGTGGTAAATCGGGTATCTCTTAGACCTTCGTTAAATAAAACTCCTTATGAGCTTTGGTGTGGTAAGACACCAAGTATTGGTTATTTTAAAGTGTTTGGTAGTAAATGCTATATCTTGAACACTAAGGATAATCTCGGAAAATTTGACGCCAAATCGGATGAAGCCATTTTCTTAGGTTATTCTCCTCATAGTCGTGCTTACATCATCTATAATAAAAAGGATAGAATTGTTCAAGAATCTATACATATTGCTTTTGATGAATCTAATCCTTTTACTAAGCATATTGTTCAAGATGATGATGAGCCATTAGGTGTGGAAAATGAAGGCACTCCAACTATGGTGGAAAAACCGGTAGAGAATGAAAATGAGTCAAATATTGAAAAGGAGACATGTGTTGAGGGGGAGCTTGATGTCGAAGTCGAGACTCAAGATGTGAATGATTACTTGCACGGACGAACTCATGAAGATTTGCCCAAGCCCACTAGAACGGTAAAAAATCATCCACCGAGTCTTATGATAAGTGATATCTCGAAAGGGATTACTACTCGCTCTTCCTTTAATAATGTGTGTCTTCATAGTGCATATGTCTCTCAATTTGTTCCTACAAACGTTAAACAAGCTTTAGACGATCCCGAATGGGTTATATCTATGCAAAAAGAACTTGAACAATTTGATAGATGTAAAGTTTGGCATTTAGTAGAAAAACCTCTTGACCGGACAATTATTGGAACAAAATGGGTTTTTCGAAATAAACTTGATGAAACCGGTGTTGTTTTAGTGAATAAAAGCCGACTTGTTGTTCAAGGTTATAACCAAATCGAAGGGGTTGATTTTGATGAAACCTTTGCACCCGTTGCTAGATTAGAGTCCATAAGAATCATCTTAGCTTTTGCTAGCTATATGGACTTTAAACTACATCAAATGGATGTTAAAAGTGCTTTTTTAAATGGTTTTCTAGAAGAAGAAGTGTTTGTAAAACAACCCCCGGGTTTTGAAGATTTCAAATATCCAAATCATGTTTTCAAACTTGATAAAGCTCTTTACGGGTTGAAACAAGCACCTAGGGCTTGGTATGAGAGACTTAGCACACATTTAGTTGTCAATGGTTTTAAAAAGGGAAAGCTCGATTCCACACTTTTCCTTAAAACCAAGGGCAAACATCTCATTGTAGTTCAAATATATGTCGATGATATTATTTTTGGTTCTACTAATGAAAAGTTGTGTGAGGAATTTGAGAAACTCATGACAAGTGAGTTCGAAATGAGCATGATGGGAGAGCTCAATTTCTTCTTGGGACTCCAAATCAAGCAAATGGATGATGGAATTTTCATCTCGCAAAGCAAGTTCACGAAGGAGCTCTTGAAGAAGTTCAATATGGAGGATGCAAAAGTGATCAACACACCAATGGCAACGGCGACAAAGTTAGACAAAGATGAGCAAGGTACGAGTGTGAATGACACATACTATCGAGGTATGATTGGCTCACTTCTTTATCTTACCGCGTCTAGACCGGATATTATGTTTTCCGTGTGTTTGTGTGCTCGTTTTCAAGCATCCCCTAAGATATCCCATGAGAAAGCCGTTAAGCGTATTCTTAGATATGTTAAGGGAACCATAGATTATGGCCTTTGGTATCCTCGGAATAAGATTTTTTATTTGGTAGGATATTCGGATGCGGACTTTGCGGGTTGTACCTTAGATCGTAAGAGCACGAGCGGCACTTGTCACTTTCTAGGTCACAACCTTACCTCTTGGGCTAGCAAGAAACAAAATAGTGTAGCATTGTCCACCGCCGAAGCCGAATATGTAGCCGTAGGTAATTGTGTCGCTCAAATTCTTTGGATGAAACAAACCTTAGAAGACTTTGGACTTAAGTTTGATCATATCCCGGTTCTTTGCGATAACACTAGTGCCATCAACATTGCTAAGAATCCCGTACAACATTCCCGAACCAAGCATATTGAGATTAGACATCATTTCATTAGAGATCATGTGCAAAAGGGTAACATTGATTTGAGGTTCATAGGCACAAACGATCAACTTGCGGACATCTTCACTAAACCTTTAGCCGAGGACCAATTTCATAAGATAAGACGTGAGCTAGGGATGCTTGATTTATCTTCTCTATGATTGGTTGTGTTTATATTGATGTTGTCCATATGCTTATGTGCATTTTGTGAGGGGGAGTCGTGCCTTAAAGACTCCACTATGTGTTTAGTATGCTTTTCTTTATCGCATTATGCTTCATGTTATATGTTTGTTTCGGTGGAATGATGAGCCATATGATGTGTGGTTATATTTGGTCTTCACATCGGTATGAAGTTGAGTGGAAATGGACGCACGTTTGAATGTTAGTTGGATGTGTTGGTATTGAGAAATTGTGCACTTTTCTTGAAAAAACAGGGCTTCCATCGTGATACCCATCGTGACACACCCCTATCACGATGGATCTCACGATGAACATTATGGAAATTTCAGGGCTTCAATCGTGATACCCATCGTGACACCCCCCTATCACGACGGATCTCACGATGAACATTCTGGAAATTTTGGGGCTTCCATCGTGATACCCATCGTGACATCCCCTACCACGATGGATCTCACGATGGGCTTCCTGGAAGTTTTGGGCTTTCCATCGTGACATCCATCGTGACACCCTCTATCACGATGGACCTCACGATGGGACGACCTTTAAAAACCGAAAAACAGAGTTTTCAACTCATTCTTCTCCAAAACACCACAAAAATCGTTTTTTCTCTCAAAATTCAACTCAAAATCGTCTCTTTATCAAATTTCTCTCTAAAATTCGTTTCAAAATCCTAAAACCCATCTCAATTACTTTCCAAAACTACAAGCTTTCTTGCAAACATGTCTCGTCCTAACACCAAACGTGCAAGAACCTCTACTTCTCGGGCTCGCAATGCTTCAACTTCAACAATGCCAAATCCTACTTTCACACGTGATGTGGTTTCTCGGGGTGGCAAGAAAGGTATTCGAGAAAGGCGGATTCTTGAGGGGAGTTTCGTAGATCTGGATGAATTTCAAGGTACAAACTTTTGGACTTCAATTGCATTCTATTTTTGGGAAAAGTTTGTTACTCATAGGACTCCTATTTATCCGGATTGGGTTTACTTCTTTTATGAGCATGTGCTAGTTGAGTTTAATGTGGACTCCGTTACGTTCTCGTTGAGGTTTTCGGATGATAATGTGTTTACGTATGATAGTGATAACTTTGAGGAGGATTTTGGGTTAATCTCTAGAGGCTATGATTTTTATCCAACAACGGATTCTCCGGTAGAATTGAACAAGTTTGTGCAAATGTCTTTAGAGTTGAATAATGGACGATCTCGTGGGAAAAAGGATCCCATGCCTTGGGTCCAGTTATTCACAGGAGAGGATAAATTTATGACTTCCATTGTTAAGTCTATCCTTCTTCCTACGGGTTCGCAAGCTAGTGACATTACTCAGGCGACAGCGGCCTTGGTTTATGAAATCAAAATGCGGAATCAAATCAATCTTCCGAGCCTTATTGGTCGTCACATGGTATATGCGCTCAACAACACTAAAGGAGGCACTCTCCCCTATGGTATGCTTGTGTCCCACATTATGATGAAATGGGGATTTATGCCTCCAGGTGTTTCGTTACCTGAATCTAGGAGTATTCACCAAATCGAGCTAAGTAGCTTCAAGGTTAGGAAGCTTGTGTTGCACAATGGACGGATTTGGTCCTTTTGGGAGATCGCAGAGGCTAGTGCTGAAGATCAGGAGGCTATTGCTCGGTTACTAAAGAAGCCTCTGTCCACGATTCTTCAAGCAGCCGCAGCTGAGGCGGGAGTTGAGTATAATCCACCGGTGCCCCCGAGACAGTCTGGGGAGGGTAGTTCGAGTCGTCCGGAGGAGACTCAAGGGGAGTATGATATTCGGGCCGAATTGAGAGCCATTTCTGAGACTCAGCAAAGCATCATTCGGACACAGAAGAAACATGGTAAAATGTTGAATGCTTTGTTAAGGTTCTTCAGAGGTTGTATTCGAGATGGTGGCGCTCACCCGGATACGGAGCAAAATCTTGCCGAGTCAGATTCCGATGATCCAGCGGCACCTCATGGGACTGAGCCTGTCTATCCACCTCATGTTGCTTCAGGATCTCAGGATGTCACAGGAAGTCCGGTTAATCCCGCGAACTTTGGTTTTGGTCCTTTTGATAACTACCGTGGAGGATCTCTAGACTGATGGCTCGGACCACATTATTGCTATATCTCTATTATTTTTATCTAGCTTTTATGGTATTATTGTACCCCTCTTTGATGATACCAAAGGGGGAGAATGCTTACGTTTTCGACTCTTGTTCTTAGACTACTTTTATGCTATGCTTTCGTTTGTCTAAACATGCTTCATGCTTGTGTTGTTTTTGACTGGCTATTTGGATGTGTTGCATGCTTATTAGTGGAACAAGGTTGAAATCTTATGTTGAGGGGGAGCCTTGCTTACTTTGTGTTTATTTTACTCCCTCTCACCATAAGTTAATTTGTTATCATCAAAAAGGGGGAGTTTGTTGACCTAAAGTCGATACTTCTTTATTTTGATAATAACAAATTACAATTAAGCGCTAATCGTTTTATTAAGTGACTTTACAGTGCGCGAGGCACATACTTCAAGTCAAGACACAAGGCCGGCTTATTTACTTCATTATATGCGTATAGGACCTTGTGTAAGGAATTACCTAATAAACTCTCTCGATGTTTTAGAAATAGTTGATTGAGCGTCGATGGTTTGATGCTTTAAATGTCTTAATTGTTTTATGGCTTCTCGAGTATTGTTTATGAACAATTTGTTTATTGAATTATCTCTTGAATCTTATGATAATGACTTTGTGTTATTGGAATAAGAGTTAAGGATGAATCAATGATAAAATTGGGCTAAAACAACACTGACCATCGTGACATTCATCGTGACTATGGTCTCACGATGGGGTCTCACGATGGAGCCTCAAAAACTTCCAGTAGCCTCATCGTGACATCATCGTGACATCCTTGTATCACGATGAGTGTCACGATGGAACTGTGTTTTCAGACTCTGGTCGTCATCGTGACATCCATCGTGACATAGGCTATCACGATGGGTCTCACGATGATCTTGAAAATCCGAACGTTGGTTCGCCATCGTGAGGCTCATCGTGTCACGATGGGACTCACGATGGGGGTTTCTATATAAGGACTCCAAGTCCGAAATTAGAAACCCTTCTTGCCCAATTAAAGATTTTCTTGATTAAACAAATCCAAAAGTGCATCAAGCCTTCTCAATCTTCAATTGCTATCATATCTTGATTGTGAAGAGGTAATTCTATAGATCCATCTTGTATTACTCTTAATCCATCCAATTAGGGATAATTGTTATAAGAGTCAAGTTTTTACAAAATTCATTCTTTGTAAATTGAAATCCTAAGGAGTGTTCTTGGGTTCCTAGTTGTTGATTAGGAGTTGAAATCCTAGAGTTGAGGCTTTGGGTTTCTAGCTAGGGCTAGCTAGAAGTTTGAGTTGATTGCTTGTATTGAATTCCGAGGGTTTTCATTATTAGTATCACTTACCGAAATCCTAAGGTTGGAAAGCCGAGGGTCGAGCACGTAGGGAAACCGAAGCTCGCTAAAATCATTGTGTTATTTCCTTCCTTGTATTTACTTTCCGCAATTCTAGTTGTTCAATTGCTTGGGTGATAGTTGCTTTAACTTGTTAATCGAAAAAGTTGTAATTACTAGTTCAATCCTTATTCACCCCCCCTCTAAGGATCGTATATAGGCTAACACTTTCCACCTTCAGCATACCTCCCAACACTTCCATCACAAGCAAAAACAGATAAGGATACAACGGATCCCCCTACCGTAAACGCCACTCACTTCAAAGTAGCCTTGTAGCGATCCATTCACACATACTGAGAACTTCGCACTCATAATACAAGTCTTCACAAGCCCAATAAATCTTTCCGGAAAGTCCATCACCTTCATCACACTCCACAAACAATCCCACACCACCATATCTTTCATCAAATCCACCTTTTTAAACCATCCAGAAGTGGTGCCAACCTTGCCACTAACACTTTCGAGATGCACTTATACAATCCATTATTACAACAAGTAACCAGACTATACTGTCTCATAGCATGAGGATTCTCAACAAGAGTTACTCTTTTTCTTGCTTTTATTTATTTTTTGTTTGTTGCTTTCTATAATAGTATTTTTATTCCCAATACATGCATATGTAAATATTTTTTCCCCAAATTTTTGTTAACGTTGTACTTTTACCTCAAATTTGGACAATTTTACCTTGTCAATTTGTCAAGAAAAGTCAAAATTAACAAAAAATAAAAATGGAAGTACCAAGTGGGGTATTTGATAAAGATGTTTTATCAAAAAGATCACTTTAAAATCTATATGATTAAATGGTGAACGTTCTGAAACACGTATGATTTAACGTAAGTGCCATTAATAAACCCTACTGGAAAACTCTTGTTGATTTCACATGTAGGAATAACCATGATGATTATTGTGTGCCCACGGGGCATAGCTCAAATGGTAAGGGGCTTCACTATAAGAGTGTGCTTCTCCACAAGTGTGTGGGTTCGATCCATGGCAGGTGTATGAGTAACTCTGCATTTGTTGAAGGAGAATCTGTTTGTGGGTGGTTACCCAGCCTACTCTGGGCACTCTTGAGATGAAGTACCGAGCCGCTAGAGTCACATCCCGGATTCACCTCCTCTATTGGGCGATGGACTAGCCAAGCTGGGACGCTTTAAATGAGCGTATCATTTATGATGATTATTGTGTATAAGAAAGTGAGACTTTAGGTGATCCCAAAGCGACGAAAGCGTACCACCTAGACATGGCTGGTTATGTGCTTATTAACTATAAGGAAATGAGACATGAAATGTATTATGTGATTCTGATACGAAATTCTTTTTTCTTTGTAAATTAGTGTGAAAATAAGAATACAATAATATTAAATGAATACAGAAATTATAATTAATAGAGTTAAAGTGAATATATGAGATAAATTGATTTCAACGAGATTTAAACCCAAATAAAACTTTTTATTTGAAAGCTTCAGATACCACTAGCCACTAAATTATTAAATTATCGATAAAAGTTCAAGAGCATTATTTAGACACCAAAGATGAGGGCTAATTCTACGTGGATTATAATTTGTTAGTCCTCAAAATGTGGTAATATTCGATGGACGTATCGCATGTTACTCCATGTTAGGAGCTTCATCATGTGCAGGTTACTCATATTTTATTAGAGCTACGATTTGCTTACTTTCCTTCTCTCATTTGGTATGCACGACTGTTTATGTGCCTTTTCAAAAAACAAAATAATGATAGATAAGGTGAGTTTCGAATTCACCACCTTTTAGTCATTAAAATTGTTATTCTATTAACTCTAAATTACTGTAAAATTAATTGTTAGGCTTAGGCTAAGTCCGTAGATCGAGTATATTAGGGTTAGGGTTAGATTAATGTAGCTATAAATATAGGTATTCTATATTGTATTCAAGACAACAATTATCATCAATAAAATATCTCCCTCTCTATTTCTACATTATTAACTTTAAATTTTTTGTGATACATACTTAAATATTACTACCTCCAGCTCTAAATGATTGGTACATTTTAACTTTCATGGTTAACAAAATACAATTTAAAACGTAAGTGTCTGTTATTGTACATGCAAAAAAAATTATAAAAAATTAATATTTCAAAAATATATATTGAGACGATTTTAACAAGGTCTCACATGATTATATTATTTCTTATCGTTTAATGAGAATTACTAATCAAATTTTTTAAGTTTGACCACAAAAATCAAAATGTACCAATCATTTAGGGACGGAGGGAGTAATGAAATTATTAAGGAGGGTTACAAGAGTCAATATGTAGAGGCTAAAAAGTTGGTTATTCTCTCAAGTTTTTAGTGGTGTAGGTAATAATGTGGTAATTTGGTGTTTATTTATATTTATTGAAATGTGGTTAATTAATCTTTTGCTCATACTATTGAAATGTAGACATTGTAAATTTGTAATGAAGTATATCAAATGACAAAATACTTCAACTATTATTATTGATGAATTCATATTATTTTTATTGGATAGGTAATTTTCATGTCCAATAACGGAGTAAATATTTGTATATCATTACATTATTTTTGTTCCTTATATTGAGAAGTGGTAGATATAGGACAAAGGACATCAAAGATCACTCAAATGTCATAGAGATGGCAAGAATGCCATTGTGAATTGTTGAGATTTTATACATTTTTCAAAGGGATATTTTTGTCCATCTGTATTATATTTGCCATTAGATATATTTTTGAATGACAGATAATGGGTTTAAGTTGAGGTTAATACCAAATGTCATAGAGATGGCAAAATGCCATTGTGAAAAATGTTTAAAATTCGTTATTTGTGCATAAAAAATGCGTGAGTGACAAAAATACACACTATACTGAACATGAGTGATTGAAAGAATACAAAGTGACACTAGGGTGATCGATTTAAATCTTTTAACAAACATGAATGATCTTTAAAGTCATTGCTTGTAGATATAAGTGTTTTCACTTAGGCAAATAAATAAATCAAAACCGAACCTAAACAACTTTGAGCATTAGTTTAGCTTGAACAGAACGATTCGCGGTTCAGTTGGAGATTCAAACTATGGAAAAACTGAAGATTAATTCACTAGAAAAAGTTCGATCGACTATTCGGATTTCGAAGTTAGAAATTAAATAAATAATCAAAATTTTAATGCTAAATGAAGAAGAAAATGAATTTATATACTTGAAGGAGAACCAATTGTTGGGTTCAAGCTTGGTCAAACCTGAAAATGAGGCTTAAATTTGGGCAAAATTACTTTGAACCGAACTAGAGCTTTCAAATTCTCCTACAAACTTGTTTACACCACTCTTGGGTCAATTCATAAACAATTTATCAAGATGGTGAACTTGCTTACCATGCGATCTCCCTATCCTAATCATACAAAAGCCTAACCTTTTGCGTAGTACTCCCTTTGTTTTTTAACCTATTGTTTAGAATCTGTGTAGTCAAACTTTGAAACCTTTAACCATTAATTTTTATTAGTCGATAAGAAATAATAAAGTCATGTTGGATCATGTTAGATTCGTGTCACTCTATATTTTTGAAATATCAACTTTTTATAACTTTTACATGTGTAGAATTAAAGATATTTTTATTTTAAGTCGTGTCTTGTTGACCGTGAAAAGTCAAAACAATAGCTTAAAAAAAGAGAGAGGGAGTATTATTTATTACTCGCTCAATTCCTTTATTTAATAATCATTTACTTTTACACAAAATTTAAGAAAAGTTCAAATTTTTCTTATAAATTTAATTTTCCTTCTAGCTTTTCTTATTTAATTAGGTAAAATGGATATTTAAAATGAAATTTCTATTTTTTCTGTTTAATAAAATATGAAATATCCCAAAAGAGTTGTCAAGTGTATATATAGTGGTGATTGGTGAATATCTAACCATTGACTTTAATAGAATAAGTTAACCAAAAGAAATAGCTTCGATGTCGTCAATCTCTTTACGAAACTTAGCCCAATAATGGTCAAATAATAATAACAAAATAATTGTGGTGACAATTATTCATTCTACATTTTTATTTCTTTATTTGAAGAATATAATCCGAGCAAAGAAACGACGAATAAGTACGATAGTGATTTTTTTGATTAACCTACTTTTTTGGGTTAACCTACTTCTAAAATAATAACCAAAATAACTTTTTTTGGCTTAACCATTGTTTGTTAATTTATATATAGAAAGAAGTATATTTAACACTTTTGATGTTTTCAAACAATAAAAGAGAAAATATCCATAAATTTGAAGTAGTTTCAGTTATCATTACTTTTATTACTATACTATTCATACTTTTAAGAAACCTTTGAATAATTAATATATTGTTGTTAACTATAACAAATAATTAAATGATAAATGAATACCCCTTATTAAAATTCTTGGTGTGTCCTTGATGGAGACTGGAGAGTGAGACTAACTACAATAACCGGGAGGGGGAAATCTATACTACAACTCGGCAAAGACATCCGTAATTATTTGGACGCTCGAACCCATGACCTTTATTATGAAGGTATGGATCGATAACCATCAGGGCATTGCCCTGTGGTTAGTGTTGTTAAAGGACAGGTTAATTCGGAACCCGCTTGTTACCCGACTCGGAATTCGGGTCCGTTACCCGCTCGTATCCTTATTGAGCGATACTTGAGTAATTTTTTTTTACTCGATACCCGATTTGGAAAATCCGGGACCGCTCGATAACCCGCTTGTTTATATTTTATGTTTTATATTTATATAATAAATATGTTAAAAGTGTAACCATAATTAATTTCATTGACCAATATAAGACTAGTATTGTAAAGAATTTCCAAATTTAGATTTCGACAATTAAATCTTGTTGCAGATAACCTCAAATATTTCTTTTTAAATAGAATTTTGGGGGTAACCCGGCACCTGCTCGTCACCCGACTAAAAAAACCTGGCTCGATACCCAACGATACATGAACTTTTGTTAATTTATTTTCTAAAAAAAGTTCATATTCTCAGTATGACCAACTTGCCGTCGGTTAAGCTATATTTAGAAAGATAATTGGCTAGAAATATTTAAAATTATGAAATTTTGAAAAGTTAAAGCGTCGAAATCAGTTACCTACATCTAAAATGATTTTAAAAATTCATTAGCAATAATCCTTTCCATTTCCACTATTGGATACAAAAATCATACACAACTTTATATTTTGGGGGATAGTCATTTTTGTCATTTATGCGAGTTCAAATGTAAACCTAAACATGAAACCGTTTCAATCCCACTAAATTTGATCGAGCATTTATGGCTTGCATATATTGAAAGACCACTTTATTGGTATTTATTATATGAACCGATTTTTTAATGTTTATAGTATTTGATGCTTTTGTGACATTAAGGTAGAGAAATATTGAGTACGGTAGTAGTATTTAGTAACTAGTTATCATTCCTCCCAAACATATTTTAAAATTTTAATCTCAGATTATTATGCATGTTTATGATAATATTTGGTGGAAAAGTTTAAAAATTTTTAACTAGTTGTCATTCGTCCGTTGTCCTTCAAAAATTGTCACATCTGAATTTTTATTGGTCAAATTTTAAAAAATTTGACCATGATATCTCATTAAACGATAAAAAATAATATAGTCATATAAGATCTTGTTACATTCCTCTCAAATATATTTTTAAAATATCAACCTTTTATAATTTTTTTGCATGTTGAATAAGGGATATTGACATTTTAAATAGTGTTTTGTTGATCATGAAATGTCAAAATATAACAATCTTTTAGGAACGGATGGATTACTTTAATATATTTTATTTATTATTGATATTATAATTATATTCAAATTAAATTGAATGAGTATCATCTAACTCAATTATTTCTTCTTTTGCACCATATAAATTTTTTGCAATCGTGTCCTTTCAAATATTAATTATCAATTTTGTTAAAATTACAACGTTATTTTCAATATATTTAATTTTTTATAATGTATATACTAACTCTGTTATTATTTATTTTTCGTTTTAGCAACCTTTTTCTTATTTTTATTTAATTGTCGTTTTGCAATTTCAGGATCCTTGAAATTTATTTTCCTATTATGACATTGCTATTAATGAGCATGAATCAACACTTTATCTTGAAATTTGAAATAGTATAATTTATTCTTACCATAAATAAGGATATACAAGGAAATATATAAAAATCTTAATTGTTGGCTTAAAATTTAAAACGACAAGTAAATAAAACAAAAAAAAATATAAAGTTCTCTTTTTTTTGAAATTAGTGATGAGGTGAGTTTCGAACCCACGTTCATCTGGTCACTAGCGGGAGCCTTTTTCACTAGGCTATTCGATTAACGAAAAATATAAAATTTTGATGACTAAAGTTGTATCTCCGAAAGTAATAATGGTGATGGATATATATTGAGAGTTATAGACGTGCAGGCAACGAATAATACACACAAATATAGGTACCAATGGAAGTCACCAAAAAACATGGTCAACCCTCATTATTCAATGGTTGATTTGCCCCCTTTTCAGCCTTTGATCATCATCTTCTTCTTCTTCTTCAACGTGGTCCACTTTTCTTTTCTCTCAATCTTCCCTTTTTCTAAAGTAGCATTAAAGTCTTGTTGCTATTCTTTTTTGCATTATTAAGTTTTCAATTTTCCCCTTTTTCTTGGCCTTTTTTAGTTCCCATCTTCTAGTTCTTAGGACATTTATAAGCCAGTGGTACATTACATATTTCAACACTACCTACGAAAAAAACAGATTGGATTTTTCCTTAAAAGTATGTCCTTTTCATCAATTGATTACTGTCTTTAATTTTATATTTGTTTTGCATGGGAAATCATCATCAAGGGTTCATGTTTTATTAGTAAATTATGTTTCTTAGTGATGTTTTTTTTTTGTCAAACGATATCTTACGCTACAAGAGGGGCAGAGCCATTGGTTTTTGATGCCTTGCCAGGAATCGAACCCAGAACCTCCAATTGTAGAGGCGGGTCGATAACCATTGGGTTCTTGGTAATGTTCCTGAAAAGGGCATAAGCAAATTCAACAATAAGAGCTTGTTTCTTTCTATATATAGCTCAATTTTGTGTATTCAAGGATTTTGGTAATAATCTGATATGATTATAATCTTGCAATGATGAATGAAAAACAACATTCATGTAGATATATCTTTTGGATTCTTGATTAAATGTCAAAACTGAGATACCATGATTCTTGTTTGTAGGTGATACGTGTTCGAATTCTTGGTTGCAGTTTGGTATAGATAATAAAAAGGACGATGGATGTTATCGATTATCGGAGGAGGAGTCAGTTCCCCAGGAAGGTGTTCCTGGTTGCTGGTTTAACTGCACTGTGCTTCCTTATTTTCAGGCAAACAGGTTATAGCTCAACTAGTCAGGTAATTTGGAACAAAAAAGTTTGATTCTATTAAAATGCATTATGTGTTTGGTGTTTTGGAATATAGGAATTAGCCTCTCTAGTATCTCGCGTAAGCTCTGTTCGTTTCTGTGACTTAAAAATATTGGCAGTACTTTTCGCGGAAGGAAGAAGGGGTGACACATGTCCTGGTAACTGGAGGTGCAGGGTACATAGGCTCTCACGCTGCCCTTCGCCTTCTCAAGGATTCATACCGTGTAACCATCGTGGTATGTGAGAGTGGCTTTTCGAGCAACTGGCCTCAACTAATTTTAACTTGTCAAAGTGTTCAGCTCTATGAAATGATTTTTCGCTTATACTTGTAACTGTTACAGGACAACCTCTCGCGGGGAAACCTTGGTGCTGTGGAAGTTCTTCAGCAGCTGTTTCCGGAGCCTGGAAGGCTCCAGTTCATCTATGCTGATCTTGGTGATGCAAAAGCTGTAGGCTACTGCTTGTACCCTTTCACTTTAACTCCATTGCAGATGATATTTTGTTAGTTTGAATTAATTCCTTCTCACAACAATGAATGTTAGGTCAACAAGATTTTCTCGGAGAATGCATTTGATGCTGTGATGCATTTTGCAGCAGTAGCGTATGTTGGTGAGAGTACATCCGAGCCTCTTAGGTAACAACGCTAATTATCCATCCAACAGCGTTTCTCTGGACTTCCCTATAAGAATTTGTCTTTCTAAACTTTAGGTACTACCATAACATTACCTCGAATACTTTGGGAATAGTAAAGGCAATGGAAGCTCATGATGTAAGTACACTCATCTATTCGAGTACTTGTGCAACATATGGTGAGCCTGAAAAGATGCCCATCACTGAAGACACTCCACAGGTAAATATAAATGAACGTTCACCATTCAGCTACTCATTTCGATAGCTGTTTATACACGTAAGAGAGATGGTAGACTAGATCTCAACGTTGATCTCCTGTCGAAAACAATAACATAAATGCATTTCTCGTCGGATAGGAAAACTAAGTGAATTGTGTTCCAGGATCCTATCAATCCATATGGCAAAGCTAAAAAAATGGCAGAAGATATCATATTGGACTTCTCCAAGACTACTGATATGGCGATCATGATTTTGAGGTTTGTCTAAAGCACATACAAAGATGTTACTATATATCTTTTGATAGATAAATTGGAATGATACTATCTCATCAGAAATCCCTGTAGATCGAAAACCCCTTTGCGTCTAATTTGAATGAATACTAGAAGGCTGTAACTTCCACGGGCTTAGTAATTGAGCATTATTTCAGGTACTTCAATGTTATAGGGTCCGACCCTGAGGGAAGACTAGGAGAAGCTCCCAGGCCAGAACTGCGAGACCAAGGTCGTATCTCTGGTGCTTGCTTTGATGCAGCAAGAGGGATCATTCCAGGTCTTAAGGTTTGTTTTCTTCGAAACAGAATATCTGATTATTGGAGCGATTGAAGTAGTACTAATATTTGCTCCGGCCTTTGTAATATGCAGGTCAGAGGAGTAGACTACAAAACTCCGGATGGAACTTGTGTCCGTGACTACATTGATGTCAATGACTTGATAGATGCACATGTCAAAGCTCTTGCTAAGGCGCAACCTAACAAAGTCGGTATCTACAATGTTGGAACAGGAAAAGGTAACAACTGCACTTACAGTTGCCTCAACATTTTTATTTCTTTCTAGTAGCTGAGCTGATGACTTTCGACTCTGGTCTTATATTTGAACTCCACAGGCAGTTCAGTGAAGCAATTTGTGGAGGCTTGTAAAAAGGCTACAGGAGTTAATATTAAAGTGGATATGCTAGGCAGACGTCCAGGGGATTATGCAGAGGTCTATAGCGACCCCTCCAAAATCAACCGAGAATTGAATTGGAGAGCTCGATATACAGATCTTGAAGAAAGCTTGTCCATCGCATGGAGGTGGCAAAAGGCGCATAGGAATGGCTATTCTAGTTAAACGACGATGATTTGAAGATTGTTTCTTATTTTTTTCGTGTGAAATCATAATCTAATCGAGTTAGATAAGCATTTCTTGGGGAATTACACAGGGTGGCTAATGAGGGGAGAAGCAAGGCTTTATACTTGGAGTTGGAAACTTACAGACTGTTTGGTAGATAGAAATAGAATAAGTGCTCGTCTTCGTCGACATTAATTACAGTGTGAAGGGTACATTGTATCGCCCTGTAGAATGAATTGTTATGTAGAACAAATATACAGGTGATTCAAATATTGCATCTTCCATTTATTTACTTCTTATTTTGTGTCCTTGCTTATTGTAACTGTTGCATCTCTTGTAATTATCTAGTATTGAAGTTACTTTTAAGTCTTCATGTGTGATACAATAGTTTTAGGGCTTTTGGCCGGGGACATCACATAATTTTTACTTTTAAGTCTTTATCATATAGTTGGTCGAGTCTTTTATTTCGTGTGCTTAAGTTTCATTACTATTTGGAAGTTGTTTGTAATTTTTCCTCTTATTAATAATAAATACTACCTCCATCCCTAAAAGATTGTCACATTTTGACTTTTGATGGTCAACAAAACACGATTTAAAACGTAAATATCTATTATTTTACATGAGAAAAACTTATAATTAGTTAATATTTCAAACATATATATTGAGAAGAATCTAACAAGGTCCTACAAGACTATATTATCTCTTACCTTTCAATGAGAATTAATGGTCAAATTTTGTTATGTTTGACAACAAAAGTCAAAATGTGATAATCTTTTAGGGACGGAGGGAGTATTATGTTTTCTCTTGTTTATTTAATAGCATTTACAAAAATTTAATTAAGAATAATAAATTAACAAAAAATAAAATAATCATTTAAATAAATTTTGTATTTAAAAAATATTAAATATTAAATTATTTAGATGTAAAGAATATGAATTAATTATAAATGATAATTGTAATTATTATGTAATCATAAAATAAATACTATAATAAAAAAAGAAAGTAATATAAAAGTGGTGAGGTATATGGTAATGTAGGTTGGAAGTGTGTTGAATTTTATTAAACATGGTCGTTGTAGGAATAAAAATTGGATGGGTGTTGAATTATTAGTTGGAGAGAAAAAAATGACAACGGGTGTGTATATGACAATGGCAAGAACCTAGATTGTTAAGTACCATCAAGAACAATATAATCCCCTTATTCTTCCCAAATTATTATGCCCAAGACATGGGTCAACCGGCAAGAACCTAGATTGTTAAGTACCAGCAATAGTACTTACCTACTAAAAAGATACTATCTGGGTGTGTATATGACAACGGCACAATAGACATAGTTACTCCCTAAGTCCCTTTATTCTTCCCAAATTATTTGACCACTTAATATTTTGAAGTCAAATTTTAAAAATTTTGACCATGAATTTCTCATTAGTTATAATAAACAATATAACCATGTGAGCTAATTGCTGAAATGGTACCCGAAAGTGGGTTCAGGTTGGCTTTTGGTCTTCGAAAATACAAAAGTTGCAATTTAGTCCACGATATTGTCCAACGGTTGCAGATTGGTCCAAAATTTAGCCAAAGCGTTGATTTTTAACGCCCCAATGGCGATTGTAGTTCACTTTTAAGTTTTCTCTATTATTACAGTTCTAACTTGTTAACAACGCGTGTAACTCACGAGGCGCGTGGCCTGTTAATTTTTAACAACGCCCTGTAAATTTTGGACCAATCTGCAACAATTGGCCAATATCGTGGACTGATTTGCACCTTATGTACTTTCGAGGACCAAAAGACAACCTGAACCCACTTTCGAGGACCATTTCAGCAATTTTTTAAAATATAAATTTCTTATAATTTTTATTATGTAGAATTATATTTACGTTTTAAGTTGTGTTTCGTAACGTGCATGTCGAAAGTCAAGTAAGACAAACAACTCGGGATGTTGATCTGTAGCATGAAATGACGATTTTGTCCCCAATTTGAAAGTGTAGTAGGTGAGGAAGTTAAGTGGAAGGCAAAATAGTAATTTCACGCAACAGTAAGACACTATTCTAGTGTGTATAGTGTTGCCTTGCCCCTTGGGATGGAAGGAGTAGTATTTTAAATTTCTTGTTTTTTTGATGTGGCACCACATACATGACACGACTCTAGTGGTCGAAAAGAGGTCTACACATTCTATCTCAAATCACTTGTTGCAATAAACACTCTCTTGAGTTTCCTTACACAAAATCTTTGTCACCTTCAGGCTTGAAGAATGGCTTTGTACTTGAACACATCATGCTTCTATGGTTGGGTGGGTAGATTGGGGGGTGGGGGAGGTGATGAGGGCAGATTGGGATGGGGTGTGGGAAGAAGATGGTTTAGTGTGTATGATTGTGAAAATACAAATTATCCTCGTTAAATTTTTTATCGAATGGCCTAAAAAATTTAAAACGGTTCAGTGACCAAATTTTAACGAAAAAATGCATTGAAGTGATGGAATATTAACACTTTTGAAAAAGGATGATCAAAGTGGAAATATTAGATTCTTTCAATGATCAATGTTGTCATTCGCCCATTTTTGAAATATCAATTCTTTTATACGTAATTTTTATTGTGTGGGATTAGAGATATTTACGTAACGAGAAATTTTGAAGAATACCACTGTTGGAGGCCCCAATTAAATTTCTACCATGAAATCTTTTTTAATTGGAAAATACCACATTTTTTATGCGAAATGACTATTTTACCCTTAATGAAAATTGATAGCATTAAACTAAGTTTTTAAAAAAAAACTAAGTTTTTTGGGTCCAAATGACTATTATAATCTATTATAATCCATTATATTACGTTGTAATTGCTTTAAATTCACAACTAACTTAAATTTGTCATGATTTATCTTTGCATTAAATTGATGTTACAAAGTTCAACCCAACAACCATTGCTTTGATATAAAAATTGGATTAATATATTAAAATTAGTACAAAGCACAAATAAATATTAATTTCTTTAGAGTGTGGAGCAAATAAATTTTACTAATACATTCGAAAAAAAAAGGACCATGAAAAAGAAAAATAAAATAAAAATGAACCATGGGAATACTAAGTTGCTAAAAAAAAAGTTCATCTCCTGGACTCCATACAATCTGGTTGCATTATTTTTCTTCCTCAAATCATGCGTCAATGTCGATTGATGTTCTACTCCATGGTCCTCTTCGTTTAATAATGGACCGCTGCTACCTGCTTCGAATATATGGTATCCCTAATTCCTCCAAACGATTCTTCCCCAGCTTTCCATTCAACTTGAAGCCCATGTAAACCAACTCTCAAGTCTTTTCATTGTACATTTATATCAATTGTAAATACACATAAAGTACATATATATTATAAAATGTATATTCGATTATACTTTATTATACATTGTTATAATCTATTAAACCGAAACTAGAAAGCTCTAAATTGTAACTACACATAAAGTACACAACAATGGACTATAAGAAACGAGACTATATCAACATAATACCAACATAATGCTTCATTATACTTCATTATAATAAATTATACTTCATTATATTATAAGAAACGAGAATATATCAACATAATACCCCTAGGATTCGAACTTTTATTTCAAAACAACATCAATTCTTCAAATTACACACAATATATCTATATCAACATCAATTTTTGTCCAAAAAACAAAATTAAAGTACCAAAAGAACAAACTTTACACATATATCTATAATTTTTAATGCAAATTTAGCCACATTATTTTATTAAACATTGTTAGAACCATAAATTGTGCAACAAAAACTTAAGAAACGAGACTATAACAACAATGGACTATAAGAAACGAGACTATATCAACATAATACCAACATAATTCTTCATTATACTTCATTATACTATAAGAAACGAGAATATATTAACATAATACCCCCAAGATTCAAACTTTTATTCCAAAACAACATCAATTCTTCAAATTACACACAATATATCTATATCAACATCAATTTTTGTTCAAAAAACAATATTAAAGTACCAAAAGAACAAACTTTACACATATATCTATCATTTTCAATACAAATTTAGCCACATATCCATAAAAATCTTAGGAAAGATTCAAACTTGTTAAAAAAGATTCAAACTTTTTAGAAAAGATTCAAACTTTTGTTCAAAAACATTCAAATAACAAAAATACAATACATATAAAGTACATAACTAATCAAAATACGTGATTTTTAAATCAACTATATTGAAAAACGTGATTTTAAGTCAACTAAATTGAAAAAGATTTAAACTTTTCTAAGAAAAACAAGTTTAAAGGGCCAATGCATTTATAAGGAAAAGTGAAGATGACGATTCCGGTGAAGATGGTGGGCTGCGGGGCGGCGGAATGAGAGAGAGAGCGAGAGAGAGAATGAGATGAAGAAATAGAGAATGAGATGAAGAATGAGTTGAAGAAAGGAGAATGAGATGAATGTATGTATAATAGATTTAATGAGAGGCAATTTAGTCAGTTCACCCATCTTTTGTGGTATTTTCCAATTAAAAAAGATTTTATGGTAGAAATTTAATTAGGGCCTCAAACATTGATATTCTTGACCAACAATTTGGGATGGGCTGAGTGGTATTTTTAAATTTCTCCCTTTTTTGATGTGGCACCACATACATGACACGACTCTAGTGGTCGAGGAGAGGCCTCGAAATACTATCTAAAACCAACCTAAAATCAGTTGTTGCAATAAACACTCTCTTGAGTTTCATTACACAAAATCTTTGTAATAACCTTTAGGCTTCAAGAATGGCTTTGTACTTGAACACATCATGCTTTTATGGTTGGAGGCAGAGAGAGAGAGGATTATTCCAAGTAAAAGCCAGCATGGCTCCTGGAAGTGTTGGAACAAAAAGTGAGGAAGATGAGAAGGTGAAGCTTGGTGCTTCTGAGTTGAAGGTAACAAAGCTTGGGCTTGGTGCTTGGTCTTGGGGTGATACTACCTACTGGAACAACTCTGGTTGGGATGGTAATAATCACTTCTTCTACTTGTTTCTTATTCTTCTTCTCTTTTTTTTTTTGGTGTGTTTGTTTTGGGGAGAACCGGGAATCGAGGGAAATTTAATAATGTTGTGTGTTTGGGAACTAAATTAGTTTCTAAGTAGGAGAATATAGTTTTCACAAAATCATCCTTACTGCCTTAAAAGTAATGGAGGAGAGGTAATTGATGATATAATTCGAGTAATTGGGCGACTGTTGCACTTTGATCGCTGAAAGTGGTAAGATGTGCAAATGTCTCTATAAGTGTGTCTTATTGTGCAAATGGTCCCCAAACTAACAGCCTCGTTAAATGTTACGGAAATGGAAAACTTAAGTTTGTGTGCGCAAATGGTCCCTAAATTAACAACCCGTTAAACCTTAAGGAGATGGAAAATTTAAGTTTGGTTTAGGGGCCATTTGCATAGACTATACACACTTAGGGGGACCATTTGGGATCATTTTGAAAAAATGTCTCAAATTGTAAGTATAATAGTTAACTTTTGACGGAAGTGTTAATTTAGGGACCATTTGCGCACATAATATACACTCTTCCAAGAATCGTTTGCACATCGTTACGACAGGGATCAAAGTGCAACGATCACAGAATCATGGTTTAAGAACTACAATAATTTGATTATGTGAAAAAACAAAAAGTAGTTCTTTTCCCTGAACTCCATATATCTCTATATCAAATTTAAGAACTACTTTTAGTTTTTTCATAGAATCAGATTATTTATTTGTACTCCTCAAATCAACTTTATTTTTATTTCTTTAGCTTCAAGTTGAGGACAAATTTAGATTATGTAAATGTTGAAGACAAACTCACATTGTTTTAATATGAAGATGAAAATATTACAATTTGAAATAAAATTTATATTTTTAAGCTCCACTATGAAATAAATTAATAACTAGTCTAGAAGATGAAAATAACAAAATTTGAAATAAAAGGATAAAAATCAATGCAATAGAGAAGAATGATGAGTTTGGAGGGAGTCTCAACCTTTAGGATTTATTGTAGGTATCTCTAAAATTTTGATGTGGGCCAGGTTAGGATAAGAATACTGAAAACAATTTATTTTGTTAACTCTCGCCCTATTTTAGAGATGAAAATGTGTTTAGGTAGTCTAATGTGAATGTTCTTAGTAAATAATAATTATATCAATCGAGGTGTTTATTTGAAATGGCACCCTATCATTTTGGTTATAGAAATGGCATTCATTGTTTCTTTTGCATATAATTTCAGGTGTTTATCTCTTTTATGTTGAACAGATAGGAAAATGAAAGCTGCCAAAGACGCTTTCGAGACGAGTGTTGATTGCGGTATCACATTCTTTGATACCGCTGAAGTTTATGGAGCCGGGGTATGAATTTACTGCGTTAATGATGTACTTTGGAGTAGCTATTAAAGATTTTCCTTAAACGAAATGTGTTATCTACGATTTGCAGTTTTCTGGTGCAATAAATTCAGAAACACTTCTAGGAAGGTATATATTATTATCGTCCAAAGTTTATATGCAACTCGAAATCATCCCATTAAGCTGTTTTATTCGCATCAAGATTTATAAAGGAAAGGAAAGAAAGGAAGCCGGAGGAGGAGATCGTTATAGCGACCAAGTTTGCTGCATTACCATGGAGGTTTGGGCGTCAGAGTGTCGTGTCTGCCCTCAAGGATTCACTGAATCGTCTTGAGCTGTCTTCTGTTGAACTTTACCAGCTTCATTGGTGGGTCTCTACCAGCTCTCAAGTATCTGCAATTTGTTTACGTCTCATACATAATTCTCTCACCGTAATAAAATCATTTCAACAATTTCCTATTTGATCAGGCCAGGCATATGGGGAAATGAAGGTTGCTCTTAAACAGAACCTTGCTCGATTCTTCTGTATAATGGATTTATTGAAGAGAAATTGAAAACTTCAGTCTACATCCCGAACAGGAAAAAAGGTTTTAATGCTTTATATAATCTTCAGGATATATCGATGGTCTGGGTGATGCTGTAGAGCAGGGCCTTGTGAAAGCTGTGGGAGTATCAAACTATAGCGGTAAGCTTGTTAACACTGTTCGACATCACATGCTTGATCTTTCAATTGAATGCTTCAAATTTTGCATACCTTCATGTTCTTAATGTGGAAAATGTGCGTGCAATCGCTCAATTTACTCACTTGACAATAAATACTTAGGTTGATTATGAAGAACTTTTTTTTATAGAAAAACGTCTTCGTGCTGCATATGATAAACTGAAAAAACGAGGTATCCCGCTAGCTTCCAACCAAGTCAATTATAGTCTTATATACCGGTACCCCGAGGAGAATGGTGTGAAGGCTGCCTGTGAGGAACTTGGGGTCACTTTAATTGCTTATTCACCTATTGCTCAGGGTAAGGTCCTCTCTCTGCAGTCTCCGTCCCCTCCGCATTGTCATGGCAGGCCCGTAAGGTTTTTTCATCTTTGGCAGAAAGAAATATGTGTAACTTTTTTCGAATTTCTTCAGGTGCCCTAACTGGGAAGTACACTCCAGCAAATCCTCCTTCTGGACCCCGGGGACAGATATATACATCTGAATTCCTTACCAAAGTAATGCAACTAACTCAATGAGAACCGGTCGACTTTGACTTCTTAACTTATCTGTTGCATTTCCATGCGCTTCTGCAGCTTCAACCTCTGGTAAACAGAATAAAGGAGATAGGGCTGAACTACAACAAAACACCTACTCAGGTTCCCACTCCCGTGTTGCTTGCTTGACGTTTCATGTTTGCGAATTGACACATCTTTAACTCAATCACCTTGTTACTACTGTCCACTGCATTTGATTGTCTTTGATGTTTGACATCGTGATTTATGTACAAATCTGTCAATATGTGATTATCAGGTCGTCTTGAATTGGCTTATCGCGCAAGGCAATGTTGTTCCAATTCCGGGAGCTAAGAATGGAGAACAAGCTCAGGAGTTTGCTGGTGCACTAGGATGGCTACTTTCTAAGGAGGAGGTCGACGAGCTCCGTTCGATGGCATCAGGAGTAAAGCCAGTTACTGGTTTCCCAGTTGAGAAATTGTAGATCTATAAAACAGACCATAATATGTAAATTGAAATCAAAACAAGGACACAAATGAATATACAGAAATAAAAGTTATTACCATAAAATATATTACTAATAAGAACAATTGGATTCGATCCATCTCGCGACATAACTCAACAATGCTTAGAAGGCACTACCTTCCCGGTATGCTAAGATATATAATGGGTTTGAGTAAATAAAACGTCACGGTTGTAAAAACAATTATCCTTTGACACATCAAATTATTCTTTCGAAAACTAATTATATTTTTCTATTGTAGAAATTTATAGGAACAATATTCTTCAATTAACCCCATTATGAATGGTCTTATGAAGAAATTCATCCATATAACTCCTTAAAGTTAGTCTCAATAAAGAGTTAATACGACGGACACCTTGAACTAGTCTACTTAATATATATACAATTATTGCAGTATTGGACCATTGATATGGTCCAATGTAGATGTATTTATGTAGGGTTAACTTTTAATTTAATTTAATTTTTTGATAGATAATAATCAAACAGTACATACATTTAAAATAAAAGAGAAATCATTACGACAACAACAACTCCAACAGATGGAGATAAACCGAAATAAACATTAAGCATGACATAAAGTAAAGATAGTCTCTAATAGCAAATGATGTTTGCATCATCGTAGTTTTGAAGCTTTTTCCTAACCCAAATACTCCTCAGATTACTAACAGGAAATATTAAATCATGACGGATGTCGGCTTGTGCAAAAGTATTACCCAATTGCACAATAAAATTACTATAGTGATGGAAAAGCACATGGAGTAACCGAGCATACGAGAGTATATATCGTGGTCGGTGTCACAAAAAATTCAATAATTTCTAAGATTGTCGACCATTGATCGACGGAAAATGAAAGTCTTAGTAGAGATTTTAATATTATTTTTAAGATCATGATGATTGATTATTATCTATCAAAAAAAAATTAATTGTATATTATTTATTTAAAATTTAATTATGATGTTTAATTTCAATTATTTTATTACTTATATTTATTTAATGACTTTTTTAATTCTTTTAGAATGAACGTTTGGGTCGGTTTGTGAAATTTTATAAGAATGACAAATCAAAACAAAATCAATTAATACACAATTTACAAATAAGTTTTAAAACTTTCATCGTTAATTCACAAAAAAAAAGAATATCAAAATCAAAACTGAATCAAATATAAAGGATTAGTGTATCAGTTCAGTTTAAATAGATTTGGGTTGTATGGCAGTTTGAAGTTTGATTACATAACCCTGACTACTATACGAACTTGCAAGAAACCTCTACATACAGCCTACGAAACACACCTTAAACCATTGATAATATCTCGAAACGAGTCGAATCGAACCGGGTAACCCACTTTACTCATTAAGTTAACGAGCTTGGTAGTAAAGTGAGTGTCGGGTAATTTAGCAAGCATAACTTTAGTACCCTACTCTACTCCTTATGATAAGTAGTCGTGTAGTTTACGAGTCGGGTAGTGTAATTATCCGGTTCCACTCCTTTATTACTCGGCTCCTTAAGGCAAAATGAAAAAAAAAAATTATTTTTACCAAAGAAAAATATAGGTATATTTGGAACATTAATAAATTACATAAAACTTAATTATTTGAAATATTGATATAAAGTTTACAAAACTTAATTATAGATAATATTTGAATACATATACTAAATTAATTAATTTATTAGGTAGTTTGTTAAGGGACCGGGTAATTACAGAGCGAGCCGGATATCTCAAACGAGCACCATTTTCGGCTCCAACCTACTCGGAGTAGGGTACTCCTTAACTATCGAGTCGAGTAGTCGATTTTGATGCTCGAGCGGGTCAATCATAATATATCTTCAAGTACTTTTCTATTATTAGTACCTAATATACTCCCTCCGTTCTTTTTTATATATTTGTCTTTCTAGCCTTAATCTTTTGTTTCCAAATATTTATTTTTCTAGCATTAATAATTGAAAATTTACATTTTCAATGTACTTTTGGACTACTTTTTGTTTTCCTTAATCTATGTGCAAATGCCTAGAAAGAAAGACAAATAAAAAAGAACGGATGAAATATTAATTAAGCAAACGTAAAAACTCAAAATATTTTCATAATTTATTATCTTTATAATTATATATTATGTTAGAAAAATTTGAAAGATAACTATGTCTTTATCATAATTTCGATTATAGGTAATATCACACCTAAAATATTTTCAATTTGGAAAAAAGGAGAAATAGAAAGTCAAATAAGCAAATGATTAATTTATTGAGTTGGAAAATAATTGAATGGTGAAACGACAAGTAGAAGAGGTCCACGCGGCAAGCTAACAAGGCACATATAGATATTATGAGAGGATCAAGATCTAAGCATCCATTGATTTCATATCCACCACTTGCAGGCTGCACCTATATAAACCACATCAAAGTTCACACCTTCTTCCCACCTGACCCCATTTACCAGCTAGCCTGCAATTATTTGTCACTTTCACTAATTGCTTGATGGTTACTGTTTCAATTATTATTACTCCCTCCGTCTCAATTTATTTGTCTACTTTTTATTTTGAAAGTCAGATTTTGAAAATTTTGATGTAGGGCTGTTATTGGTCCGAAAAAATCGAGATCCACCCTGTAACGGGTCCGAAATTCCCGGTCCGTTTATCCACCCGATAAGATAACGATCCAGGAACGGGTAACAAAAAATAACTGGTACCCGATAAGTTACCCGATAGAGTATCCGATAACAAATCGTATGTTAATTTTTAGATGTTATATTATTGATTTTAATTTTTTTTAATGGATTTTTGTATTGAATTAATTTTTTTGTCGGATATACTCGGAACCGGTCCGGACCGGTATCCACCCGATAAGTTATTGGATAGGTAGCGGTCCAAAAAATATAACCGATACAGTTATCGGTCCGGACCGGGTAGAACCGGTAACCTAACTGTCCGGTTCCCGGGAGAGTGAATACCCGGTCCGGACCGGGCCGACAACAACCCTAGTCATATGACATGTTGTTAGGTTCGTTTCAATATATATTTTGAAATATCAAAGTTTTATGATTTTTGCTCGTGTAGAACTCGAGATATTTACGTTTTAAGTCGTGTCTCGATGACCGTGAAAGTCAAAACATACCATACAATTTGGGAAGGAGGGAGTATTATTATCAGTGCATCATATTGGAATCAAGACAACTTGTCGTAGTGGCAACTGGCAAGCATGCTCATACCCCTAACAGAGATCTCGTATTCAAGTCCCCTTACTAGAAAGAAGTGATAAAGATTTTCCCTCACTAGTTTGAAGCTCTTCATGTTAGTCGACCCTTTCCTTAAATTTACGAATTTATGTTATTAATTGAATAATTGATTAATATATTGGAAACATTTATATTAATAGAAAAGATTAATAAAAAAAAGTGCATCATATTGGAAGATAGAAATTATGTTCTTTCTTTCAAATTTAATTAAAAAAGTGCATCATACTAGATTTTAAAGAACATATATATTTTACATAATTTTTTTTTTACAAAAGTAAAATTTTATTGATGAAAAAAGAATTACAATCTATCTATCGAATATAGACATGCTAAACCCCCAAGCTATACATATGTTCCAATTTGCCCTATTTTTACAAACACCTCTCCACCCATTAACTCTGTTTCTAGCAATCCAAACGTGATACACAACAGTAGAAATTACTTTTTGCATGGAGTAATGATAGAAATTAAAAAAAAATAATGGTAAAAATTTAAAAGACAAATAATGTAACTATTGTAGTTATCAAAATAAAGAATAGAGAATAACTAATGGTTAAATTTGATAGGTTACATTAAATAGTTTGTTAGAAAATAATTAGGGGTACAAACTGAATAAATATACAAAGATCATTAATTTTTGAAGATTCTTCAAGCACGTTAAAATGTTGATTTGAAAATTATATCCCATTAAATTAAATGTATTTGGGGTGGATTAAATGTCTCGAAATACTAACAATCAACTTTGAGATTAATGCACAAATTAATTACAAGAACACTTTGTATCAAGAGTGTGTTACTCCCTTCAATTCAAAAAGAATGACCTCTTAAACATTTGAAGATTATCCAAAAGTAGTGGTCTTTTACATAAATTAAAGCAAAATACATCACTTTTTTTTTTTTTTTTTTATCAATATCCTTAGTTGTATTAACTGAAGGTCAATATTAATTAATAAATCATGGATGTTTATGTAATTAAATGAGGGTATAGAGGTTATTATGAGAATGTTTTCATGTACTTTCATTTTGTGTGAAAATTTTAAAAAGCTACTCTTTTTAAATTGGAGGTAGTATTTGTTTTAAGAGATAATGAAACCTGGTTTTCAAAGTTGAAAAATGGTGTTCTTCCCTTTGAGAAAACTCATTCCTCCATGTATATTTTCAAGTTATAAAAGTTTATTCAAATTAAAGGTAAAATGAAAATATGTTTGTTAGTAATTTTATTAGGAAAATAAAATATAAAATATGACATTAGCCGGAATGGAGAGAGATATCTTTTGCGAACAAAAGTGGAATCACTAAAATGATATTTAATATAGAAATTACTAATTAATAGAGAATTATAATAAAATATAAAATAATTATTTTTAATGAAACTTGAATCCAAAACCTCATATATAAAAATTGGATCAAATATCACTAAACTATTAAGTCATAGACTAAAGTTAAAATTGGTTTTGACTACTAAAATGGAGGAAAAAGCAAAATGACTATATGTTATCCATTTAAACAAGCCAATCACTAATTATTTGAACAAGTAATAATCATACACGTTGTATAAGTTGGCTTATATATGGATAGATGGATAATCTTTGCATGCAAAGCTAAGCTCACTAGACAGGGACGTCAAAACACATTATTGTGTACCCTTATTTAGAGGTGTAGTGATGAGAAGTTAATTTGAGGATAAAATTGTAATTTCACCACCAAATCAAACAATGTTCTGGTGTGTATTGACTTCCCAACTTTTAAGATATTGATTTTGAACTTATGTTATTATTAACTCCAATTAAATGGGGGTAGAAGTAATATTTTCATATCCTTAATAAAGTAGATTATTAAGTAGATTGTGGACAAACAATACCTTAAAACATGAGGGAGTATAATATAGAGTAAATTGTTAAAATGGTCCTCGAAAGTGGGTTCAGGTTGACTTTTGATCCTCAAAGGTATAAAAGTTGCAACTTAGTCCACGATATTGGCAAATGCTTGCAGATTGGTCCAAAATTTAGTTAAGGTGTTCATTTTTAACTCCCAATGGCGATTGTAGTTTACTCCTAAGCTAATTTTATTATTACTGTTCTAACTTATTAACAGCACATGTAACTCACGAGGTGCGTGGACCGTTAACATTTAACAGCGCCGTTAAATTTGGACCAATATGCTAACCGTTGGCCAATATCGTGGATTGATTTGCAATTTTTGTACTTTCGGGGACCAAAAGACAACCTGAACCCACTTTCGGGGACTATTTCAACAATTTGCTCTATAATATACTCCCAATTTTAATTTTGTTGACGTTTTAGGAGTTTGTGTGAAACTTTGACTACAAAATACTTTTTATTTATTCGTCCGGAAAGTATAAAATTGATATCATTTTTCAAAATATTTTCATAATATTATTGTTTTATAACTTATTATAATGTATATATACAATAATTGATGATTAAAGTTTTGGTTCGAAGAGTGTGAAGTTAATTATAATGAAATGAATAGATTATCTTTAAGTTCGTAAAGAGTCATCTATTTATCTTTTATTTGATTCTCTTTAAGCGCGGTCATTATCTGGGGTAAGAAAGACACAAGTTAATACTCTCTCTATCCTTAAATGATTGTTATATTTTGACTTTTCATGGTCAATAAAATACAATTTAAAAAGTAAATATCTCTTATTCTACATGCGAAAAAAAATTATAAAAAGTTAATATTTCAAAAATATTGAGACGAATTTAACAAGATCCCACATGACTATATTATTTCTTATCGTTTAATGAGAATTTATGATCAAATTTTGTAATGTTTGACAAACAAAAGTCAAAATGTGACAATCTTTTAGGGACAGAGGGAATAATTAACAAAAAAAAAGGTTGAACCGCAACCTAAACGGTCCCGTCGCCCCCTGCGTCAGATGGTTAAGGGACTTGAGGTTATCCATTAACTACTTCCATAACAATTTCTGCCTCACATGAGAGGCAAATTAAACCCATATCCTACAAAAAAGACAACACGTGATACTACTCACTTCAAACTTTTTATCACTTAACATGAGCTGCTAAAATATATGTGGAGTAAGAAAGACACAAACTAATAATTAACGAGAAAAAGGTTGAACCACAACCTAAACGGTCATGTCATCCCCCTGTCATGGGGAATCGCTAGGAGGTAAATCGCGGTATGTGTGTCAGATAGTTATGGGATTTGAGGTTGTCCGTTAACCACTTACACAACAAATTCTGCTAACCCATACCCTACAAAAAAGGCAAGACGTGATACTACTCATCACAGTCGTTAAGATATATACTAATAATGGTATATACCTTATCAAGCATCATCCTGGTCTAAGTAGCATTTAAAATGACAAGGGCCACATCTCCATATTCCGACAGCAAACCAAAATTGATTCAAGACAATTGCATAAGTTGGTTGTGCCCACTGCTGGAAGACATTGACATACACAGATTCTCATTATCTTTCCATTTGAATGAGTGAAGCTCATTCAAGACTAGTACTATTCTTCTTCTTCTCAAGTGGGTGCACATATATCATTTTCCCTACTTTTCTTGTTCTTCTTCTTCTTCTCTTTTTTCATTGCATGTTGGGCATTCACATATTTGGAATTTCTATTATTCCCTCATCTTTTACTTACATTCTTTGTCCTTTGATTCTTAACAACTATAGTGACAAAACAATTCACCACAAATCATAAAAATATTCCATAGTAGTACTAATTGGTATCAAACTTATTTTTGTTCTTGCTTTTGTTATTAGTGGCGGCATTTGACCCGAGCTTCAACTTGGACTATTCGGTTCAATTATTGCTGGAGATAATTTGTCTCATGCTTCATTCTCACTGTCTATTAGGCAGCACTTGCTCTGGCGGTTTATAGGTGGGAAATTCTATATTTGTATTACTATTACATTTATACTTTCATCGGTAATTTACAGAAGAAAAGAAATATCAATATTAATGGCTATATGAGTACCATTCATTTTGGAGATTTTAACTTCTATGGTTTACTATAAAAAAGTATTCTACTATTCTAGTAAGTATTTTTTGTTATGAAAACAAACAAATCTAAAACATAGTGAGTAAAGCTAAGTGGTATTTACTTTATTGCAAGTTTGTAAACTTCTAAAAAATCTTTTTCTTTTCTTCTTGTGTTGTAGATCTTTAGTTATGAATCCTTTCCTTTCTGATTGGAACACTGAGGCTGCTCCTGTTTCAACTCAGAAGAAGCCTTTTGGGTAAGTTCTTTATTTTAATAAACTATATCTTGTTTTATAGTATTAATTAAGTACTTATTTGACATGTGTCATAGCTAGTGCATCCATAACTTTAGGAATTTTTTATTCATAAGACCGTTTAGCGAGATAATTGAATGGTCTAACGGTTTAACTAACCTTCCTCATCCATGAGATCAAGGCTTCGAATTTAAAAGGTCGTTAATTCTCGATTTCCGTGTCGGCTACTATGCAGGGTGGATCATGATTTGGTAGAGCTCTTATGGCAAGATGGACATGTGGTTTTGCATAGCCAAAATCTCACAAACAAAAAGAGTGAGAATGATGATCAAACAATGATGAAGAGAGGAAGTGGAAATAATCCAAGTAATTTGATCCAAGAAAATAATGAAAATATCTCATCATGGCTTCATGATAGTGGTCCAATTGATGATGATCCATTTGAGAAAGAATTTTGCTCTAATTTCTCAATGTCTGAATTTCACTCCTCAAATTTGGTCCAAACTAATAACCAATTTGAGCACAACAAAGTACATCCATTGCCACCTCCAAGATACTTGCCTACAAGTACTAAAATGAAGCCACAGATCAAGAACAATGGTCCAATGCCTCCTTCGAACATGCCCGTCGCGCCCTCAGCTCCTCGGGAGAATAAAGAGGGTTGTTCTGCAATGACAGTAGGATCAAGCCGTTGTGGCAGTAATCAAGTTGCAGATATGAGGCGAGTGCGGGGCATGGACAATAACCGTATAGTTGTTGGCAACAAGGAACACTATGATGTAGGGAAATTAAGTCCTCAGAGTGACAAAGACACGGTTGAAAAGGCGGCCAATACCTCATCTTCGGGTGGATCAGGTAGTAGTTTTGGGGTTAGAACTACTTATAACCAATCTACAACTACTAATAGCCACAAAAGAAAAGGTAGAGACGACGCTGAAGATTCAGAGAGCCCCAGTGAAGTAAGTACTTCTTGTATCGAGTTTTATTTTCCTTCAATTTCATATCTCAATCCAGCACGACCGTTAAATCTTCTTGCATCACAGACTGCTGAACTGGAATCAGCGGCTGCAGGGAACAATAAATCAGGTCAACGATCGGGGAAGAGAAGTCGAGCTGCTGAAGTCCATAATCTCTCTGAAAGAGTAAGTCCTGCGTTTTCATAATCGTTTAACGAGATTTATCCAGCCTAGTCCCCTCCATCAACCAAGATCTGATTGTTTTTCATTTCATTTCGATTTTATTCTCCTTCAGAGACGAAGGGATAGGATTAACGAGAAGATGAGAGCGTTGCAGGAGCTTATCCCTCACTCCAACAAAGTACGATAAAAACATACAAGTCATCCAATCGAATATTCGTTTGTATGTCAAACATGTTACAACTCATGCAATTTTCTTTCATTTCATTTGCTAGTCTGATAAGGCATCAATGTTAGACGAGGCTATCGAATACATGAAGTCCCTCCAACTACAACTCCAGGTACTAAATATTCTATTTCTCGAATATGGTTAGAGATAAAACATAATGTCGAATGTCTGAAGTTGATTGCTTATATTAGATGCTATGGATGGGAAGTGGGATGGCAGCGTCAATGATGTTTCCGAGTATCCAACAGCACTATCTGTCGAGGATGGGAATGTCTGCGGCTGCAATGGGAGCACCACCAACTCTGCCTTCTCTTCCTTCTCTGCCATCACTCCACAACACGATGCATCAGCAGCATCTAACACGAATGCCAATGCTCGACCAAACAATGGCCGCGCCTATTCCTCCAACGCCAAATCAAGCTGCACTCCTAAATCAAATTAATTATCCCAATCAGTTCAACACCCCCAATTTCTCTGATCAGTATGCTGCCTTCCTCGGTTTCCAACAGCTACAGAACGCTACTCAGGTTCGACTTCCTTTCATTTTGTACCAATAAATCGAATTGTACTTTTTAGTGTAATGGGCGAGTAGCCCATAAGTCCAGTCCACGTACATATAGACCCATGATTAAGACTCAATGTTTAAGTACCTAAAATACGTCGTTTTCGTTTTGGCAGCCGATGAACATGTTCAACTTCGGATCTCATGCAGCGCAACCAAACGCCAACGTCACTCCACCTAGCCACGGCAATGGACCTCCAGTATAATTAGATGGGTTCCATACTTCCATTTCTAGATATGAATATATATCATAAAATGTATTCCTTGAGCTTTTGGAATTATATCATTCCAGTTAGTTTGTCAACATAAATTCAACATTAGCAAGATGGTATATAATTGGCCAGTAAACGGTATGTACTAACTAATTTCGCAAATATTTTTTGAGTAATGATATTTTTGCAGGCAAAAGGCAAGGATCATCACCTATGTTTTGTCCTGAAATCTTTTCGTTCACCTATGTTTTAAATGTCCTGATTCGCTAAACGATCTTTTCGTTCATCTATGTGGAGATTGTAATACCCGGCCCAGAGTGGGTGATGTGATATGTTTGATATGATTTGATAGGTATTACTCATACCATCAAAATGCATGTTATTTTTGGTAGCCCAACTCATAAGAACTCCAAAGTTAAGCGTGCTTGACCTGGGGTAATTGATTGATATTTTATTAACATATGACTAATGTTAATTCGATCCTAGAAGGTCACACACATACAATGCGCTTGATTTTCAATATGATTGAAACTTCCGGGGTTAAAGTGTAAACGTCAAAGAATATAAGTGAGGAAATTCTAAAGTGGAATTTTCACCCATATTAGTCGACTCATAGGAGGAGTTTTAATGTAATTAAAACACAAATGTAGGAGTTTTAATATGATTAAAACACCGAGAGGAGGAGTATTAATGTGATTAGAACACCAATATGATAAAACACCTATATATACATAAGTCTCATTGTATGAATTAATTAGAAAATTGAAAAGCTCTCCTCTTTCTTGTTCTCCTTTTTGGTCAAAAATATACACACCAAGAGAAGAAGTTCTCTTGGTTCATTCTTTCAACAAAAACACTTCCAAGCTCTAGTCGCTTAGAAGGAGGGAATCAATCACACATTGGTGTGGACTAACTAGAGAGAGGAACAGATCGTTGCTCTTCCGTAGCACACTCGATCACGCTTCAAGAGGTATACATTAAACCTTAGTTAAATGTGAATTTTGAACGTTGTATTCGATCATTTATACGTTTTTGATAATTTTGATATGCAAAACTTGTTTAAAAAACCAACAATTTTAACCGAATATTATTATTATATAAATTATGAGTGGGCTCCTAGTAAACCATCATAATTCCTAATATTAATCAAGTGATCCATATAAATATATTAGTTGTCGTACAACTCTAATATATTCACTTTTTGAACTTAGTTCCTAAATGAACTAATCGGTTGTCCAATCTAATTGTTCAACGGGCACATTTATGACGTTACTATTAACTCATATTTCCAACAGTTTGAAACCTCCTTCATTCTACTAACGGACACTTCTTTAGAAGCATGCAAAATGTTACTAAACAATCTTTATATTCAATTGTTTGCAGCAAAACTTTCTGAATTAGATTCTAAAAAGGTAAAGGTTGAGAAGCAACGTTGGTTGTTGAGAGAAAAAATTCAGCAACTTGAATGGAAAGAAGAGAAGGTGGCTAATGGTTGATTTGTTTGCAGACGAGGACAATGAGTTTCTTTACCGGAGGGTGTAGTATATAGAATGAGAGAGTGTTGCTGAGTTAGTGGGTTGTTAAGAAGTGGAGATAATGGCTGCTAATTTAGAGGGTTCCAGACCTCCATCGGGAACAACAAAAGTACAACCTAAGCAGCCCACGCTACAATCACGCAATGCAGATGGTCGGCAAAGGAGAAGGTACAAGGAAGGGAAGCACGGGGTACAACGCGGCGATGCAGCGACACGCTACATCAACAACACATGTTCCCCATGCGAAGTCTAGTTTTTATTACTACATAGGATTTGTGATCTTATGACTGAGATTACACAAAGGTAGGATCAGAACTTTTTTTTTTCTGATCCTATGCCTTGATGAGGACGATTATATTATTGGTTGTAGAAATTCAAAAAAAAGAATGAGGAGTTTTTCTTTTTTAAAGTGTGAGAATATCATTGGAATTCCAATGCAAAGTTACTTTCATTAGTTCATATGTTTGGTAAGGGCAACACAGGTAAAATTATTGACTTGTTAATAACTACCTTCGAAATAGGTTTCACTACTATACACACCCAAATAGTGTTTTAGGAGTGAAACTATCATTTTTCCCCTAGATACTTTATAAATAGGGGGCAAGATAGTTATTTCACTACTAACAAACACCATTTGGCACTTTGGTGTGTGTATAATCGTTCAACTAGGGTTTTGCACAATATCGTTGATTGTCTCCTTCTTAATTGGGCGCAGGGATGGACCCATGACTATAAGTTTGGTGGTGCAAATGCAAAAAAAGAAATTGAAATATTAGTCCTTTTAATTGAATTTTTATAAACCTAAGTCAAGATAAATCCGTTTTCTAATCTAGAATTTTTAATATACTAATCAATCAAAAAAATATTACATCCAAAAATTTATTAATATTTATAATTAAATGACAAGTACATATTCATGATTAAATGACAAGCACATATACAACAAATTCTAGATGACTTAGAATACAAACAAACTAACAAAAAATGAAAATAGAATGAGTTCTTTTTATTTAAGTAATGAAAATGTTAGGGTAAATATTACTCCGCCCATCTAAAAATAGTTGACGTTCTAGCAATTTGCACATAAGTTAAGAAAAATTAAAAGTAGTCAAAATGTCTATCGAAAAAGTAAAAATACAATTATTTGAAATGTTGGAATATCCCGGGGTTGCAAGACACAATGAAATACAATAGTTCATATGTCATACAACCCTAATTCGTTGATCGTTAGAACTTACACAATGAAACTAGCTCATAGAAGTATATGTTTAAAGGTAGTGTGAATATGCTACAATTAACATATAAAAGAGTAGTGCTACAAAGTTATACCTTTGAAGCGTGAGCGGAAGCTTTGTAAATCTTTAAGCGCTTATCCCCACACCTTGCTCCTTTGCTTTCTCCTTGAAGAAATGTCTATCACCAAGGTGATATGAAACTACTATGAAATAGTCCACACCAATACCTTAGATAGCAATAAGACACACTTGGACTAGTGTGTGTTATTGAGGAGTATGTAGTCTTTACTACTATAGCAAAAATGTAGAACTAGTTCTACACTCTACACTTAGAGTTTTGCTAGAGGGTTGAGGTTGAAGATGAAGTGTGTTTGTTTGTGTTCTTGTGTTCTCTAGCAAGAGATATGCAAGACTTAGATTGATGTCTTCACATTCAATATCATCTTATGATATAGAATGGATGATGAAACATATTGCACACTAAACAAACACATTAACCATCCATATGGTTAATGCCTCTTGGTCCATGGAAGATGCTCTTACAAGAGTTCTTCCCAAGGGATACAAAGCCTTCCCAAGGCATAAAGTAGCCACCAAGATGTCAACTCCTCATAATGATGAGATTAGTTAATTAATCTTAATTAATTAATTAAATCATATCTTGTTTAATTAATTCATTAATTAATTAAATCATTTCAATAAATGATAATATATAAATATATATCTCACATATATATATATATACATAAACCCTAAATAGTGCGTCCGGAACTAATTCCGGGCGCACCATCGGTTCGGTCGGGACACGATCTCGATCGAAACGAAATTCCTCAATATGGATCAAATCCCTTATTCACTTTCGGGTCACTACTCGAAAGTATCTTCGGTAATTGTTATGTGTGTGACCTCATAGCCCGAGTAACGAAAGCATCGGGATTCAACGTATAAGACCGTATACTCGAATCCCGAAGATCATCGTGAGAGCCTAGTCTGCCATTCGATGACCCCCGGCATTATCTCGGGTGAGACTACTGATAGTTCAGATAACTATCGGTTGTTGAACCGTATATATAGATGATATAGTTCACGGGCACTATCTGAGGAAATTGACACATCAATTTCCAACATGAAATTATATCATTGGTTGGTTACTAATTTCAATAAAAAAATTAGTCAAAAAGTTCATTGATAATGTAAAAGTACAATTTTCAATATTAAAACATCAACTATTTTCAGACAAAAAGATAGTGTCAAAACGTCAACTATTTTTGAACGGATGGAGTATAATTCTAAAGAATTACTCCCTCCATCCCTTTATTTTGAAACCATTTTGACTTTTTGGGTCAAACTTCGAAAATTTTGACCGTAAATTTTTATTAACCGATAAGAAATAATATAGTTATATTGGATCTTGTTAGATTCCTCTCAATATATATTTTTGAAATATCAAGTTCTTATAATTTTTACACATGTAAAATTAAAAATATTTACGTTTTAAATTGTGTCTCGGAGACCGTGAAAAAATAAATGGTTCTTATAAAAAGGAACGGTGTGAGTTGTGAAACAATTCCACAATCTCTAAGATGAGCGTCAAACTCGTGGCTCATATATTCGCCTCCTCGATCGGATCGAAGAGTCTTAATAGTCTTGCCGAGTTGATTCTCTACTTCATTTTGGAATTCTTTGAACTTTTCAAAGGCTTCACTCTTGTGCTTCATTAGATAGACATAGCCATAACGGCTAAGGTCATCCGTGAAGGTAATGAAGTAGGGAAAACCACCTCTTGCAGGAGTGTTCATTGGACCACATACATCGGTATGTATTATCCCCAATAAATCACTTGCCCTTTCACTCGTTCCAGTGAAAGGCGATTTGGTCATCTTGCCTAAAAGGCATGATTCGCATTGGTCATATGATTCAAAATCAAGTGACTCAATAATTCCACTTTCGTGGAGTTTCTTGATGCGATTTTCATTTATATGACCAAGTCTGCAATGCCATAGGTAGGTAGGATTCAAGTCGTTCGGCTTGTTCCTTTTAATATTTACGTTATATACCTCATGATCCTCATCTAGTATGAAAAGGCCATTTTGGTTTGAAGCTTTTGCATAAAGTAAACCATCACGATTAATAGAACACATATTTCTTTCCATAAGGATGGTAAAACCATCATTGTTCAAAACAGATATGGAAATAATATTTCTAGAAATAGCGGGAATACAATATACATTATTTAAAACTAAGACCATCCCGGATGGTAGTTTTAAATCTATCTTGCCCACGGCAACTGCAGCAACCTTTGCTCCATTGCCCACCCGCAAGTCCACCTCTCCCTTCCGAAGAGCTCTACTGTCCTGTAGTACCTGCATATTTCGACAAATATGAGAACCACATCCTGAGTCAAGTACCCAAGTAGAGTTATTAGAGGTGATAAAAGCTTCAATAACGAATATACCTGCCGGAAGAGTCCCACTCTTCTTGTCTTCGAGGTATTTCTTGCAGTTCCTCTTCCAGTGACCAGGTGTATTACAATAATGACACTGGTCAGTCCCCTTAGGACCTTTAGCCGGAGTTTTGAAAGTCTGGGCCTTGACTGTTTTGATAGATCCAGTCTTGGCCTTTCCCTTCCATTTCCCCTTGCCTTTCTTAAAGGCCTTCTTGTTCTGAATCATCAGAACAGAGGGAGTAGGGGTAGAGCTCTTCCCACACTTCAACGCAGTATCAGCCGTGCTGATCATGTTATGTAACTCCGATAACGATTTATCGAAGTCATGCATGTTGAAGTTCATGATAAAGTTACCAAACTTGTCAGGAAGGGAACGGAGGATTATGTCAACGGCCAAATCCTTGGAAAACTGAGTTCCCAAAGACTCAAGTCTCTCGATGATCCCAATCATCTTGAGAACATGAGGACTGGCCTGTTGACCATTGGATAGTTTGCAATCCATGAGGGCACAAACAGCTTCGTACCGCTCATTTCTTGCCCGCTTCTGGAACATCTCTTCCAGTCTGCAGTACATGTCATATGCTGCCACATTTTCGAACTGAATTTGAAGATTCGGTTCCATGTTGGCCAGCATAAGACATTGGACATCCAATGCATCATCCACGTGTACATCATATGCACTACGTTCTAGCTCATCGGCATTATCTCCGGGTGGTGGAGGAAGTTCTTCCTTAAGAACATACTCGACTCTCTCGTGCTTGAGAACGATTCTCAAGTTACGAGACCAGTCGTTGAAGTTATTGCCATTGAGTTTACACTTCTCAAGTGTAGATCGGAGTGAATTTGAAGTTGATTTCTTAGCAGTTGCCATCTAAAAACATGCGAGTAGGAAACGACATTCAGTTTAATTTATATGTAAAACATACGATACAAGTAAAGCATGCTTGAAATAATAATACGAGTACCAACAACCCCTCGAAGTGTACAAGTATACCAAGACCCCACGGACTTGGGTATGAGCGGCACACGCAATCATCCTCATAGTCCAATCCATGGGTAAGTCCTACTAGACTATCATATATTAATCATCCAATGATTATATATGACTCTTGGCGTCTATCACTAGTCGTTTTATGACACTATAGACTTCCTTTGCCAAACGGGCCGGTTCGATGGGCTAACCTGTAGCCACGTTTTAAGTAACCTTAGTTCACCATAAAGGGATGGATTACATTTGCCGGTTCGATGGGCTAACCTGTAGCGCATGTAATCCCATTGCCTCCTATTCCTATGAATCAAAGTGCCCATCTAGGGATGATCCACCCGAAACGTAGGAAAGTTTGACAACTTTGAACTTAAGGTTTGGCAAACACTTAATTATAACGTGGAGGGGTTTAGATTAAACATGTAATCCACATTTCATGCATATCACAAAAGGTGTACATATACGTCAAGAAAATATATGTAAGCATGAAACATGACATGAATAATAAACACTTTAAAGGGACGTGATATGGCCTAAAGAACATTAAATAAAACTAGTCTAACTAGTTCTAAACTAAGTCCTTGGTCTCCGTCTTCTTGGACATCGCCATGCTCCAAGTCCGTCTCTTCATGTCTTGTTACATAATCAACTTTCGCATTAAATGGCACATGCGCCGCGAAAAAGAAATGACAATACAAGAATGTAAAACGACACATGCGTCGTATTTCAATATCAAGGACAGTACGCAGACTGTATTTCGAATAAATACCAGGCCATATCAAATCCCCATTCCATTCAGACTACAGTTTATATATGCATAACACATTATACATAAATCACATAAACATGCTAGGAATGGTATAAAACACACAAGCAACACACAACTCACACACATACTCACATTCAAATAATGTGAACATAGTCATACATGCATATCATAACCTTTAGTTGTCCAACAACTAACTTAGCCAATTTTAGGAAGTTCTATCATAAGTTCAACATATTGAACTAATAACCCGATTTCATTCAAAGAGACTTAGCATAAGTTATATTTGTTAAGGTTTGAAATTCATAATAATTCAAACCTCAAACTTCCTTTCGATACTCAATTAATCAATTTAATTAGTACCGATTGGATAAAATCAAAGTGCTCCCACTTACCTCCACAAGACTCGCCATAAGACGATCTTATGTTGAAAGAGCTAAATTTTGACATACATGCTAATTTTAAACTATTTTAAACTTCTCAAAGAATGTTTTGGACTTATAAGATTATTTCCGGAATGAAAACAATCTCTAAGTCACCCATAACAAACCGAAAACGTCCATAATCATCAAATGACTTTGGACTTAATCGATTTGTTTTGTTTCGAAATCATCAAATGACTTTGGACGTGCATGGACGCGTCCAGGGGGGCCGAACCAGGCTTCGGGCCAAGGCGTTCCGTATCCAAGGAAAGCCGAGGGTGCGCGTTCCAGTGGAGCCGTGTCCTTGGCTTTCCTGGACTCACGCGAAACTTAGGTTTTGTCGGGGAGGGTTTTCCGAATACGAAAATCGGCTACGGTTCATATATCGACATATATACTATATGGTACTACTTTAAACACTTCTAGAACATGTTAAACGTGTAATATAGCTCTTGATACCATGTTGGAATATCCCGGGGTTGCAAGACACAATGAAATACAATAGTTCATATGTCATACAACCCTAATTCGTTGATCGTTAGAACTTACACAATGAAACTAGCTCATAGAAGTATATGTTTAAAGGTAGTGTGAATATGCTACAATTAACATATAAAAGAGTAGTGCTACAAAGTTATACCTTTGAAGCGTGAGCGGAAGCTTTGTAAATCTTTAAGCGCTTATCCCCACACCTTGCTCCTTTGCTTTCTCCTTGAAGAAATGTCTATCACCAAGGTGATATGAAACTACTATGAAATAGTCCACACCAATACCTTAGATAGCAATAAGACACACTTGGACTAGTGTGTGTTATTGAGGAGTATGTAGTCTTTACTACTATAGCAAAAATGTAGAACTAGTTCTACACTCTACACTTAGAGTTTTGCTAGAGGGTTGAGGTTGAAGATGAAGTGTGTTTGTTTGTGTTCTTGTGTTCTCTAGCAAGAGATATGCAAGACTTAGATTGATGTCTTCACATTCAATATCATCTTATGATATAGAATGGATGATGAAACATATTGCACACTAAACAAACACATTAACCATCCATATGGTTAATGCCTCTTGGTCCATGGAAGATGCTCTTACAAGAGTTCTTCCCAAGGGATACAAAGCCTTCCCAAAGCATAAAGTAGCCACCAAGATGTCAACTCCTCATAATGATGAGATTAGTTAATTAATCTTAATTAATTAATTAAATCATATCTTGTTTAATTAATTCATTAATTAATTAAATCATTTCAATAAATGATAATATATAAATATATATCTCACATATATATATATATACATAAACCCTAAATAGTGCGTCCGGAACTAATTCCGGGCGCACCATCGGTTCGGTCGGGACACGATCTCGATCGAAACGAAATTCCTCAATATGGATCAAATCCCTTATTCACTTTCGGGTCACTACTCGAAAGTATCTTCGGTAATTGTTATGTGTGTGACCTCATAGCCCGAGTAACGAAAGCATCGGGATTCAACGTATAAGACCGTATACTCGAATCCCGAAGATCATCGTGAGAGCCTAGTCTGCCATTCGATGACCCCCGGCATTATCTCGGGTGAGACTACTGATAGTTCAGATAACTATCGGTTGTTGAACCGTATATATAGATGATATAGTTCACGGGCACTATCTGAGGAAATTGACACATCAATTTCCAACATGAAATTATATCATTGGTTGGTTACTAATTTCAATAAAAAAATTAGTCAAAAAGTTCATTGATAATGTAAAAGTACAATTTTCAATATTAAAACATCAACTATTTTCAGACAAAAAAATAGTGTCAAAACGTCAACTATTTTTGAACGGATGGAGTATAATTCTAAAGAATTACTCCCTCCATCCCTTTATTTTGAAACCATTTTGACTTTTTGGGTCAAACTTCGAAAATTTTGACCGTAAATTTTTATTAACCGATAAGAAATAATATAGTTATATTGGATCTTGTTAGATTCCTCTCAATATATATTTTTGAAATATCAAGTTCTTATAATTTTTACACATGTAAAATTAAAAATATTTACGTTTTAAATTGTGTCTCGGAGACCGTGAAAAAATAAATGGTTCTTATAAAAAGGGATGGAGGGAGTAATAAATTAAGCCTGGTCTTCTTTCTCTTCTAGTACTCAGGCTGCAGCCATTCCCCCCCCCCCCCACCACCTCCCCGTCCCGTCCCGTCCCCCCCTCCCCGCCGCCGCCCTTTCAAGTCAAACGAATCTCAACCTTACCAAACCTCCTATCTTCATCTGCATCCACTTCTACACCCCAAACTAGCCTGGGCGGCGCCACCTCACAATGATGAGTGAAGGTTTGATATGGGAAGTCCTTATTCATCTACCCACCAAGTCGTTAATGCGATTGAAATGTGTCTCCAAGCTATGGTACTCCATCATTCGCAGTCCCAAATTCGCCATTGCCCGCGGCGGTATCGGTGGAGGTGGTTTCCGTGGTCTCCTCTTCGGTGATATTCAATTACACCATTGTGATTTATTTCAGTTAAACATTTATGATGGCCCCAAATTGATACAACACCAATTGACAATTGATGAATCAGAAAAATATACCATGTTTACTCCAGTTGTGAAAGGATTAATTGGTTTGTACAAAGAGGGGGGCAGCAACTTTACGTTATGCAATATAGCCACTCATGAATTGCTTAATCTTCTGCCTTGTAACTCCTAACTTAGATGTCCAATTATTTGATTAATTACTCAGAACTCCTTATGTGTCCCAAAATAGATGCCCCGTTTCGAGCTGGTCGAGTTGAATTGGAATCAAGGACACGAGAAGATAATTGGGATCAATTTATGATGCATTTGACGAATACTGTTAGGAATCCCGATAACATTTATTTTAGATCCTCGACAAAGGACAAAATCACTGATGTTTACCACTGAATTAGAATTCAGTCAGCAGTTGAACATCATAACGTTAAAGACAAACACGACGCAGAGACTGAACTATACATGCTTGATGCAAAATGTTCACTATGTCACGGTAAAAAAACAGTTCTAATGCTTCCTGGAGCAACAGAGATTATCACGTATTTGTTACTAATTCTCTCGCTTAGATAACTAGCGTGGTGAACTTTCTGCAATCTTCACGATCACCATTCATATAATGATCGCAGCAGAAACTAATTTGTGATCTTCAATGTACACCCTGGCTTTGTAGGAGAGAACATCAATATCTGATGATCCTGCCGAATTTTCTCCATTAAGATTGTTACATCACTCAGCAAGTCCCACATTGAGCATCTGATCAGCTTCATCTGAACTACAAGCTGAATTGTTTACGAGTTCAGTGGACCTCTTTTGATCAGATCAATGACCAGACCAGTCGTGCCAACAGGCAGCAACCACATGACCACCATGATCTGGCACACTTATTTTGCGCGAAAGGGGTACACTGTGAATACACTAGCAATCTTATCAAATTACTCGTCAACTTGAATTCTCTTGTTCGGGCCAATACCAAGGCTAAAGGGTTCCTTCGATGCTTTGCCCTTGCATTTCTGTTGAAAACAGCACTCTGAACGATGAACAAACGCCTATATAGAGAAAAACAAAATTAATAAACCATATAAAAGATCAATTTTATCGCTCTTTCCATTTCAAAATTACCCAGAACTTTAAGCGTAGTAGTAACACTAATACTACACCATGCCGAAAAGATTGTCCACTCGAATTTTTTATGGTAATATATAAGACCTATGTTTCGAATCAAAATCAACATGTTTATAGAAAAGTACAAAAAAATACCGGGAATTGATAATGAAGATACTTGAGTTCAAAATTCAAATACTCACCAATCAAAATTCAAAACTGGACTATCTTTTAAGGATGAAGGGCGTACAACATCAAATTTTTTAGTTCATGTCAAAATGATTCAAAACATAAAGCAGAGTAGCAATTATAATATAGTATATTGTATACCTGAATTGCGAAAAGTTTCGTAGTGCTCTTTTGCGTCAATGAATTATATTGTATCTGCTACACCAGATTTCGCTACATCTAACCATCTTCACCAAAACCCTCCTTTTCCTCATCGATATAATTACAGGCTGCAGCATATCCAGCCTGCAAAATGTCATACCAACACTAATCACTTGGACGAACAGCTTTCGTGAACATTAAAAACAATTTAACTGAATATGACATCATGAAGACAAGTCAGCAATCTGCACTGGTAGAACAACCAATTAATCTCAGGAACATTAAATTTGGATTTTGAATATACAAAAAAACTGGAAGTAAAAAAAGGGACTCCTAAGCTAATGTAGCTATTTAGCAACTAAAATTACCTTAAGCCAATTTCGCATCATACAATATTTGAGAAGGCAAACCGATCATTCAGTTCATCTACGCTGAAACCCTGGACGAAGGTTCAATCGCCCATTTCAGTCCAACAGAAGTATGGGTTTGGAAATCCTGAAAAACTGGAGTGAAGCTCCATGTCCTAATATCTGAGAACCTCATCTGAGCCTGTCATGCCGCCCTCAATAGCATAAAAAATGTTGTTGAGTAAATCAAACTGCTCGTAAGGAAGCAGACCTAAATCCTTTAATTGAATAATCAAATTCCATAGAGGATAAGGATCGTGTGAATTGTACAGCAGATTCTTCATATAATAAATGGTGGTGCAGTCCACTTTAATACCCATAACAATCATTTCTTGGATGATCTGTTCAACCATTTTTACATTCTTGTACTTGCAGAAATGAGAAACCATCAAATTATATACCCCTAAACCTGGAACTATTCCAACCTCCTTCATTTGGTTGAACAAATTATAAGCCTCCTCAGCTTGGCCACTCTTGCATAGTGCGTCGATGACAATGGTGTATGCCACAATATCAAGGGGAAATTTATGTGTGATGGCCTCTCTGAATAACGCGATAGCTCTACTAAACTTCCCAGATTTTATTAGTCCACTAAGAATAACCGTATGAAAATGAGAATCCAGACCACCATGACTGCGGACGATCCCATTATAAACGTTAACTGCATCACTAGTTCTACCAGCTTTGCACAGGGCACCTATTAATGTAGCGAAACTATATTTATCTGGGGTGTAACCTCTCTCTATCATGTCTTCATAAAACTCAATAGCACCAGTAGGATGGCCAGCTTTGCAAAAGTAATTTATAAGAGAGTTGCACACTACTAAGTCAGGTTGGACTGTAAGCCCGTCGAGAATAACCGGGAGAAGAGCATATTGTTTTAAGTCACACACAACATCTATCATAGAGCAAAAAGTATAAGCATCGGGAGTTAGTCTCCTTTCTTGCAAGCTATAGAAGACATCAAGAGCATCATTACATCTCCCTATCTTTGAGAGACTGTGTATCAACACATTGCAGAGAACCAAATCAGCATAACATCCTTTTGATTCCATAATATATAATAATTCAAATGCTTTGCTAGATTTATCAGACTCTAACAAACCTTTAATCAAGGGTGTGTAAGTTTCAACATTCGGAGAATGCCCACTCTCAACCATCTTTTTCAGTAAAGAATATGCTAGGTCAAGTTTACCACATTTACAAAACATATCAACCAAAACGCTCCAGTGTGTTACAGATATCCGAAACCCCAACTTTATTATCAAACCTAACAATTGAAATGCCTCATCTATCTTACCCGACTTACCAAAACAACTCAAAACCATCAAATATGTTTCACCATTAAGATAATAACCTTTCCTCATCATCATCATATGAACATCCTTGATATTAACAAGAGCATTCAGCTTGCATAGATTAGTAATTACAATGCTAAAAGATAGGAAATTCGGTGCCACAGTCTCCTTTAACACATCCAATGCTACCTCAACAAGTTGTAACTTAAATAGCACATCTATAACAACATTCCTAGCAAACGTATTCGGGGTATAACCACGATCAATAATCTGTTCATACGCTTCAAACACCCTAGTAAACATACCTCCACACCAATAAATTCTTAACAGCAGCAACAAAGTCTGAGGCTTTATTATACAACCAAGCTGGCTCAGTTCATCAATGATGCCCTTCACAGTTTCAAACTTACCCGATAACCGAGAAACGACGTTTACCATGTAGTTAAAGGTAGAGCGGTCATGAAAGTAATGTGGTTGCTTAGCACACCACAAAAAGAAGCTAAGAGCAATTATATCAGAAGGGCAATTCAATAAACCTTTTTGAACAACTTGGGGTGTCAAGAAAGTACTTGAACACTGCAAAAATTGTTGGAAATTGCCATTAAAGAAACCATTTTTTTCTTGATATTCATCAAGATTGTGAATTGGTGAAAAAGATTGCAATTTCAATTGTGGAATTAAACAGGTGGAAGCTTTAGCAATTGGGTGAGGGGAAAAAGTGTGAATTTGGGAAGATTTTTGAAGAATATTTGTGGGATTTAAAATTGATGAAGAATATCTTATGAGAAGAAAAATGGACTTCATTTTGGGACAAAGGTAATGAAATCGATTTGAAACAAGGGTTTTAAGGGTTTTTTGTCTGATCATTAAGAGTATTAGTTATACTAATTCGTATTTTAAAAAATTATCGATTGGGACAGAGGGGGAGTGAAATTGAATAAGCTTACTATAATAATACTATTATTATTTTTATTGTTTTAATTAATGTTCTTATTTTTATTATTATTATTATTAGTTTCATTCTTCACGTTCTTATATTTATTTTTATGATTAAGCTTACTATAATAATATTGTTTTATTGTCATTATTATTATTCTCATCATTATTATTGTTATAAATATTTTCATTATTATTAAAATATTTTGGTATTCTCACTATTATTATAATTATTATTCTTGTTATTAATATTATTAGAAAGCTTATTATTATTATTACTATTATTATTCTTATATTATTCATATTTTGGTTTTATTACCATTACACATTAGTAAACTAAGGACTCGTCCGACTAGGGGCCTGTTTGATAAATCTAAAAAACTGAAATCTAAAGTCTGATTGTAAGTGACTGAATGCTGAATTGCTGAAACTGAATTATGACTGAATCTGTTTAGTTGTTTGACAACAATTCAAAGAAAAAGTCTGAATTTCAGTTATATTGACAATTTTATCCTAAACATTAATTCATTAACGATAAGTTATACATTTCACTTTTAGCTTCCACAAATAACATATAAAGATTATTATTGACTTATAAATAATTTTTGAAAATGATAAATATGATTAATAAATATTTTAAATTAAATAAAACTATAGAATTTGAAAATATGAAAATTATTATATTTTTACACTATCAATTTTATATAGAATAAATAAAAGTTTAAAATTTTCACCAAAGTAAATAGATATAGATTTGATTTTTAAAGACCCAAAAGAACATATACCAAATTTTAGTGTGAATATCTACCTTAATCGTTGTAATTATTAAATTTGGAGAAAATATGAAATGGGTTTTGGGTATTGTGAAAGAATTGATGATTTTTATTGGTGTTTATAGGGTTTAGTGAACCAATAAGAACATGAAAAAAATGACAAGAATTTTGGGACACCAGAAGAATATCCAAGGATTGATTTGTAGCATATAAGGTGAATGAGATGAAGAATAAACATTATGTAATTTGAATGTACGGCAAATTTTGTTGATGAAGATTACAACGGGAATTCATAGTTATTGCAATGAAATAAATAAATTGAAAATTTTGTTTACATCCAAATAATCAAACAGACGTGAGGTGATAAAGGAATTGAGGATAGATATGGAAAATTAATATTTATGACTTCTGAATTGATTAAGACAATAAAATTAAGTTAAGATTTTTAACTTAAAAATCTGTTAATGATTTGGACCATGTCTTATTTCATTCAGTCCTTAAAAAAAATAGTTAACAAACAAACTTAATAAAATAAGTTATGAAATTATTAAGCTTAAGTTCTTAATTTTTTTTTATCAAACACCCCTAAGAGTGAACGAAGTCATAGAGAATCTAGGTGTAAGATTAAACAAGGATTAAGATTGCTTATATGAAAATCGTGACCGACTCAAACGCTTATTTGATCTGATTTAGATTAGGAGATAATTACAAAATAACAATTCCGTCAAAACAGTCATAAACTTGCGAATTCTTAAAACGAACTCATACAAAACGCCCAAACGCCTCTACAACCACAACCACAACAGTGGGCAAACATGTACGTCTGTCGTTCCTTGAATTCTTTCTGCCAGAATCATTGTTCCAACCCAATCTTATAAACGATAATATGCGTTTAAATTGTTACGATAACCATATAAATATTTGTTTGAGCTTATGTTTATTTCCTTTGTAGACTTCATTATTCTATTAATCGGATCGTGACCGTCTTACTTTGGATCCTAAGACATCATATTCAAACAAGTTCGATATAATTTAGGGTTAATGGTGTAACGACCCGCCCCAGGTGGGCCCGCCCTGAGGTTAGGCTCGATAACAAATCTGAAACCAGAGTCACCACTCGATAAGTAAAACAGTTTTATGTAATTAAAGTGGTTTAAATAAAAGAGTGTGAAAATGTGTAAAAATCCATGCTGAGTAAAACGAGAGTAATGAAAATAGTTCCATCGGGGTGTAAGCTAAAACTCCACATAGTATAAGAAGTAAAGAAAAGCACAACATCTGATAACCCACGCAGGGGTAAAATAGTCAATAAACATACGTAAAAAGACTCGACTCCAAATATGATGACTGAGGAAACTCCTAATGCCGTCCGTCTCTCAACGATGCTGATACTAACTCTGCCGATACTAACTCTGCCGATCTAGCCTGAAAAGATAGGTCCCCGAAGGGGTCAGCTCGACAGCTCGTGAAATCCTTCTCACGCGTGGCTACCACCCCACATACGTGATGCGAAAGCAATGAAGTAACCGAACAACAATAATAGAACTCAACATCAACAATAAATAGTCTCAACAACAATAACCAACAATAATCACATAAATGCAATCACTATATGCTCTGGGTCCGGACTTTCGTACTGTACAACACTCTACCTAACCTCGCCTGCAGGGAGCCCTTTACACCATCACAACCATCTCATACTCAACATAACATCATACATCTCATCTCGTACCAACACACATACCAACATCTCATAACCATCTTACACATACGGACCCACAACAAACATGACGACCGTTCAGAACCTAGGTTGCCGGATCAGGACAACACACTTAACACATACATGACCCGTAGGTCCACCCTAACCATCTCTACTCATGTTCAATACTCAACAATACTCATCATCATGTATCCAGGTATACAATCACTACCACACAACACATACAAGAGTAAATACCAACACGTGAGTAAGAACTCACCTCAAGCACAACACACAAATAGAATCCCCGAGTCTCGAGCTGGAATCGCTCACCCAGTAGGACCTATATAATATACATATTCTTGGTCAAGTATTACTCTAAATACACCCCGTCGCACTCGTAATAGTTACATCATTAATCACTACGCATATGAATAGCCCTTTTAGGTTAACATGGAAAAAGACGATTTTGCCCTTGGGCGGAAAATGACCATTTTGCCCCTAGCCCCACATGGTCAACCCCGATATATTATGATTCATTTTAGTAATCTATATTAGTTGTACATCTCATACCCATTATTATATTATTATCTTAACGGTCCAGTTATCAACACTTAAATCACTAACGAACTGGTCAACGGTCAAATCCTAGTCAAAGTCAACTATGGTCAAGATCAAACTTAAGTCAACTCTCGGAAATTTCCCAACTCTGCCCTCATATAAAGTCAAGACAACTTCTTATCTTAATTCAAGTTTCAACCCTTATTTCATGTGAAATTACACTTTTACCCCTCAATTATACTTCACTGCACCTTTGCCCCAACTTTTGTATTAATTACACTATGACCCCAAATTCAATTTAAATTACACCTTAAGCCCCAATTTGCCCCACTAACCATTTAATTTGCTTCAACACCCTGTACTTCTCCTAAGTTTACATGTTAACCCCTAAACTTTATAAATTCTAATTCTAACCCAATTTATATAACATACTTAATAATCCAACACTTCAAACAATTAATATTAGTTCCAACCCTTATATATTTCATCTTAACCCCTAGAGTTCATATCTTATATCATACTTAGGGTGTGTTTGGTAGAAGGGAATGAAATCATGTAGTAATGGAATGAACATAGTAATTGAATGAGTTAAGGAAAGGAATGAATTAATCCATTCAATTCCTTTGTTTGGTATATATATAGTAATGAGTAATTGATTTCCTTTTAAATGATTCCATTCATTGGTTTGGTACAATATAGTTAATAATCATCACATAATCAAATTACAAATATATATTTTTTAGTACATTAATTATACGCTACCTAACAAAACAATATTTTTTTGTTATCTCAATGACATACATATTACTTGACAATTGATAGCCTAATTATAGGAGAACTATACAAGACTAAATGCAGAGTTTCAAAAGTACTCATAAAATCCGAAGACATTAACCAATATCATATTATCATAATTATAAAACATATCCTGAATATTAGTTGATAGTGTATCAGATACAACCTATATGCTCACTTACATTATCTCATACTTAACCAATATTCGACATCTTAATATAAACTAGTATGTCTACTGAAAATACCCATTTCACCTAACAAAACAATTTTATATTGAACTAAGTATTAGAATTATTACATCATTAATTGTATATTTGACCATTGACACCATTAGTTGTATATTTGACCATTGACCATATAGTATTAGTGACCATTATTAGCATTAGTGACTATTATTAGCATTAATGGTCATTACTCATTAGTTGTCTGTATTAGTCCGTAGTGGTATGCATCTTCATGTATAAATATGTATCGTTATTCAATAATACAAATCATCCATTCCACAAGATTCTTACATGGTAATCAGAGCCAAATAGATCCCAAACCTAAATTTTCTTTTTTTCTCCTTCTCATATCTCCTGTGCCTCTGCCTTCATACTCATCCCCCACACCATTCTGTCTTCATCACTATGGCCACTGAAAGTTCATCCCCCACCAATTCCCAAGGCCCCACCGTCCCTCCTTTCCCCCCTCATACAACCTCACGCACTCACCCTGCTATGACCATCTCTAATATTCAATCTTATATTAGCGTCACCCTTGACATGGAAAATATCCTATATGCTACGTGGGCTGAATTATTTAAAATTCATTGTCGATCTACACAAGTTCTTCATCATATTTTGCCTCTCGAACCCGTCGATCCGTCCATAAATTATGATGACAGCTGGGCAACCCTTGATGCTACTGTGTTAAAATGGATCTATGCTACAATATAGGCGGACCTTCTTCATACAATTATTGAACCCGGGTTAACTGCCGCCGATGCATGGACCCGATTGGGTAATATTTTTCAGGATAATCAGAATTCTCGTGCAGTCTCTCTGGAACAAGAATTCTCTAGCACCCACATGGCCGATTTCCCATTTGCCACGGCCTACTGTCAACACTTGAAAAACTTAGCCGATCAACTCCGTAATGTTGGCGCTCCCGTTGCCAATAATTGTTTGGTGCTTCAGTTGGTTTCAGGCCTCACGGATGCATATAGTAGTGTTGGTACGATTATTCGCCAATCCAATCCCCCACCTGAATTTTACCAAGCACGATCTATGATTATCTTGGAAGAAACCTGACTCGCTAAGAAACTCAAACCACAAAATCTCATGCCTGAAGCCCTCATCACTCACGGCTCTTCTCAGTCCAATGAGTCCGCTCTTGCACGACCTAGGAAACCTCAGCCTAGAGCCCATCCCAGCTCAGCCCATCAGCAGTTTGGACCGCGTCCAACAGCCCAATGAGGCCGGGGCGGACGCTACAGCCCAGCCAGATCTCAGGCCTGGCAGACCAGACCACCCAGACGGGCTCCTTCCTGGTCCAACAGCTCCTGGTCCGACTCAGCAGATTGGTCCACCCCGTGGTCCACTCATCCTTGGCCAAACAGTTCTGCCGCTTGTCCGTATCCATCCAATAATTGGACAAGGCCTCGCAATCCTTCGCACGGTTCCGGCATACTTGGTCCACGACCTTTTTCCGGACCCTCACAGGCCTATTCCACCACGGATATTGAGCAAGCTATGCACACACTCGGCATTGATCCACCAGACCAGAATTGGTATATGGACACTGGCGCCACATCTCACATGACTTCGGATCGAGGTACTCTTCACACTTATTTTAATTCTAGCAATTATAATGTCGTTGTTGGGAATGGTCATTCCATTCCAGTAAATGGTCATGGTCACACTACACTCCAACCACCCCACCCACCTCTTCAATTAAATAATGTCTTGCACGTCCCTCGCATCATAAAGTGTTGGAAATTGATGTGTCAATTTCCTTAATTAGTGCCCGTGAACTATATCATCTATATATACGGTCAACAACCGATAGTTATCTGGACTATCAGTAGTCTCACCCGAGATAATGCCGGGGGTCATCGAATGGCAGACTAGGCTCTCACGATGATCTTCGGGATTCGAGTATACGGTCTTATACGTGGAATCCCGATGCTTTCGTTACTCGGGCTATGAGGTCACACACATAACAATTACCGAAGATACTTTCAAGTAGTGACCCGAAAGTGAATAAGGGATTTGATCCATATTGAGGAATTTCGGTTCGATCGAGATCGTGTCCCGACCGAACCGATGGTGCGCCCGGAATTAGTTCCGGACGCACTACTTAGGGTTTATGTATATATATATATATATGAGATATATATTTATATATTATCATTTATTGAAATGATTTAATTAATTAATGAATTAATTAAACAAGACATGATTTAATTAATTAATTAAGATTAATTAACTAATCTCATCATTATGAGGAGTTGACATCTTGGTGGCTACTTTATGCCTTGGGAAGGCTTTGTATCCCTTGGGAAGAACTCTTGTAAGAGTATCTTCCATGGACCAAGAGGCATTAACCATGTGGATGGTTAATGTGTTTGTTTAGTGTGCAACATGTTTCATTATCCATTCTATATTATAAGATGATATTGAATGTGAAGAAATCAATCTAAGTCTTGCATATCTCTTGCTAGAGAACACAAGAACACAAACAAATACACTTCATCTTCAACCTCAACCCTCTAACAAAACTCTAAGTGTAGAGTGTAGAACTAGTTCTACATTTTGCTATAGTAGTAAAGACTACATACTCCTCAATAACACACACTAGTCCAAGTGTGTCTTATTGCTATCTAAGGTATTGGTGTGGACTATTTCATAGTAGTTTCATATCACCTTGGTGATAGACATCTTCAAGAGAAATCAAAGCAGCAAGGTGTGGGGATAAGCGCTTAAAGATTTACAAAGCTTCCGCTCACGCTTCAAAGGTATAACTTTGTGGCACTACTCTTTTATATGTTATTTGTAGCATATTCACACTACCTTTAAACATATACTTCTATGAGCTAGTTTCATTGTGTAAGTTCTAACGATCAACGAATTAGGGTTGTATGACATATGAACTATTGTATTTCATTGTGTCTTGCAACCCCATGATAATCTACATAAAAAACCTAGTCTCTGTTCGTAAATTCACATCTGATAACTTTGTATCCATCGAGTTTGACCCGTTTGGTTTTTCTGTGAAGGATTTTCGGACGGGTACTAAGCTTCTAAGATGTGACAGCACGGGCGACCTCTACCCATTCTCCACACCTCCAGTCTCCTCCACCAATTCGACCACCTCCTCTTCCTAGTGTCATCTTTCCGTTATTTCTCCTAATCTCTGGCATCAACGGTTAGGTCATCCGGGAGCACCTGTCTTTGCTACCCTTAGAGAAAATAATTTAATTAAATGTAATGGCAGTACTTCGACATTTTGTCAATCGTGTGTTCTCGGAAAATACATTAAACTTCCTTTTAGTCGTTCCTTATCTACTACTTCTATGCCATTTGAAATTATTCATAGCGATATTTGGACATCTCCTGTTTTAAGTAGCATTGGTCATCGTTATTATTTACTCTTGCTTGATGATTTTACCAATTTTCTCTGGACTTTTCCATTATCTCACAAATCTCAAGTGTGCTCCACTATTATTATGTTTCGTGCATTCATCACCACTCACTTTAATCTCAACATTAAAAGTATCCAATGTGATAATGACACTGAGTTTAAGAATAATATCCTCACTCAATTCTGTCACAACCATGGTATTACCCTCCGACTATCTTGCCCCTATACTTCCCCTCAAAACGGCAAAGCTGAACGCACTTTGCGTACTATAAATAATATAATCCGCACATTGCTCAGTCATGCATCTGCTCCCCAATCGTTCTGGCCTCACGCCCTTCAAACAACCACCCTCCTTCTCAACATAATTCCCTACAAGACACTAAATTACCTTACTCCTACCCACTACCTCTATAAAAAACAACCTACCTACGAACATCTACGTGTGCTTGGTTGTCTGTGCTATCCTCTATTTTCCTCCACCACCATACATAAACTTCAACCACGTTCCGCTCCATGTGTTTTCCTTGGGTATCCATCCAATCATCGTGGTTACTTATGTTATAATATTGCAACTCGTAAAATTATAATTAATCGGCATGTTTACTTTGTCGAAGATCATTTTCCATTTGCAAAAATTGGTGCCACCCCCACCCCATCCCCTCGGCCCAATGATGACACCCCACACCCTTCATTCATTCATCCTTCCATCATGTTACCCGCTCCCGCTTCCCAATCTCCACTCTCATGCTCACCACCTCCTGCCCCATCCTCTCCTCATTCGGTTCCCATTTCTCCAGACCAGCCCAACGGCTCTCAACCTTCTCCCACCCAATCCCGTACCTCCCCCATTCCAGCTCTAACCAATTTCCCAAGTCTCCCCTGCCCTATCACCTCCACCATCCCCGCACCTCTAGCCAACCAAACTAAAGCTTCCTCCACCGACTCTCACCGTCCCGTCACCCGTAGCTCACATGGAAAAGTCAAACCCAATCCTAAGTATCTATTACACACCACCACTCTCTCTCCACTTCCAAAGAACCCAGTGGCGGCCCTTAATGATCCTAACTGGAAAATGGCCATGTGCGACGAATATGATGCTTTAATTAAAAATAATACATGGGAGTTAGTACCTCGCCCTTCGGGTGTTAATATAATTCGGTCTATGTGGATTTTTCGTCATAAATTGAACTCTGATGGTTCTTTTGAGCGTTACAAAGCTCGTCTTGTAGGGGATGGCAAAACTCAACAGGTTGGCGTTGATTGTGGTGATACTTTTAGTCCGGTGGTTAAACCGGCTACTATTCGCACTGTTTTGACATTGGCACTATCTAATTCTTGGTCTATTCATCAACTTGATGTTAAAAATGCTTTTCTTCATGGTGAGTTACATGAAACTGTATATATGTACCAGCCAATGGGTTTTCGGGATCCTGCTCTACCTGATCATGTATGTCGACTGCGCAAGTCTTTATATGGACTAAAGCAGGCTCCTCGGGCTTGGTATCAACGGTTTGCTGACTATGTCTCAACTGTTGGTTTTGTTCATAGTGCTTCTGATCATTCTCTGTTTGTTTACAGGAAGGGGTCTGACATTGCTTACCTGTTACTTTATGTTGATGACATCATACTTACAGCTTCCTCTGAGACGCTATGCAAATATCTTATTTCGCTTCTCAGTACTGAGTTTGCCATGAGAGATTTGGGCCGTCTCAGTTATTTTTTGGGTATTGCTGTCACCCATCACACAGGTGGTCTCTTTCTTTCTCAGAAACAGTATGCTGAGTCTATTATCCAGAAAGCAGGTATGACTTCGTGCAATGCTTCTGCCACCCCTATTGATACTAAGTCTAAACTCAGTGGCAACTCCGGGTCCCCATGTGATGATCTGACTTTGATTCGGAGCCTGGCCGGTGCCTTGCAGTATCTCACTTTTACTAGACCGGACATCTCTTATGCTGTTCAACAACTTTGTCTTCACATGTATGCACCCATGACAGACCATATACTAGCACTTAAACGAGTGTTGCGATACTTACAGGGAACATTGGATTATGGCTTACACTTGTACAAATCCTCCTTGTGTTCTTTAGTTTCATATACAGATGCAGATTGGGCAGGCTGTCCTGACACTCGCAGGTCTACTTCCGGGTACTGCGTATTTTTTGGTGATACTCTTATTTCTTGGTCCTCCAAGAGACAGGCTACTGTTTCACGGTCCAGTGCCGAGGCTGAATATCGAGGGGTTGCTAATGTAGTAGCTGAGGCTTGCTGGCTACGCAATCTGCTCCTGGAATTGCACCACCTCTCACATCTGCCACCATTGTTTACTGTGACAATGTCAGTGCTATTTATTTATCCGAGAATCCAGTTCAGCATCAACGGACCAAGCTACACTTTGTTCGCCAAAAGGTTGCCCGTGGTCAAGTTCGTGTCCGACATATGCCATCAAGATACCAAATCGCAGAATCTTCACCAAAGGGCTTCCCCAAGTGTAATTCACCGACTTTCGAGACAGTCTGAGCATCCGTCCTCCTCCCGCTCCGACTGAGGGGGTGTATTCGAATTATTACACCATTAATTGTATATTTGACCATTGACACCATTAGTTGTATATTTGACCATTGACCATATAGTATTAGTGACCATTATTAGCATTAGTGACTATTATTAGCATTAATGGTCATTACTCATTAGTTGGTTGTATTAGTCCGTAGTGGTATGCATCTTCATGTATAAATATGTATCGTTATTCAATAATACAAATCATCCATTCCACAATATTCTTACACTAAGCATCAGATTATATAAAGTAGCATTGTTTATACTTGGAATATAAATAAAGACAACCAACTGAAAGTCCCAACAAACTAACTAATTTAATTATTAACTAAAATAAATCTATATCAAACTAACTAGTAGAAAACACAAATAATGTATAATAATGCAATTTAAAATCTGCTTTCGAGTATGGCCATTGCCATGACTTCCCGATCATATTCATTAAGGCTGAAAAATACGTCCGTCAATTCATGATCCCGAGCAATGTGCAATGTGAGTTAGAATCATGATTCTCTCCAATGGCTCAATCGATCCGATCTTCATAAGTTGAGAGTTAATTTTTTGCCTTCTATCAGCTGTCGCAACCTCAACTCCTATAGCCTTGCTGAACTCTGATGATGCCTTAGCTATTTCATTTCAATTATTGATGCAGCTTCCTTAATTATGCTCAAGTCATTATCACTTTTGCTTCTCTTTTTACTCTTTCCAACTCTAGAACTGCCATTACTTTCACTTCTTAGAGGCATATCAGTGTTACCAAAAGTGCCATCATCACAAAATTCATCAATCGGCCTTCTTTCCTGCTCTTCTTCATTTGCTTAATGGTGATTAGTTTCATAAATAGTATCATCCGGTGTTTGAGCATGCAGTCCAGTTGCACGATCTTTTCCAAAAATAGAACAAAAGTCATCGTAAAATGGGAAAGATTTGGTTCTCCATATAGCATGATTAGGACGATTCTGCAAATACAATGAAATATCAACAATCTACACATCATATTTAAAGCAAGGTATCATGTGTCTTAGACCATTTAGATAATGAAACTATTTTCATGCATAGTCTTACATTGCATAGAGAAGTAATTGGAAAATTAAACAGAATGCTTATTCTCGAATGTTGCACTTCTAAAAAAATCATTTGATGGTGCAAACGAATTAAAATGAAAGGGCTCGCCACAAATGTCAAACAATAAGAAGATATTATAACCTGTAAGTACGCATCCCACACCGGTTTTTCAGCGACAAGCCAATTGTTAGTTGAATCCCAGCCAAACCCACTAACATTCGGACTAGTCAGCATGTCATAAACAACATTGAACTGACTTCGGCTTCCCTTTCAACCCAGAATTTGGCAAAGTGGCTTTCAGAATCTCTTCCAAATGAGTTAAGTAACCTGCTTTAAACCCATTTTCAGCTGTATACGAACCAATGTTTACCATATCGACAAGCGCCGCAACATTTTGTTCTTCCCAGGTCCACGTTCGACTTGTTTTGATGCGTCCATCCTAACAATAATAAATAAATAAACACGTGAGGATATAAACACATGGCAATCATCTTTGACATTGGTATAAACAGAATAACATTTACACTAAACACATAAGTCAAACCAATATTATATTGCAACTAAACAGAAAACAAATTAAATCACATGAGAATATAAATTCTAAACAGAACTATGAAAATGGAATTGTTAGTTAGCCATTCTCCAAGTATTAAACATATTTGTAGCTAGGGTGGCTCTATATTGAGTCCACTCGTTTGAAGTTCCAATTGATGTAATAGTTTCCCGATCTTCATCGCCTTGTTCCATATTAATTTGATTTTCTGTTGGCTCGTTTTCCATTGGGTCATCTTTCATTTCTTCCCTAATAAAGTCATGTAGGAGACAACATGCAAGTATAATTCGAGTTTGCATTGCAATCGGATAGCTCATGCTGCCTCTAAGAATTCCCCATCGAGCCTTTAGCAACCCAAAGCATCTTTCTATCACGTTACTCCTACTAATTGCATCTCGGAGGACTCTACCATCGGCTGCCGACCCCTCCCAACCCGGTAATACATAGATGAACTGCATATCAGGGGAACATACCCCCAAGACATTTGTTGCAACTTCACCTTTTCGAGTGAGATATCTAGGTCGGTCTCCTGCCGGAACTTGAACTTTGATATATGTACCATCTAATGCTCCTAAACAACCCTATTCACCATATGGAAGATTTTACATTACTTCAAAACTAACACAACAGAGAACATATTTGATAGTAAAATAATGCTATAAATTACCTGAAACCATTTCCATCTCTCGTCAGTTGAATGGGGAGAAATTGGCTGAGGCTTCTTAAGTAGCAACTTAAGTAATCTAATTATAGCATTTATCACACTCCGAAAATGTCTAGAAATGGTTTCTTTTGATCTAGTAAAATTGAACCTTATGACCCTGTTCTTATGATGATGGGCTAAAATATAGAGGGTAAGAGCAACTTGTTCGTCAATAAGCATATTTTTAGTATGCGTCAACCCACCCGATGTTTGAAGCAAAGCACACAAGTTCTGAAAGGCCATTCTATTCATCCTAAGTTGCTCAATGCACATATTCTGTTCTAGCAAAGAAATTATACTCATACATTACTCTTAATCCAACTCTTCTATTTACACTTCTGTGTTTTTCAATGACATTTAGGACAATTAGAAAAAACAAGTTAACTAGATGTGTAATATTCAACCAAAACAATAAAGATGTTATATATTTTTTCCTTCTAATCAACTTTCTTGCTCCTAAAACCAATCTTGCCATAACTGCAAATCATTTACAAGAAAGATACATAAACCATCAAAGTATTTTATTAACAACAAAAATGTAAATGCCTCATACTTTAAGAAGTCTATAAAATACATAGATGTTAAAAATTTCGTTCATGACTATCCTGCTAAAATTTCATGACTTCTCCACTAAAATAAGGAAAAACAATTGAAGCTCAATTCAAGCTCGTTAAGTATGGTAATAATCAAGCACAATTTACGCTCACTAATAAGTATGGTAATAATTAAAGCCAATTTAAGCTCACTGAATGTGGAATAATTGAAGCACAATTTAAGCTCACTAAATATGGAATAATTGAAGCACAATTTAAGCTCACTAGCACACTTTCAAGCTAACTAAGTATTTAGTTCATCCATATGCAATTAAACGATTTTAGTAATAAGAACATCAATTACGGGTGCAAAAACCATAGCGAAATTGATGCATGCATTTAATTATTAAATTGTTACAAATTGCATTAAAAATAATGAATTACCTTGATAGATATGAAGATGAAGACGATTCACTTGTTTATACCATAAATAGATAACAAAGAATACTCAATCAGTGATGGAGAATCTGATTTAATTAAAAGATGAACAAAATTGATATTATATAATGAAGCTTGAGAATGATAGTGGTTGAATCCATTACCCCATTTCAGGGAATGGCTGATTAATGTCATTTTTGGCAGAATCGGTCTAGACCTCGTATGCGGTAATGGGGTGGGGGTGGGAATGGAGGTGGGAAAGTAACGAGTGGACTTTTAGGAAACCAAATTAAGTAATGGAAATATGTGAGTAATTGACCATTCCTTTCCCTCCTACCAAACATACCCTAAGCTCCAATAGGTTAAAACCTCAAATCAATCGAACCTCCTTACCTCCAATATTTATATTTTTATTCCACCTCTAAACATAAGTAATCATCATGAGACAGTTTATATACATGGTTATACTCCAATTATCATCAAACAATCACCCATACTCAATACATATCAACCCTATCTTTAAGAACACAATGTCAAACCTAAAAATCACACGCCTTGGGTTCTAAATTCGATTCTTAACCTAACCAAACGTCTTACTGCAGATTAAACCTCATTTATATATAAACTTAACATCAATCACACATCAAACAGCAGCTAACTCAATCCCTTTTCCAAAACCTATGAAATCTGCCGAAATATTAGCATCATCATACAATTCTTGATGTAGCGAGAACTACAGATCTAAATAATAATAAAAGATATGTAGCTTTCGCTACAGATATGAATAATAAGTCCGTTGATTCCAACGAATATCGGCAATATTATTCCTTCAAAGCATTCGTTGATTCACGCGTGAATCAAGAAGGCTGAGGCTTCAAAAATATTATACTTGTTCAACAAGAACAATTGATAAATATTTTTGGGAAGAAAGAAAAACAAATGTTTTCAAAAGTTTATTCAATAATAATCTATCACCTCAATACATTGACTAGAGCCACTATTTATAATATAATTAAAACCCTAGTATAACATAGGTGGGTTATTCAGACAACCCTAATACAAATGGGCTCGTCTTATGACATAATAATTTAAATAGTAAAACTGAAATCTCAATAAAATATATAATTATTAGATAGATAGACTCATTCTTCATCATTCTCTCCGGGTTGAAGAGAGTTCGTCCTCGAACTTACACGCCACCAGGATCAAATGGGAAATCAATTTTATGAACAAATAATAAAATTCCTTGGCCTAATTGGGTCTTACATATATAAGATTCCAAAACCAAAACTTTCTCGTGCATGTCTTCAATGTAGATATATTGAGTGCGGACCCCCTGCTTGATTTGCTCAAATTCATCCCTGACCTTTCTTTGCTCCATGTGGTTCGAAGAGAGTACTCGCTCATACTTGTCAGTTTCTTTATCAAGCCCCTTGTAGTGCGCCGCTTTATTCGAGAACTGGGTAGCACAGTCTTGCTTCTGAAAAAGAATAATGACCTGTTTTTCTCTTCCCACAATTCCTTTAGTGATATTCTGCGCCTCATGGACTTGTTTTTCAAACAAAACCACCTTTAACTCCTTTGCCACCACCCTCACATCCTCTATAAGAAAAACATCTATCACCTCTATTAAGTCCTCGAAGGGAGTCTTCTTAATTTTGTTGGTGATTAGATAATAGTCATCATCATAATCATCATAAACTGGATCTTGATCATAAAACAATGTGTTATCATCACCAAAATCCACGACAGAGTCCAACGACGGTTGCATCATGGAGGATCTTGTGGCTCTGATACCAACTGATGTAGCGAGAACTACAGATCTGAATAATAATAAAAGATATGTAGCTTTCGCTACAGATATGAATAATAAGGCCGTTGATTCCAACGAATATCGGCAATATTATTCCTTCAAAGCATTCGTTGATTCACGCGTGAATCAAGAAGGCTAAGGCTTCAAAAATATTATACTTGTTCAACAAGAACAATTGATAAATATTTTTTGGAAGAAAGAAAACAAATGTTTTCAAAAGTTTATTCAATAATAATCTATCACCTCAATACATTGACTAGAGCCACTATTTATAATATAATTAAAACCCTAGTATAACATAAGTGGGCTATTCAGACAACCCTAATACAAATGGGCTCGTCTTATGACATAATAATTTAAATAGTAAAACTGAAATCTCAATAAAATATATAATTATTAGATAAATAGACGCATTCTTCATCACCAACTGATGTAGCGAGAACTACAGATCTGAATAATAATAAAAGATATGTAGCTTTCGCTACGGATATGGATAATAAGGCCGTTGATTCCACGAATAACGACAATATTATCCCTTCAAAGCTTTCGTTATTCACCCGTGAATATCGAAGGCTAAGGCTTCAAAAATACTATACTTGTTCAACAAGAACAATTGATAGATATTTTTGGGAAGAAAGAAAACAACTGTTTTCAAAATTTTATTCAATAATCAACTACCACCTCAATACATTGACTAGAGCCACTATTTATAATATAATTAAAACCCTAGTATAACATAGGTGGGCTATTCAGACAACCCTAATACAAATGGGCTCGTCTTATGACATAATAATTTAAATAGTAAAACTGAAATCTCAATAAAATATATAATTATTACATAGATAGACGCATTCTTCATCAATTCTCATGCATAACTTAAAGCTAATGAACATAGAATTGTGTTTCAAGGCATACTAGCATCATCATACAGTGTTATATACATTGTGTTATACTTACATTATGTCCAGGTTATAATTAAGGTCGCAAACATGCGTCAAAACAGCATAATAATCTGCTGCGAAACCGACAACAGAACTGTTCAAACGAGCCCCCAAACAGTCAGAAAACGCGAGCATAGGAGGGAAGAATTACCTGATTTTTGCAGCTGAACCCTAGAGTGATGTGCAAGGACGAAATCTGGGCAAAGAATCTTGCCAAAATCGGTTTGGAAGGGGCGAAATTCGTATCTGAAGTAGGGGTGTCCGACCAGTGTACAAAACAGCCAAACTTCGACCAGGAGGAGTGAAATTCTTACCCGGATATCGTGCTAGACTTCAAGAGGGATCTTCCTAGATGCAAATCTAGTCAAGAACGGCATAATTCCGAGCTCGGACGAGGGAGATATTGGATTGGGAAGATGGGAGGGGAGGCTGATCAAAAAAGCTGCAGTAGAAGGGTTTTGACCACTGATATTTCTTAAATAGGCTGGCGAATTGGGCTTGGCCCATCAGACCTAATAGTTCAACGTTCTAAAATCGATTTAACGAGCCCTAAACGATCGATTCAAGTTCGAGCTAGACGAAACGAGGCAAGTTCGATAACTTCAACATTTTAGTTAATTAAATTATATATTTATTATTATTTATTTATTTATGTTCGGACGAATTATTACAATCTACCCCCCTTAAAAGAATTTCGACCCCGAAATTGACGTAATAGAGGGAAAAGAATGAGAACACTTACCAGCTCACACACCCCATAACTCCGGGTACCGAGAACGCATATCCTCCTCGCGCTCCCAAGTCGCCTCCACCACTTTCTGATTACGCCACAACACCTTCACTAAACTCACCTTTTTGTTCCTCAACTCCTTATCATGGCGATCCAAGATCCTAACTGGGCGCTCCTCAAAAGTCAGATCCTCTCTTAACTCGACTGGCTGGTCCTGAAGAATGTGTGACTCATCCGGTACATACTTACGCAAACACGACACATGGAACACACTGTGAATCCTGTCCAGGCTCGGTGGTAATGCAAGTCGATAGGCCACCTCCCCAACTCTCTTCAGTATTTCTTATGACCCAAGGTAGCGTGGTATCAACTTTCCCTTCTTGCCAAAGCGCTTCCACGGTGACACTCGCAAGGACACCTTATCCCCAATCTCAAAAGATAAACTGACTCAACGCCTATCTGCATACATTTTTGTGTCTATCCTGCGCGGTCCTCAAAATGTCGGCGACTCGTCTCGATACGTCCAACTCATCTCTCCACTCCAGGTTATCATCACAATAATTTCTTTCATAACACTGAGGCCACAATAGTTTATATCTATCTCACACATCCCCATATCTCACGATTTCATCACCACAATATCAATAACCGTTATCTCCACCTACCAATCACAGGTAATACCCTCTCTCTCTTCAGTATGAGAGTTTTTTTTTTCTTCTTTTTTTCCCAACCTATAACTCACATCCCATATATGCAACACCACATTTCAACATTCTCCACGAGTCCCATAATCACCCTTGTCACTTGATCGCCTAGACACCTACTGTTTACTTATAAATAAAATACAATTGCGAAATCTTCTAGTCAATACAAATATACAGACCAATCCTTCATCATATCTCCGTCTCGCCATTAATACCAACATCTCATTCTCCACCTCATAATATTATCGTCATAATTTTCCAGTCATAAGCCAAAGAATTTCAGTTTACGCCGTCTCACTAGCACATATCGTACTATTATATCACCACAATGTCAATAACCCTCTTTCTACACCCAGAGGCCAATACTATTACATGATCACAGTAATGCCTCTCATAATCCAATATCAGGCTAACTCCACCAATATATACTTCACAACACTTGTAATATTACCTCCAGTATTTCATCACCCTACATCTCACCTCATTAAGATCATATTTGTACATCAATGTGTCCATATTCCTATATCGCAACTCAACATATCTCAGCTCAATAATGACATCACAACTTCAACGTGTCCATATTCCTAAGTCGCAACTCAACATATCTCAGCGAATAATGACATCATTACTCTTTAATATAACCATGGTTACCCTAATCTCCACACCTTAATAATGTCGACCAATATGTTGAAAAGCCCTCATAGTGAATAATATTTCATCCATCCCACATCAGCGAGTCTTAAAACTAGCCAAACTTATCAAATATGTGGTTCCTGATAATTCCATCTCATTCCTTATTGCGATCAACCCAATCCTACCTCGTGTCTTCATATTAACCCTTAAATACAACCAGGTAGCTTAATCATCACCCCACATGCCTTTAGTGCATATATCGATATTTCTCCTTTAAGCTCATCATATTTAACCAACCATGTAAACACTTAAATTAATTACTCATACAATGTTCAATCATCACTATTGTGTCACCACTCACCAACAATACTCGTATTTTTCGAACGTATCATATATCATATCCATTATTCAAACTCATTAAAATGTTTTCTCACTTCAGACGACCCCCAAACATACCATACACTCACACCTAATATGTGAGACGTCATAGAAATATTATATAAGTACTTTCACCATACTCTTTCCATACGTTGATACTTCCATCTGTTAATCCTGCCATAACCTGTCATCAAGCTTAGTCGTTTAAGTTCCCAATACCTCATTTCTGGTATCCAAAACTTTCCACATGTGTAATATCCCCGCTTAGGTTCTAGAATATTTCACCCCTTAGCAGTCACACAAGGACCGACATCTTTATCCACCCATACTACTTCCATTGATTTGGTTAACCTTAATCCTCCTACCTTCTTCCAACCAACTCAGAACCGTACGATTTGTCATCCCTTTGCACCCAACAATAACTTCATCACCCACACAGAGAACCTTTGGACTTCGCGTGCTATACTACTTTTATCTTGTGGTTCCCATATTGTGTTGCGTCATTCTACCAAATTTTAGCGAAAAAATGTAATTAAGTGATCCAAAACACTCATTTTGAAAAGAGGGTGATCGAAGTGAAAAGTTTAGCAAAGTTCAGTGAACTTTCATGCTATTAACCCTACAATTTAACACAAAATAGGGATTTAGCCTATAAGGCTAATCAACATAGCATAACATGCAAAATTAAGAAAATTATAAAAAGATAAAGAAAGAAAAACTTACAAGTTAATCCGCAAGAACACCAACAAGAGCAACAACTTCAACATATAACAAACTTTTATTTGTTATAGAGAGAATTTACAAAGGGTGAAGCGGAAAGGATTTTTAAAACTCTCTCCTTTTCTAAAAGCATTGCTCTATAGCTATAGATGAATTCGGACATAAAATCCCGAATTTCATTTTATTTCTATTATAAAGAGTGGGTCAACTATGAACCGGAAAAGTACTTATGAATAGTACTATCCTACATTCTCATTGTTAGCAATCTCCATTTTCAAAATGTCAAATTCTACTAAGAATATGACAAAGTTGATTAACAATATGTCCAAGAAGAAATTTTTAATTTTTTAATTTTTTTTGTTTGTGGAACATTCTCTTTGTATTTTTTTTCCTCAACGTATCTTTGAAGGCTTTGAATTCCATTACACATTATTCAATTCCATTCCTCAACGTAGCTATCTAAGAGTTCGCAAATGGTTGTTATTCTGCCTGATGAAAGAAAACCATTACACATTATTCAATTCCATTACCCATTAGTATATATGTTACCCCATCCGCCACAAACATGTAAAAGTGAATGCTGTTTTGTTAGTACACATAAATTATTTAATACGATATAACTTTGCTAGATGATAAAGTACTATAAAATACAAATGGTTGCATAAAACATGACATATCAAATATATATTTTCTCATATATCTGTTACAAGATGATAGTTATAGCTTAATTAAGTTTATTCAATTTTTTTTATCATCATGTAATTTTCACTAATTATATATTTATATATATATAATATATTCATGCACTTAGGTTTCTTCAAATTCAATATTCGTGCACTTCGGTTTCTTCAAATTCAATTTTCAATTGTTTACGGTCTATTGTAAAAATATATAATTCTCATATATATGTTTCAAAATTATAATAATATCTAGTTAATGATACAAAAGAATTTATTGTGTATTTACATGTAACATAGAAAAATCATCTTCCACATTGACATTGTTTTACATGTGTATTGAGTTAACAATTAAGTGCAAAAAATTGTCATTTGATCTTCCATTCTTGCTCTTACTAAATTTCAGTCACACAATCAAAATAATCTAAAAAATCTCAGATTTAACGGTTCCTAATTGAGTTAGTATCATGATAACTTTTTAGAGTTAACATAGAAGAAAACTCTCAATTTTCAAATATGTTTCATTGACCAGCTTGTTAGGAATTATTACCCTGCGAATAATCCCCCAACCCAAGAATCTCAATAACGAAAAGAATAAAGTGCGGAATTAAACAGACACGAGGATTTATACAGGTTCTCCCACAATGTGTAAGTTATGTCCTGTTGTTGTTGCAGATTCCAGTATCAATGAATATAGATTGTTACACAAGCCCTACCAACTAGCTAGTCTAACAGTTGAGTACTTTCTTATACACCGAAAGTCTCAACCACAAAGCCTATCAATAACAAAGATAAACTCTCTAAGTTCTTCAAGAATATTAGAACCCTAATATCCTTCCTAGGACGATTCTCCTTATGTGTCTACATTGTGTTTCAGACTTGGACAAGTTAGACTCATAGGAGAACCCCTCTATTTATAGGCGAAAGACAAAATCTAGCTAGCATAAGAAACCGGGCTAAAAGCCCATCAGAATTCGCCTAGATGCCTTCCTGAGAAAGTCGGGGTCGGGACTTGGTCAAATACCGACCCAAGTCC